>JAQFVV010012479.1:982667-1315837 GCA_028023455.1 Epiperipatus broadwayi | reverse complement strand
GACAGGAATATATATACACAAACTTTACTTTATCCCATTCAATCTCTTAGTTATCTATAATTAATGAACTTTTAAATGGGGGGAAGTATATTTAAGGGACTTACGGATACTTTAATAAGAAAAATATACTTATGATTACACTCCAGACTAGTTTAATCTTTAGTAACATAATAATTAAAGGATGAAAGTTTGGATTTATAAGCCACATTTTATATTTACATTAATTATTTACTAAATGACAAAATAATAATGAGCACAAAGGGTCGCCATTATTTATAAATTAGGGTTTCGAAACAAAGCGCTAAATGACGCTATAATTAATACAATACGAAGATTTTAAATAATATCTTCAAAAAGAATATATTTCATAACTAAATGCATGCTGTTTTGAGACATAGGCATAATTAATAATAACTAAAATAAGGAAGAGAGAAATAAATATAACTGCAGTGATTAAGTTATATAGCAAAACACGAAGTTAATAAAGGAAATTAAGAAAAATATGTCATTTATAGAATTTAAATATTATTGATAAGACAATTTAGAAAGACTTTACAATATAGTTAGCTAACCTGATTTTGAAGCAATAATGATTATTTTGAATTTTACACAGAGCTCTGCAATTTTAATAATTTTAAAACAGTTCTCCTATAGCTGGACTGGAGATACTCGAGTTGGAATGAAGGTGAGTTCTTTGGCAGATTATGACATCTTCTCTTTAGTTGGTAGACGATTTAATATGGTATTCCTATAGCTGGACTTGGGGTAGTTGAATTTGAAAGAAGATGAGTTCTTTTAATGGCATCTTCTATTTATTATAAGCTTGTTAAGGCAATGTTGGTTGTTGCTCTGACTTTTTTTTTTTTCAAAATGAAAAGGGACTGCCGCCCCCCCCAACCCCCCCCCCCACCACACCCCCACTTTCTAAGGGGGGGGGGGGGCCCCCCTCCCCAAAAACCAACTACTCTTCTGACTTGATTTAATGATAAAATCATTTGTTGAAACAAATTCAATCAGTGAACTAGATTTTACTTTTACCCCAGGTGCAGTCACTAATTGATTTTTTGTTTACACAAAATTTCCATTTTTAATTATAAACCAATGACTTTTATTTTAACTTGATATAAATAACTTTACATATTTTTTTTTTAAGGGGGGAACAACACAGGGGGCAACAACGCAAGACTACTTTTACATATTTTCTTTGTATTGTTTATTTAAAAAAAAACAAATTTGACAGATTTTATAAAAAAGATATTTTAGTTTCAATTATATCTATAAAACATTAAATCAGAAAACCGTGAATATATTTTAAAGAAAACATTTTACATTATTTTTATTTAATCTTAAATATTATATGTACAAATCATTATGCCATAATTTCATGGTTTAAATTATCCATCCACATACGAATATAATACAAATATAAAATTTAGAATGACTTATAGATTAATAAAATATTTTATGAATAATTATGAGGATTTCTATGCTATAATTTTGTCAAACCTGTCTAATTATAGTGTACTTTCGTATGTAAATGGATGATGCCATGATAGCAAATTTCACCGCTTGACTTATACATAACATTTTGACATTTAGAATAGGTTCAAAACTAGTTCAGACGAGTAGGTCATAAGCATCAAACAATTATATCTATTTCAATGGACCCTCATGCATTCAGTGTTGCTCTTAATAATTTAAATGCAATGTTTTTTCTTAATCTTTTAAACAATCCAAATTTAAAAAATAATTCCTCAATCTGTGTTTGTTTTATAGACCATGACATTATATTAAAGGTATATATTTTTTAACCTGCAACTTAAATCTGTGGATGACACTACACATATCTTGGATTACTGTCCTATCTTCATTAATTTACATCTTGTGTTGTTTCTTTCAAAACAAATTCTTTTTGCTATATTGTCATTTCTGAGTCTGTATAATATTAATTTTAATGAATTTATTATTTACCAAAGATGGTAAAACTTGAATGGTTTATAAATAATAGATGTATGTGTATACATAAATTGTACTGTAAACTTCCTTTAAATTTGAACTGAATAGATATTTAAAGGAGAGTTTGATTTGCTTTTTCTCCAGTAATTTAATCTTCAAATTATTGTTTGCCATGTAACAGCTTTTTAAAATAACACGTTTGTGAATATTAAGTGAAAGATGTATAAACCGAAATATAATTTGTATTACTTTAAAAGTTATTGGATAATATTGTTTGAAAGTATAAAAAAAAAAGTTTTACAAACAATCATCTTTTAAAATAATACAGTTTTGAAAGAAGAGAAAAAAAATTAGCTTTTTTAAAAAAAAAAAACCGACTTGTCATAAAAATTATATTTTTTTAAATTAAAAAAGAACAACCACTTTTAGAGTAAATAATTTAAAAATACATCCATTTATAAAACTGTGAAAAAGCATGTGACACTATTAAGTTTGAATGCATATTGAAGTAGTTGTAGCTTCTTAATTAATCACACCTGTATATTATATGCCATTCATGTTTTAAGTAGTATGTACATAACTATCATTGCGAAGTTTTTCCGTGTGTAACCATGGAGAAACAGCACCACATAGTGGGCTAAAATCTTGGTAGTTGCTGTTAGCAGATGGCACATAAGCTAGATGTGTTTACAGCAATCAGTGCCACCTAGGTTCTTGGTATCTGCTGGTAGCAGACAATGTAAGCTAAATGGGCTTATGCATTGTGACCAGCGCCACTAAGCGGGCATCTTTGCTGCCAGTCAGCTGGTGTAATGTTTCTGTGCTTACGCATTGTGAACAGCACCACCTAATGGCTGGAATTTGCATTGCTGCATTTGGGGCCCCTACTCTAAGTATTTCTGTGGTTGACACAGACCAGCGCCTCTGGTGGCCACATGGGTCAAAAATCAGAAGTACCATTAAAACAAGTCATAAATTTTGTAACTTGCTTTTAAGCTTGCATTTTATGATCACTAGATGGAGCTTATCAATAGCTCAAATCAAGCTTTTATTTTATAAGTGCCGAAAAAGAAAAAAAATTCAAAATCTCTATCATGGTCCCTATCTCCAAATTGGTTTTGAGCTTGTGGCTCATTGGGCATCTAGAAACTACATCTAAAATACTAACTCAAAAGTCAGCACTTATAAAACACATTTCTATCAATTTGAAACCATGAACTTATCAGACACATAAATGTCTTCCAATCCAGCCTTACAAACCAGATAGCTATATGGATCTGAATTCAGCTCACTTTCCCCATATAGTAGTAGCCTCTGCAATGTTATATGTTTTTAAGGCTTGCATTTTATGATCACTAGATGGAGCTTAAAAATAAAATATATTGCAGAGGCTATTACTATATGGTGAAACAGCTGAATTCAGACTCATTTAGCTATCTGGTCTGTAAGGCTGGATTTGAAGACATTTATATGTATGATAAGTTCATGCTTTCAAATTGATAGAAACGTATTTTATAAGTGCTGACTTTTGAGTTAGTATTTTAGATCTAGTTTCTAGAGTTCCAGAGGTCCACTGAGATGAGCCACAATCTCGAAACCAATTGGTCTGGAGATAGGGACCCCTATAGAGATTTTGAATTTTTTTCTTTTTTGGCACTTATAAAATAAAAGCTTGAATAGAGCTATTGGTAACATCCGTCTAGTGAATATATATATAAAACAAACACAAGTTTTAATCACGTTAACTTGCTGTTTCTTTTATTTATGATCAATAGATGGCATTTTATCAAAACACCGACCAAGCATACGTTTGTTTACATAAATGACAAAATAGTCAGAATTAACTATCTCTTTCATTTTGCCCACCCTCAGTTGAGATCACTGATGATAGCAAATTAGCTTGAAATCAGCTGATCTTAGGGTAGGCAAAATGAAAGAGATAGTTAATTCTGACTCTTTTGTCATTTATGTAAACAAACGTATGCTTGGTCGGTGTTTTTGGTAAAATGCCATCTATTGATCATAAATACAAGCGACAGCAAGTTAACTTGATTAAAACTTGTTTTTGTTTTTCATAAATGTACCTTTAAAGGTTTTTGCAATTATATATATTGCAGAGGCTTTGACTATGTGGTAAAACTGAACTGAGATCAGATCCATATAGCTATCTAGCTTGTTAGGCTGAGTTTGAAGACATTACCGGTCTGAAAAATTTCATGCTTGCAAACTGATAGAAACTTTTTGCATAAACACTTGGAGTCAGTGTTTAGATCTAGTTTCTGGCTCTATCCTTCACTGATGATAGCAAATTAGCTTGAAATCAGCTGATCTGAGGGTGGGCAAAATGAAAGAGATAGTTAATTCTGACTCTTTTGTCATTTATGTAAACAAACGTACGCTTGGTCAGTGTTTTTGGTAAAACACCTATTGATCATATATATTTCTACCATATTTAGTTTTTTTTTTGCCCTGCATTTCTACCCAGTTTTTATTAGTTTGTTTATTAAGTTTTTTTATTTATTTATATTTTTTTGCTTGTTGTTAAGACCAAATAAACTATCATTAATTTCCATATGATCTAAAATACCTTCATATATACATTGCTCATTCTCTTAGCCGCCATGTTGAAATAACCTAATTGTCCTTATTAATTTAAAGAATAATTATAATATATTAATCCAGGGTCTTTGTTCATGTAGTCTTGTGTTGTCCTATGCTGCTTCTGGTCCTATAGGAAATTTATTTTACTTAAATTCAATGTGTCTTTATCTCTCTATCAACTGCTATATTATTTAAGGTGTAATTCTATTCAATAATGTGTATAATTTTGAATACGCCTTTTTCCAGAATCTCAGTCAGATAATAAAAAGACAGTCTTTTGTGTCCTTTCATCATCCATGACAACACAATCTATAACTAAGATTTATTACTTAGACAATTTAACTAAATGGGAATGGAATAAGTGCACCAAAGTTAATGGTTTGAATTTTTTTTTTTCACAAAGGTGAATGTTTAGTCTTAAGTTTTCAACTCCATAAATAATTATCATTAAACAAATATAATGACTATTTCGATCTGCTTAAATTTATTTTCGGTCTATTAAGTTTTTAAGGGTTTGAAATGTTTCGGCTCGAAAAGGTTGCAAATATTGTGCAAATATTTAGCATATAAAAAAAAAATAATCTACAACAATTTTAACAAGCATAATTTATTATTATCACAAAAATATATAACTTTATTCAATAATCCCATATAATACAAAATATAAAATATAACGATTTATTATACTTTTGGTTATGGACTAGAGGTTACTACTCTCCTGTATGCAATCTATGATTGATAACTCAAGTACATTTCATTACCAATACTATTATTAATTTTGGTAACCTTAAAGTTTATTCAATATTGACTAACATTTTAAAGATTAATCCAATCTCGCAATTGCAAATATTAAATTATTTCAATACTTTACTATTTATCATGGGTAACTATTCTAATTACCTTTCAAGTTACTTACTCTACATTTAACTAATGCTAACTAAGTTATGTACAAATTATTCATATGTATAATTTTAAATATGATTTATTTAATTACAAGTAATTTGCTTTGAATATTCCTTCGTAAATAGTTAAATTACGTTTTAATTATTCTCCATTTTACTTGTCAATACTACTTTACTGTTGTCTTAGTTCACGCATCAGTGGCTTGGGCAACCCCCATAACCTTTATCGCCCAACTTTCAATTAAGCCATAATCAACACCTTCCAGTGGGCTATCTTATTTTCCATGAGGAACATGGAATAACAACAAGGTCTGTAGAGTAATCTACTACATTAAAATATTTTGGTGGTTTCTTGCCTCTTCGGGCATACAACAACACACACCAAATCAATCCTCTCCGGGTTTAACATGAAGCTACTAAATGCTAGATAAATTCTGATCGTCCTATCTATGAGAACGATCACTTGGGCTACAAACATATCCGAACATTATATTTAAATCTTCCTCTCATGGAAAACAAAGTTTGGGAGTCTTTTCATCCCACAAAATAAATACATTATAATTATTACCTATGCAATATTAAGCATATACCAATGCTATATCTGGGCAGATAAGTAAATACACTGATTATAATAAACTTATGTTACCGTGTATACTTTGATCAACATCTGAAATCAATGGACATCATAGAATAAAGTATATATTTTAATTTTAATAAAGGTCAAAAAATTGGTACATATTTCTAAACTAAATAAAGTGTTTTTTATTTAAGAATAATTAGAATAAACCTCAATTAATACTATAATTCAAAACTTTAAATATTTTGTTATTTTTTTAGTTCTTCATATTCATTTTATTTTCCTTAAATTCTAAATATTTTCTTTAGTATCTATACTCTCTTTTTATATAAAATATTTTATAGTTTTTTCTTTCGTGTTATTCCTTACAATAATTATATTAAAACTCTTACAAGTTATTAAATCCCTTGCCTACAGATTACCTATGTGATATAAAAAAAATCTATTATAATTTTAACTATTAATTTTCTCATAAAATTTTTTTCGTTAAATTCAGTAAGGCTTTTTTAATTTAAAAATAAGTATTATTTCCTTTAAATAATTTCTTTTTTGTAAAGAGAAAAGAATTAAGATTAATTTTACTTAATTAAACACACAATTTGAAAAAATAAAAATACATTCATAAATTAATACTCTTCTTTTTTTTATTATTATCTATTCTTAGGAAATTTTTAGGTTACTGATAATGTTTTTTATATATTGTAATATAATTTTTATTTTTATCTTAAGTTAAGATATTTGGTTTTGTCTACTTTAGATTATAATTTTTTACGGTATTCTCCGTAAACCCTTATATAACTCTTCCTATATTTACTTAATTATATTTTTTTCAAAAAAATATACAATATTTATTTTTTATCTTATTATTATTAAATTCTTGGAATAAAATATTTTAGTATTACACTTACTTGTAAGAGAATATTAGAAAGGAAATGTTTCTAGTTGATTTTCCTTGGTTTCAAAATATTTTTTCAATTATTATTATTTTTTCTTTCTTAAAATATAATAAATAATAAATTAATAAATAATTAATTTTTTCTTGGAAATCCTTCTTTTCCTTAATTTAATATAATATAATTTTTCGTGACTCTTTTAGTTACATCTCATTTTTGAACTTTAGAGATAAAATTTTAAGTATAAAAGGTTTTTAAATAGTAGATAAAAATCAGGAGTCTTATCAAAAAATTTTAGATATATTATTAAAATTTTACTTTGATTACATTTATTTAAATAAATAAAAATTGAGTTCCAAATTTCAGCACTGTTCCTTCCTTGAAAACTAAAGAGACATATTTTTTTTTCAAAAAAATGATCTTGACTTTAGCGACCTCTTAGAAAAAAATCATTTGATTATACATAAAAAGAAAGGAAAACCTATTAATCATATAGTTTTAGTATTATTTACCTGGATTACAAGTAATTTGAATATAAAAAATAATAAAAATACATTAAATTAAATCAGTGATGTATAATTCTTTAAACATTATTTTTTCTTTTTTAAAAGAAAACAGAAGTTATTTGTTTATGATAAACATCATCCACTCTCCTCTACATCAATATCAATTACTGTTTAGCTTTATAATATTAATTTGTCTAATTATTAATATTCAATTAAATTATTATGTTCTCTTTATAAATGACATTGAGTTATTAAATCTATTAGTTATTACCAAAACATGCAAAGTAGTGAATAGATACTTTATTAGTCAATTATTACTATTGTTATTTTATCTTTTTATTTCTTTAAAGAATAGCATTGTTTTCCTGGTATGTAAAGTGTCAATAATAGGTTTATATATATTATATATATATATATATATATATATATATATATATATATATATATATCAGAGGTTTAATATATTTAGAAATAAATTTCTGATTGATTAAAAATTTATCCCTTCTAGCAAAAAGATTGTAGACAATCCTTCTAATATACGAAGAGAAAAGAAGTTAAAGAAATATTTCTATTAACTTTAAAAATGTATTGTCACTTGCTAACACTGAAGGGCTATAAATGACTTCATCACAAAACATTATATATATTAGAAATTTTCCAGTACAAACTATTATGAAATCATATTTGGCACTAAGACATGTTGTAAATGGTATGTTGAAGATCTAAGTAATATGTTAAGTCTTGCAACAGTGATGTTTAAGTCATATGTTTACATAAATGGATTCCAGACTTACTGCAGTCTAAATTTTTATATAGGTATGTAATCATAATAAATGAAATTCAATTTGTAATAGATGGTAACTGTATTAAGGTTATTAAAGACGATTTTTAGGAAATCTACCATGAGAAAATGAATTTGAGACAAACATAGAAAAGGTTGTTAATATCTCCTATGTTTAAATTTTGTTCTCACAGTTAAAATTGTCTACATTATATCCCTGTATAAGAATTTAGGCTGGAGGCAAGAGTAAAAGATTTTTTATCAACATTATAACTAAATATAATAGTTGCAAATCTTTTCACATTATTTCATTATAGCATTTGATGATATCTTCATTGTGGCATATGCTATGTAAACATATGCTTATATTTTTTACAGTTTGGTACAACTGATAGATCAACCAACTTGGGATTGTTAGGTCACATGATCAATTCTGCTACTTGTGGTTCTGGTACTCGAGCTTCTAGTAAACACCTGAGAAATAAGGTCATTAATGTTTTTTTAATGGATGCTTATAAAGATTATAACACCAAGAATAGGTGGACTTATTCTATTCTTGATTCTTTGTTAACAATTTAGAGTAGTTTTAAATCATAGCCTCAGAGCGATGATTTACATCCTTTGTTTATATATACATTGAGCTATATTGAATTTAATATTTATATATCTCTTGTTTTCCTGAAGGTTTGTGGTAATGGTATTTTAGTTATATTTATATATTGAACTATTTTCATTATCTAATATAAGAATTAAACATCTTTAGAAAAATTTAACTTTATTTAAATATTCCAGATACATTCAGCCGTTAGCAAGAGCATGCATGTTTATATGCGCAACATTTTGAGAGTTATTATTCTCTTCTCTTTTTCGGGTGTTTCTGTTCTGATCTGTGATAGTACTACCATGGGAATCAAACCTGGACTCTTAGATTCTTGAATGTTGAATTTTAAGATAACCTCCTAACCAGCTAAGCCATCCTGTAATCAACATTTTGCGTGAATTTATACATGTAAACATTAAAAATTTACAAAAATTTTCATGTATTTTTTATTTAAAGCTGAGTTAAGATGTAACCAAAAAACAAACATTTAAAAAATATATCATTCGATGGTAACTAGAATGTGTTACCAGTTTCATCATAGCTGAGCTTCAAACAAAAATGTCATGGAAAATATCATAATCTATAATTCTGTGATAATCTTATGATTATTGTGCGTTTTTTTATGAGAAAGGTTAATTTACTTGGAAAGGATTTGAGAAGCTATGATGCCTATTTTTTTCTTCATAATGTTCTATCTGTGCTACTTATTCTTATTTATCGCATCTTAAGTTGGATCATAAGCTATAATACCTAGGAAACTATTAAAAAAGGATATTCCTAAAACCGCAAATATAATTAATAAGGCTATCTAAAAAGGTTGCATCACAGTGATTAAACATTGTTGCAATATTAATAACAACAAATTACTACTCCCCATCCACCCCAACTACCAGACACATATAATTATCCTATCCCTAAAATTTAACCCGCCCCATCTTCAAAACATATGCAAAATGACTTTAGAGTGAATAGCGGCTTCTGAATTAATATTTTTAAAAATGTATATAGAAACTTTTAATAAGTGAAATTCTTAAATAATAATTAGCAAAAAATAATCATAACTTGGTTTTAGTAATTTATTAATGCGCGTACTTTTCAATTTTAAATTTTGATTAAAGTTATTTTTATAACTTATATATATATTTTAAATTTAAATTGATATTTTGATTTAATTTGTTTTTACCTTGTAACGTAATGAAGTTTTTTTTTTTAGTTAATGAGTTTTTGACTAGTTATTTTTTTAATTAAATGAACAGGCAGAACCTAAGTCTCAGAGCTGAGACAAGTCATAAGACTTTCTGCAATATTAAAATATGCATCTGAATATGGAGGGTAATTATCTGACAACTTAGAAATTTCTTGGGAAAACCTATGTAAATTTTTTTGATGCTAATTTTTCTGTGAAAATAAGTTAAATAACATAGAAGTAAACTTAAAAATATTTTTTTACCACTTTTTAAAATATATTTTATATGTTATATATATATATATACTTGTTTATGCACGGATTATTACTAACATTTCTATAGGTAAAACATAAAACCGACTTTTTTAATAAAATAACACTACAGGGTATTGGCCTCTTTGTAGCTCCCCAATTTGCAGTGTAATAAAAGAGAGTACTCACCAGGATTATTAATTATGTAGTGATAAGAATTTTAGCCGTTTTCCATCCTTTCTTACCATTCTAGTTAAGATTAGCTAGATATCTAGATACCAATCAAAACAGATAGTAGACTGGAATATCTATGTGCCAGGTACTTGAAAGAAAATCTTAAACCTTTCGAAAATAATTTTACTTTGCTTAGATTCAAACATCAGCTCATAAAAATAGTAAATAAATGTGATACTCTACACCACAAAGTCTCTTTGTCATAATTATACAAATAAACACATATCATTTATATCGAAAATATATAAGTAAAGATGTACTTGACCAAACATAATACAGGGTAGATTGAAAATAGCTTTAAATTACTATCTGGAAAGCTATATTCTTTGAATCTCCAAACAAACAAAAAGCAGTCAACAAAAATAGAATTCACATGCCAAGGATTTACATTTTTTCCAACTTTAGCTTCTTAATAAGCAGAGACAGTATTTATTTATTGATTACATGGATAGATTTCTGAGTTGTCAGGCATACTTGAAAACATAAAAACAATCTGTTTTATCTAAATTCCGATCTTAACTTATGGGCTATGACATCTACATGCATTAGTCCCTACACTATAAAGGCTTTTTTGCTATAACAATATATTTTTAAAAAATAAATAGGAAGACATGTTAGCTTCAGTTATCATGTGTAATACATTTTTCTTATCATATCTAGCATATCACATGAGATGCTCGGCAATATACATGCATGCACTTCAGAAATAACTTTCTTCAGTTGTTTTGGATCACTGCCAATAATTCATGCAAATTTAACATCTGATCAACTTATATTAATATTTACTTGTTTATTTCTGGTGCTGCAAAGTATTTGAAGAGGAAAGGACTTCTTGAAATGCATATATTGCAGAACTTTATCAATTTATTAATGGAATACTGCAGACATGGTAAAAAATGTATTCACACAATAACTGGAGGTGCCATCTTTTCAAATTTATTTGAATATTATTCAAAATGATTTATTTCATTTAGTGATAATATGCTTTGTAAACTATAAAATATATTCATTTAAAATCAGAATGATATTTATAATGATTTCAAAAATTAAAACTACTTAGACATTGCTTTTACATCATAGTTATAATATAGTGCTAAGATTGCTAAAAATAAGCTGTTTTATATTGCAATAGTATGGAAATTAAAGGTTTATATGATGTGCTACCTAAGCACATCATGTATTTTAATTGAATACAGTAAAAGCATGCAAAGAAAATGAAGAAGACATTAGCCAAAATCTAAATATAAGTATTTACAAATGATAAACATAGTATTACCTACAATTGTTATCAAATAATCACCAGCAACCATTCTTTGTAAGTGGAAATGAAACATACTACAAATTCTTAGGATATTCAACATCAAGCCAATATCAAACTTTGGGAATATAATTGTGATGATATACACTGATATAATTATTCTAATATTTTTAACGCATTTTTGCTGCAGGCATAAAATTAAATGTCAAAACAAACAACTACCAAATTAAATATATGTCAAAAAATGCTAGAATCATTATATCAGTATCAATCATCATCAATGTAAATTGGTTGTTAAAAGGAGGTTGTCTTGACAATAGATTAAGATTGTTGATTGAATTTGATATTGGGATTGTCTATGTGTTTACTGATTATCTATCTATCTATCTATCTATCTATCTATCTATCTATCTATCTATCTATCTATCTATCTATCTATCTATCTATCTATCTATCTATCTATCTATCTATCTATCTATCTATCTATCTATCTATCTATCTATCTATCTATCTATCTATCTATCTATCTATCTATCTATCTATCTATCTATCTATCTATCTATCTATCTATCTATCTATCTATCTATCTATCTATCTATCTATCTATCTATCTATCTATCTATCTATCTATCTATCTATATATATATATATATATTGCCTGCTAATAGCTCTAAACAAGCTTATTTTTTTTTTTTATGATAAATGCTACATGAGAATGTACCTGAAGCCTTTCTCTATGACTGTTTCCATTCCCAGACTGTTTTTGGGCTATGGCTCTCTTCAGTGAGGATCTATGATATTAGATTCAAAATACTAACTCAAGCCAAGCATTTATCTAATTCTTAAATATTAAGAAAAAGATCTAAATCCTCAGACACCTACATATCTTCAAATTCAGCTCTTTAACTAAAGGAAACATATTACAAATTCTTAGGATATTCTACATCAAGGCAATATCAAACATTGGGAATATAATTATGATGATTTACACTGATATAATTATCCTAATATTTTTAACATATTTTTGCTGTAGCATAAAATTAAATGCCAAAACAATTACCAAATTAATATATGTCAAAAATGCTAAAATCATTATATCAGTGCCAAGCATCATCAATACTCATAATCATCCATGTAAATTAGTTGTTAAAAGGAGGTTGCCTTGACAATAGGTTAATATTGTTGATTGAATTTGTTATTTGTCTAAGTGTAGGTGTCTGAAGATTTAGATCTTTTTCTTAATATTTAAGAATTATATAAATGCTTGGCTTGAGTTAGTATTTTGAATCTAATGTCCTATCTCCTCGCTGAAGAGAGCCATAGCTCAAAACTGGTCTGGGGACAATCATAGATAAAGGCATTAGGTACTTTCTCCTGTAGCATTTATCATAAAAAATAAAATAAATACGCTTGTCTAGAGCTATTAGTAGACTCTTTATATATTACATTTGGTAATGCAAGCCATTATATAGGTCATGTGACATGTGACTGATTTTTATTAATATATATATATATAGTATATATATTAATAAATATATATAGGTAATATATATTTATATATATTACCTATTAAAGTGTTTAAACTTTAAAAAAGATCTTCATTACTTTAGCACCAGCTAAATAATTTTAAAAAGAATTATTTTGATGTCTATGCCATTAGAATCTAAAGCCATCCTTGGAATCACATAGTCACTGGTGACTATGAACAAGAAAAAATAAAAACCAATAAATATATTAACTAATTAGAAAAAAACATAATAATAATAAAATTAAAAATCTGATACATACTCTACAACAGAAACACATTGTTCTGATTTTGATTATTTACTAATATCAGAAAATATTTCCATGCATCAAACAATAATAATAAATGATTTAACATGATTTAAATTATAATCTACAGAAATGCAAAAAATTATAAATGTTTTTTTACTACACATGCTAAACATGTTAATAGTATATAAAAAAGATATTACATGGAAATATACATACACAAATACAATTATAAAATATTCCAATTATTAATTATTAACTTTTATTTATTATACAAAGACAATATTAGTAAATTTTAATAAAATTTAATAAAGATTAAACTTATATATATCTTCAGAAACCAGTCAACACTTAGACCATCACAAAATAGATAATAATCAAAAATTTCAACCATTGTCAAGACAACCATCATTTATACCATCTTTATTGTTAAAAGGAGCTTGCCTTGACAACAATTTGGAATTATTGATTGTTATCTATATTGGGATTGTCTAAGTGTTCACTAATTTCTAATGATTACTTATAAATCCACTTAACCTTGAACATTATTACACTTATTATATATATATATATATATATATATATATATATATATATAATATGGTATATCTTATATTTATATATATATATATATATATATAAAATAAGATCACCATCATATTCCACAATATTCTCACTCCAATTTCATTACTAAGAATTTTTTTCAATAATATTATTATGAGACTGTCTGCAATAATAATTCTTAGGTGTTTATTGATATGATCATCTTAAACATTATATATTCAAGGCAATAATAACTTATTTACATGCTATTAAAATTAGTAATAAGATAGCATACAAACAAGTGCATTCTAATATAAATATAACATGTTTTAGTTCTTTTTATCTATATGTTATAGCATCAGCCAAGAGGCAAACCTGCAACAAATGTCTGCAACCAATTGCTTGCTTGCAAGGTAGCTGCACTGACCTCTCAAATAACAATGCTTCTTTTTTATCTTATCATTGTGAAACAATTATTATTATTATTTTCTGACCATTTTTAATTTGTAAGCAAACATTTTTAGGATAGAGAATCATTACTTCATTGAAAATCCACTATCAATTATTCCCCTTAGCTTTTGTTTATTCCATTCATGAATTTTAATTACTTCCCAACTAGCTATGATTAAGTTGTATATTTTGAGGCATAGTTATGATACTACAATCATCATGGTTTTTTTTAGTTTGCTGGCTTCCTTTTTTTTTAAATTTAAAAATGACTGAAAATGTCAGTATCCAATGATATTATACAAATTTCCAAATTAAAAAAAATGGATAGTTTTATGATTTGTTACATCATAATAAAATAACTTACAATATCCCTAAATAATAAATTATTTAGCCTCAGCCTTTTGAGAGCATGCATGTTATTTGTATTGCAGAAGCAAAAAGTATAATTTTCAGCAATTTATTTACATATTTATGCTTATTTATACAATATGTGCAAAACATTTATTTTAACAAAAAAATGCACGATAATTATATTTTATTTGAAAGTGTTTGTTTTGAAGTAAACAAGTTATTAAATCATAATTATAGTAAAGCAAAAGTTGTTTTGTTTGCTGGAAAAAAAATGTTTCTACAGATACTGTAAAAATAAATTTTATAAAATTTTAATAATGGTAAGTGTTGTGTTAACTACATTTTATTTCCATTTTAAAATAAAATTTAAATAAGAAACGCTTTGTTCAATAACTTTTATTAACAGCCTGAAAATGGTTAACTTTGGATGTGATTTTAACTTGGTATTTAACCACCATTTGTAATGTTTTGCTGATTTTATGGTCACTTTATAAAAAAAACCTGTACTAAATAATGCTGACATCTTCAGAATTTTCTTACATCTAATACATCTATAATATTTAAATTTGGGTCTATAACAGTAATGCAAGTACCTGCCTTCCAAAGTGCTGATTGGTTATTTCTTGCTCTCTTTAGAATAGGGCACATGCCAATGATTTTAGCAGTTCTATTTCTTCATTTTGATTTGGAAATAAAATCATATATTTCCTATTTTTTTAATACATTTATTATTTTTTCCCAAAATATTTTAGAAATATTAATTATTTTAGAAGAATAACTCAGATATTAGCAGAAAATAATTACTTTTTTTAAATGAAGACAAATTGACAAAGAATTCAATAAAGTATAGCTGCAGTTTACAATTTGATGACAAACACATTTAATGTTGACTGCTATGAATTATTTTTATTATTTATGAATAGAATTTAATTGTTTTAAAAACAATACATTATTTACTTTAATAATTTGATAAATTATTAATATGAATTTTAGAAACTAAACTAAAACAAATATATAACTGATTCTGTAATCAAACAATCAAAAATTTGAAACCTTAATTCTATGAGTCAATAGGAATTTTAATAATTAGTTGTTCATGGAAAAGGTTAATAGCGATTTTTTTATAATTCTCCAATTTTAAAAAATGCTATTAATCTCACTACATATACAATACTTTTCTATTTTACATTATTTAAATATTAACTTTTGGAATGACTTATTTTTAAGCTTATATTTGTAATAATGTAAGATTATCAAATTGTTATATAGAATAAAGATTTAATTGTAAAAAAAAATGTTGCAAATATGATTGAATTGCCACTATGTTTTTTATTTAAAAGAGTGTGAGGAATTGTTAATGAGCAAGGTAAAAAGGGTTTTTCAAATTCATTTTCATCTGTCAACTAATTTCTTGGATGTCTGCTATACTTTCATTAAAAAGTTGTTTATCTTAAATTATAAAAAAAAAAAATATTTTTTTTTTTAAAATAACAAATTGAAATAAAATAAGTTTCATAATATTTATTTTTTTAAATTATTTTTTAGCACTTTATTAATCTAATATGCAATATATATATATATATATATATATGCGTGTATTTTCATAATAGTTATTTTTTAATCTGTTCTTCCATGTGTATGCAAAGTAGATCACATGCATGGACAGTAAATAGATAAGATATGGTAGATTTCTTTTATCTGTGCTTTTATACAAATATAAAATGGCACATGTATAGGGTACAGTTCTAAAATCTCTCAATCTTAGGCTGCTTCTCATATCGATTGTCATAATTATATGATCTGAGCAACATACTGTACTGCCAATGAATATATAAGTTAAAAATACACAAATATTCTGTGTTACATATGTAATCATTTAACAATAAATGATCAAATTGATTTTACAAGGAAAATAAAAAAAATATATAAATTCCATGTTTTCAAAGAGTTTTATTTTAAAATGCAAAATTGCAAAAATAAAGTATTGCATCATCTTTCCCTTGAAAAATAAAAGAAAGTTTTAGTATTAACCCTTAGAATCCCAAGATGCCACTAGAAGGAGTAAATCTAAGTAAAAAGTTGAAACTAGCTCTCCCATTTTATAAAATAAAATAAAAAAGAAAATAATAATGAATGTGTAAAAATGGCATTAAACTAAAAATATAATTTGTAAAGAGAAAAACTTTTAAAATCTGCAATTCATTAAAGATTACTTGGCTGATAAAAAGAATTGATAACTCCAATTTGCACTAATTAAAGAAACAAAGAAAAAGACTATGAACATTATTTTATCAAAGTATTAAATTAATCTAAGCATGAGATTAAATTAAAACAGAATGCAAAAATTAATTAAGAAAATATAAAATTAATTAAATCAGCTTGAAGAATGATAAAGAGAAACAATGAGAAAGTAACATATAAAAAACCAAGAGAGGAGAAATCATCATTCATTGTTATCATTATTATTATTATTGCATTCAGATTGTTTTAGATGCAGTAAAATTATTAATTAATACTGCTGTATTACTATAAAAATTAAAGAAGAGAAGATGGCAAAAAGTTATCCACATTTCCAGAATGCATGGTGCCTCAACTTTTTTTCACTGAAGGCCAGTCTAGCAGCATTCACTATCAAACAACAATTCAAGTGTGTAGCTAGCTTTCGATTCCAGTCCTTAGTACCATCATATGTTTTCCATTTGGAACTCATGCCTGCCTTTAATCTGTGAACTACTAATAACCCCTCCCTCTCTTCATTTCAAACTGGAATATCAATAAGAAGCCAAAATCATCTATGGAAATCAAAGGCCAACTTGTTGGTAATCAGCAAATAAGGAAACAAACCAGGAACTGTATCCATAAAAGTGTGACATGCATTCTAAAATCCTAGGTAAATATAATTCTTAGTCTTCAATTCTAAAGATTTTCACATATATGTGAGTGAAAGAACTTTAATAAACTCTAATAATTACAGCCAATGTGGTCTTGAATATTGCATTCTTATATTGGTATATATTATGTTATATATAGGTTTCTATGTATATGCCATTTTTTTAGTATATCATGTTATAATTATGTGTATATGTAAAATAAATATTTGTTTGCTTAATTGTTGTCCAATTGATTCTCTATTTTATAACTGCATCACTAGTAGGTTAAGTTATAATTAACTATAAGTGTTTGACAAGTGTGTTGAAGATTTTCCTTCACAATTGAGAAAAGGAGTTAGCTTGGGATATATCAGGTGATGAAATGTATACCTGTCATCTGAGCATGCTGACTATATAATTTGTGGTTATCTGGTGTCTGAGGTTAATCCTCAAAACAAATAAAGTGTTTTGGATGGGAGGAGTTTAAATCTAGCAATTGAGAAGTTTTATAGCCTGGAAATGTGAATATAGGTTATACCTTGTATAACCTTAGTCTGGTTATGGGTACCATGAATGTTTCATCTATCTGTGATATTATACTTCTCTGCTTGAAGGGCTGGTCTGTTGCAGTTGTGAAAGTGCAGCCTGAGTTAAAATCATGATCTAAAGAAAGTGATCTGAGTGATTTTCTCCAACCTGGTTCAATTGGCTTTCCAATATGGGTGCTGAAGTGCCAGAAATACTAGAATAATTAAAATCACAATTAAAATTTAAAAAGATTGAAACCAAATTTTAAATAAATGCAAAATTGCACAATAAATGTTGAAATTGATGAGCAGTATAAGAAGAGAATAGATCAAAGCAAACAAATTATAATATGAAGGAGTAAAATATAAATAAAAAGAAGAGAGTATGGAGAGATAAATATTTTCTACATATTAGGGGTATTGATGGTAAGGTGAGAATTGGAAAGGACAAAGGGGTTCGAGGTGGTCGTATACCTTGTTCAAATAAAATATGTAAAACTAAAAAAAAATAAGCAAAATAAAAATTTGTGTTATAAAAGTTAGTAAAAATAAAATTATTAATCTGTAATAGATCCAAAGCAAAAATGGTGTTGCAAAATTATACAGAAAAAATGACAGGAATGCCAAGAAAAGGAATAGAATGATTGAGGTTGAAAATGAGAATAGCACAATGAGAGGATGGGGAATTATGAGAGATAACATAGGAATGAATAACACAATGAGAGGATGGGGAATTATGAGAGATAACATAAGAACCAATATGGATAAGATAGTAGAGAAAGTAGAAAGATTGGAAAGTAAATAAGAAAAGAATAAAAAAGATCAGGAAAATGTAAAGATGTGCATAGATCTAAATAGAATTAATACAGTAAATCAGTTTCTAAAAATAAAAGTATTTTCAGGGTATGCAGAGGAAGCTCCAAGAGAACACCTTGGGGGATTGGAACACTATTTTCCATTGAACAAGTTGAGTGAGGAAGCCTGAGTTACCATATCTTGCAGTCATAACAAGGTGATGCTCAATGCTGGTAGGACTTGGTATTTTCTAAACCAGCTACATTCAGAGAATATAAGAAGTCATTATTGATGAGGGGGAGGTAGAAGAGCAGATAGCTAAAATACTAAAATGAGGAATCATATCTAAATCCTCATTTTCTTTTAATAACCATATTATAAATGTAAAGAAAAATGAGAGGTCCATTCGATTATGTTTAGATGCAAGCCAATAAAATAAAATAACTATCCTTGACACAAATACCCCTCTGCCTATACATGAATTATTGGTAAAATTTTATAGCAAAAAGGTATTTTCACCATATAAAATCTGACTGCCAGTTACTGGCTAATCAAATTACATTCTCACACTCAGAAATACACTGCATTTCAGTATAATGGGTGCACTTACAACTTTAACCAGATACCATTCAATTTAAAAAATAGTGTAGTGGGGCTGATATAATATAATATTTGAACCAAGTATTATGTAATGAAATCAAAAATTTAGTGGTGATGTACATCAATAACATTGTACTAATGTTAGAGAGTATAGAAGAGCATTTTACTCAATTAAAGCAATTATTGTGAGAGTATAGACAAAAGAGAATTAAAATTAACTTAAAGAAAAACAATTTAATGCCATCCAAGGTTAAATTTTTAAGCTACATAGTAAGTGGGAAGGGAATCCAATGTCATTCTGAAAAAAAATATGCAATTGAGGATTTTTCAGTGCCAATAAATAAAAACCACATAAGATCCTTACTAGGGTTATGTAACATTTACAACTGGTTTTATAAAGAAAATTTCTTGGACATGGAACCATTATTGCAATTGCTAATCTTGACTTCCATAAGCTGTTTTTTGTACAAACCAACAGTAGGGGGGTCAGATTAGGGGTTAATCTTTTCCAAATTCAAGAGAGGTGTCAAAAAGAGGTCCTGTTCTTTATTAGGTGCTTATTGAAGGGGCCTAAAATAAACTACACAGTAACCAAAAAACAAAGTTTAGCAATCATATGGACATTCAAAAAATTTCACCAATTTCTTATAAGATCTGAGGTGATTGTAATCACTGACCATAAAAGCCTCAAATTTGTAAACCATAGCTGCCTTACAAACAGTCAGTTAATAAGGTAGAACTTATTCCTCCAAGAATTTAACTAGAATGTAAAATATTTTCAAGGGAAAAAAAATGTGGTAGCGACACATTAAGTTGTTACCTGATATTACTGGACCAATAGTGTTTAAGCTGTAATGACATATAAATTGCCACAATAGAAATAAAAGGAAATGAGGCTATAGAAAATGACCCCTATAGGTTAAAGAAAGGACAAAAAGAAGACTCTGACTGTAGGAAGATAATGAAATATCTGCTACATCAACCTGTAACAGAAACTAAAAATAATCTGTTGAGAATAGATAGAAAGTGCTATTGCGTAAAAGGGGAATTTTTACAGTTTAAAAATAAAAAAGGAGATAAACAAAGGTGTGTAGTTACTCCTATCACTATATAGAGGCAGATATTAGATCATACTCATCAAAAGTATGGTCCTTATGGGGCAAATAAAATTGAAGTTTGGTTTTGTTATTTGGTTTTACTGGCCAGGGATGTATGCCAGCATTGTGAATATTATAAATGAGTGTGAAGTATGCTTGAAAACCAAACCACTCATGCATCCAGAGTAGGTCCATTGATGCCTATATACTCTTATCAACCTAATAAATTAGTGGCAATATATTTTTATGGACAATTGCCTTCATTTAATGGTATGAGATAGCTGGTTGTGGTTTATGATATAGTTTCAAAACTGGTGACTGCATATCCTGTGTTCCAGGCAAATGCTAGGAAGCAATATTGGTGTTGGAACAATGATACTTTGAAACTGTTGTTCCTGATAAGATTATATTGTTTATGGAATGCTGTTCATATCTGAGGAGTGGAAGAAATGGAGTGAGAGACACAGAATAAAACACATACTCATGTCTATTCATTATCCACAGTCTAATCTATGTGAGTAGGTCATGTGGGAATTAGAATGCCTATTTAGAATGTATATACATTATAATCATAAAACTGGGTTAAGAAAATTCCATGAATTATCAATAGGATGAATTGGTCAAAACATTAATCTACAGGACTTGAACCTATATGACTTCATTTTGGAAAAAACATACTTTATTCATTTAAAATAAAACGGCCAGTGGAGACTGATCCTATAGATAAAAAGATACTTGACAAGCATCGATCAAGTTAAAGAAGATGGGGGGGGGAGGTGATGTACCATCAATGAATATATGGGTTAAAACACACATATATCCTGTGTTACATATGTAATCATTTAATAATAACTGATCAAATTGATTTTAAAAGGAAAAGAAAAATGAGAATAATAAAGTATAAATTATAATATGTTTTTAATTTTTTTTTTTAAATGCAAACTTGTAAAAATAAAGTATTGTGTGACCTTTTCATTAAAAAATAAAAAAAAAAAATTAGTATTAAAGAGCAAGTGGGGGGGGGGGGTTCTAAGTAAAAAGTTGAAACTAGCTCTTCCTTTTTATAAATTAAAAAAAAAAAGAAAATAATAATGAATGAATGTGAAAATGACATAAAACTAAAAATATAATAATTTGTAAAAAGAAAAACTTTTAAAACTTGCAATTCATTAATGATTACTTGGATGATAAAAAGAAACAATAACTCCCATTTTTACTAATTAAAGAAATAAAGGAAAAGTCTTCAGACATTATCTTAATGAAGTATTATATTAATCTAAGCAAGAGATTAAATTAAAACACAAGTAATTAAGGAAATATAAAATTAATTAAAGCAAATCAAATGATGATAAAAAGAAATAATGAGAAAAAACATATAAAGAACTGAAAGATGAAAAATTATCATTCATTATTATTATTCTTGCCATTCAGATTGTTTCAAATGCAGTAAAATGATTAGTTAACATGCTGTGTTACTATAAAAATTAAAGAAGGGAAGATGGTGAAAAGCCATCCATGTTTCCAGGATGCATGTGCCTTGACTTTTCTTCACTGAAGGCTGACCTAACAGCATGCTATATTAAACAACAACTGGTGTGCAGCTAGCCTTCGATCCCAGTCCTCAATACCATCATACATTCTCCACCTGGAACATATGTCCACCTCATGATCTGTGAACTACCAATAACCTATCTCTCGCTTCATTGCAAACTGAAAAATCAATAAAACAAAATCATTGATGGAAATCAAAAGCCAACTGGTTGGTAATTGACAAATAAGAAAACAAACAAGGAACTGTATCCATGAAAATGTGACATACTATCTAAAATCCTAGGTAAATCTAATTCTTAGTCTCCCATTCTAATGATTTGCACATATATGTGAGTGAAAGAACTTTAATGAACTCTAATAATTACAGCTAACATAGTTTTTAATATTGCATTCTTATATTGGTGTATATTATGTGATACATAGGTGTGTATATATGCCATTTTTATTATATCATGTATAATTATGTGTATGTGTAAAAGAAAATATTTGTTTGCTTAATAGTTGTCCAATCAATTCTCTCTCTTATAACTATATCATTAAACAAAGCAAAACTCTCCATACAGTATTGCCACCCTGTGCTAACCAGAGTAATCAATGATTGCCAGAAGGCTCGTGCATAAAATCCCTATCTAATGCCTACTCATCCAATATCCCCAGACTAGTTTCTGGCTTGTGGCCATTGTCAGTGAGGAGCTTTGGATCTGAGAGAACTGCACCTAGATCTTAGGATCAAATGCAACCCTCCAGCACACAAAACTACTTAACTACAAAATTAGTCTGGGATATTAGATGAGTAGGCATTAGATAGGGATTTTATGCACAAGCCTTCTGGCCTTCATTGATTACTATGGTTAGCACAGGATGTCAATACTGTATGGAGAGTTTTGCTTTGCTTATAAACAATTATGTGCCAGTATAAGAAAGTGATCATGTGATTCTTAATGGTTTAACTATATCATTAGTAGGTTAAGTTATAATTAACTATAAGTTTTGGGCAAATGTGTCAGAGATTTTTCTTCACAATTGAGAAAAGGAGCTAGCTTGGGATATAACAAGCACTGGATAGTGTACCAGTAGTCTAGGCATGCTGACTATATAACCTGTGGCTGGCACCTGAGGTTAACCTTCAAAACAAATAAAGTGCTCTGATGGCATGGGTTTGAATCTAGCAGTCAAGAAGTTTTATAGCCTGGAAATGTGATCATTGATTATACTTTGTATAACCTTGGTCCGGTTATAGGTACCATGGATGCTTTATCTATCTGTAGTATTATACTTCTCTGCTTGAAGAGCAAATCTGTTGAAGTAGCGAAATTGTATCCTGAGTTAAAATTGAGATCTAAAGAAAGTGGTCAAAGCAATTTTCTCTGAGCCGGTCAATTTTTTTTTAATCTGTTCTTCCATGTGTATACAAAGTAGATAACATTCATGTACAGTAAATGGATAAGTGTAAGTAGATTTTCTTTATCTGTGCTTTTATATAAATTTAAAGTAACATATGTATAGTGTGCAGCACTAATGTTTTTCAATCTTAGGCTGCTTCCAATATAGATTGTCATAATCATATAACCTGACCAACATATATAACAAGATAAATGTTACAAAGACTCAATTCAGCTTCCATATTGACTTTTTATTCCAGTTGCAATTTACAGTGACTGCTACAATATATATTGAGCTATTATGATTCCACAGAGTAAACATACCTCTATACTTCTCCAGAAATTGAAAGTTGATCAATGTGAACAATAGTAACTGCTGTCCTTTTTTATAGACTGATTTTTTATAGTAAGCTTTTTGGCCTTTGTCAGTAAGAGCAAGCATAAGAAATGGTGATCATGTAATGTTTATTGTCTTAATATCAGTATAATGTTAATTTTAACATCAAGCAAATGTACAGGTAAGTGAAACTTCCAATGAGTTATATAACAATTGGAGACTTTATTTAAAACTGCAATCACTTCCTGTCCAGTTACATATAATCTGAGTTAATTTTATATATATATATAACTCCAGAAAATATATATAATTCAGTCATTTTTTAGTAAATCTAAAATACTTTCAAAGCATTTGCATTCTATTCAAAATAATCATTTTATAACATTTCACCTTCAAGTAACATATAAAAAGTATAATATTTATTTATTTGAATAACAAAAAAAATCAAGTCAGATGTCACATGACCTAATTTAATAAGCTTGTATATATATATATATATATATACACATTTGTAAATACAAGCTTATTAAAATAGGTCATGTGACATCTCACTTGATTTTTTTTTTTTAATTTTTTTTTTTGATATTATGGCTTTGGTGATTTTATATTGCTAAAGCTATTAATATGATGTCACTTGATTTTTTTTTTTTAATTTTTTTTTTTTGATATTATGGCTTTGGTGATTTTATATTGCTAAAGCTATTAATATATGGTGTATCTAAAATGGTGTATCTGAACTTAGTTCAGTCCCATATGGATGTCTGAAATTTTCAGATTTTCTACTTAATAGTTATACATTAGATAAAGTGCTGGGCTTGTCCTGGTATTTTTAATCTAATGCTTGAATATACTAGCACCTCACTGAGGATGCCAGTAGCAGAAACCGGTCTGGTTGGGGTTATTCTACAAAGCTTGTTAAGAGCTTGTTTGCAAGCTCTATATATAACATTTATTTGAATTGTATTTTTCATTCATTATGTTTTTTAATGCAATAAACCATGCTTTTTTATTATTTTTATTACTATTTTGTCATCAGAAACTATTTCAACAATAGCAGGATCAAACTCATGCTCACATTATCTTTCATGCATATAAAATAATCATATATTTATGAGAATTGTTTTTTTATTTTTTATGCATAAAATTTTCTTTAATCATGATGTTGTTTAAAACTTCTTTGAATTAATAATCTCATTGTCTATCACATATATATATACATGAAAGTAGTCAACACTTAAACAATACCAATATTAATAACAATCAATAACTCCAATCTAGTGTCAGGGTAACCCTTTAATAATAGAGATGCAATAAAGCAATGTTGGGGAGTTAATCTAATTATTATATAATATTAACCTCTGGAAATGTTTATATTTACATATTCTGTCATTTGATTTGTTATTGACAGGTTGCTAAATTAAATTTTTTTGCAAAGTCAATTTAAATAATATAAAATAATCTGAAATATAAAGAAGTAAAATGATCAATTTAAGATGATGCTTTCTTTCCAAAGTGCCTCAGATTTGCCTATACAAGTGAATTTAAATAAAACGAATAAGATGATTAGTTATTATCTTTTTTTTAAAAAAGTACCTTCTGCTTTGAAGTGAGAGTATTTTACATGCTCAATAAACCAGTGTTGGGTGTCAATTTAGTTATTATATAATATTAACTTCTTGGAAAGTTTATATATTATATATATATATATATATATATATATATAGTTATATATATATATATATATATATATATATATATATATATTGTAATGATCGAGAAAGAAAGTGAAGATTGAATCTAACTGCAAACTACGATATCTGCTCTACAGGGTGCCATCTAGGCATTTAAACCTAGAAAAATTTATAGAATAGGCAGATACGCGCTGTTGAGATTCCACTTTATTTAAATATTCAGATCGTTAGCCCAAGTCACTAGCTTAGGGAGTAGCAGAGATGATAAAATATAACTTTAATTTAAATCTTAAATACAAATAAATAAAAGCCACTGCCAGAAATTAACACATAAAAATATTTATTTACGCACATATAAAATCATTCTAAATTTGAGGAATAAGTTTAACATTTTAGATTTTTATATTAATCTTTAATTTTACATTTAAATAAATTTCAATGAGTTTAATATTTTATTTAGATGGTCGAGTATGAATAGACTACATAGATCTGCATTTGAAAAGAAAATATTCTATCCCTTATTTAACCTTAGGCCAAAAAGTTCACAGACAAACTGGCGTCAATCCATCTGATACATTTATGTATTCAATGTAGCATGAAAATACGACAACACAAAATACTATACTGTCAGGAATGTACGTCTGAACAGTAAGTAGAGTTAGAGAAGACATTGTCTCTCCACCAACAGGAATGCTGCATCTGTTGGTGAGTAGAACAATAAACATAAAACTCCATAGGAATGGATTGCAGTAATTTGCTGTCTTATAACCCATCCATAGGCAAACAGAAGGTGTGTGGCGTATATGTGCAATCCTGCCCGTAGTGGATCTCATACTACATCTACTAATTACACAAATATATCCAATCCATTGAGCCAATTCAACTTGAAACGAATAACCTAAGATTACCCTTCATTAAACTATATATAACTTTACAAATCTATACAGCCATTTATGCCCGACTTAAATTTAACATTTATTATGTTCGCACAGATGAATTTTATAAAATTTGTTTTAAAATGTTGAGTATAGATCGGCTGCACAGATTCCATGGTTAAAAACATTCCAAAATAAACATAACCGATCAAAATACAAAGTCATCGATAATGTCAATTGCATAGGGAATACAAAAAAAACCCCAATGGTGTTCATCATAAGACACCGCAGTGACATGATGACTTATATATTCCAATCGACTATGAAACAGCAACATAATTAACCATTAACAAATCTATGCAACGTCTATACCCAACTTTAAATTTCATGCATTTAAATAATTTATACGATAAGTATTAATACAATAAATAATTTATACAATAAGAAAAAAAAATGGAAATGATGTTTATCAATGCAAAACATATAAATTTAAACATTTTCAATTGATTTTAAACTTAAAAGTCAGATATAAGTTCATAAGCTTGAACGAAAGTTTTTAATTATTTTTAAATTTTAGAGTTCATGTCAATAGCTTACAGTAAAAAAAATCACTGCTCTTGATGTAAATTTCCATGGAGTCTTTATTTGAAAACCCGGTCAGATGTTCTGGAGGTAGAATTAGCTGGTTTATTTTGGTATCACAGTCAGTTCATTTTTTATGATAGAGAGAGAGTGTGATATGTGCGTCCTATCACCGACCCTCAAAAACAAACCGGAAAACTGACTGGAACTCAATATTTTTCTTTTTATAGTCCTCCTATGGATTCCATGAACAAAAATGTCACTGTTCCATTTTTTTTGTTATGGTCCGGGTCTTTATTTGCTTCCATTGGTCAAGCTAAAATCTCTTTCTTTTCTTATCTATTTTTCATCTGACTCTTTAATTACACAGCTTTTGGATAATTAATAAACAATCATTTCCATTTACAGATTACAGGAACTAATTAATACCTGTTTTTATTTTTACTTACGTTATTTCTTTTTTAAACTATTTTTATATTTAAATCTTTTTTTTTATAAAAAAAAGTACGTTCAAATACCCTTTTTTATTTATAAAAAAAATATTTTTAAGTTTGGCATCTGTGTGAATATATACGTTTAACAAACATTTTAATTTTAGCGTTTAGTTTTTTTTTTAATAGATTTTATTTTTATTTGTGAACTTTAAGATTTTATTTTAAATTAATGTAATGACATATTTATATATTGTTACAATATATATTGTACCGGTTTGATATCCACAACTGGTCTTATACACCCAGACCCACATACGCACCGAGCATGAAGTGGTGTATGTTACAAAAATGGTAAATTGATAGCAATTCTCCGAAAATATTGTTGATTAAATATAAATAAAATATCTCTAAAGAATTATTAGAGGAAGTAGATTGAACCTAAAATTAGGTCAATCAAAGCCTTCCCTGTTAAATTATTTCACAATCATCCGATTAACTTATACGTTGATCATTTGGAGATTTTACACACCTTTAAGAGCACTGAAATGTTTTACTTCAGTCTCTAGTGCCACCCTCATTCAAGATGATATCATTTATTCTCCTTTTCTCTCTCTCGAGAGAGAGTGCAAAAATGAATGGTCATTATCGTATATTAATAATTTAATAAGTTCAGACTTGAATAAATGAAACAATCCAACTCCCCGGTAAGTTATCTCTGTCTAGCTCAATTATATGATTTATGTACATCTCAGGTTACTAAATGGGTTAGCACTTTGATTGTATAACTACAATTCTATCTGCTAACGAATTAATAATACCTCAAAACCAAGTAAAGGAAATAGTAAATGATTTAACTATGAAATTTACTATTTATTATTCCCAGATTATTTTATATCTTCCTCCACCAATTACATATAAAAAATATAATTTAATCCAGTTCATATCTCAAATAACGAAAATATAATATTAATTAGTAATTACCGGAGTAAATTGAAAATTCATTTACAGAAACAAATGCGTATATATAACAAAAATATTTAAAGGATTGCACAATGGGTGTGATCTATATCCTTTCCCCACTTTAAAGTAATAATTCAAAAATCAAATGTATGCAGCAAATATCATATATTACAAAAGAAATAATTTAAATACAAAGGTCAATCTTGATCATATACGAGTAAATAAAAGACCAAATAATTATTTATATACCTAAATCAAACTTGAATATTATATAAAAATATAAAAAAAAAAAAAACTATATACACTCATCTTATCTTGTACTTTCATTAAGTTCAACTTCAACATGGACCACATGGCTACTCAATAGGGCAGATAGGGCTTCCTGTTGCCAATACACATATGAATCTTTCTTCCATCAGGGTCTGCTGTTTCTCCTATGGCATTTTTGGGGTTCAGGGACGAACGAGTGGTGCACTGCGGCTAGAAGTCTACTCCATGATAGTGTAGTAAACTGGAACAAACAATAAGGCCATCTCCTTTATTATAGGGTCGGTAAATATAATTTTCACATATATATATATCGCTTTCACGTCAGACTTTATTCAACACCTTGGCTATACGAATACTTGCTTGTGATTAAAGATTATTCTCAATATGTAGGTCAAATATGAATTAAAGTTCTCCAAATATGATTCATTCTCTCTTTTTTTTAAACGAATAGGGGATTCATATTGTTGATAGCTTTTCTAAAATCCATTTAATGATCCTCCCATGTTCGAATGGCTAATTTCAAATTTCCTTTCCTCTTTCTATTCTTTAGACAAGCCAGATACAACTATAATTTTTTTAGCAAACACATATCATTTCTCCTTTCTTTCTACTTTGTTATTTTCTGCAAGCATATACCATTCCAATACTTAGACACACTGGAGCCAACTCTTATTTTAGCAAACATAGATCATCCTATTTCTGGGACAAGCTGGAAACAAAGTTTTTATTTTATTAAACATCTGCCATCTGAATGCTTTGGCGAGCTAGGAACAACTGCCTTCAATGCCCCAAGTAAATAGCACATATGGCCCAATTAGTACAATTGTAATACCCCCCTACAAATTATTTCATCAGCCAATAATAAACCTATACTTTTATATTAATTTACCTACATTCTTTCACTTTTTATGTCTTAAAGTACGATTCCTCTAATATTGGAATTTGTATAGCTTCCATATTGATTAATTACACCACCCATTGTGCTTACATTCTTTTAGATAAAATCGACTTTTTTGATTTTATCTTTATCCATGATCAACCAGAACAAATTTCTTTTAATACAAAACATTTTTCTTCTGCTAAAATTAGATTACAATTGACCAATGGTTTTTTTGTTTAATATAAAATTTAAATTCTAATAAGTACAAAATTTACATTCTATTTAAACAATTTTTAGGAAAAAGAAAAAACACATTTCTATATATGTGTATTGGAACATTTACAAGTGATAATAAACTTAAATGCAAAAAACAGTTCCACACTTAAACAAATGTTACAAGCTTAGTTTTCCTTTTATGATATAGATTTGCTGTGCAAATAAAATTATTAACACATATACTACATACACTTGTACTGTGGGTGTAAATAGGAATATAATATAGACCAAACCCATTTATTTATGTACCATATATAAATACCTCCAAATACACATCTAAATTATGATTTAATAGATCTGTTAAAATTACAATTTTAATATGATACATTTTAGCTGTGCTGAATCTTCAGCAACAGACATTTTGTGCATGGCCATTATACACAGTCTGGCACTCTATATATATATATATATATATATATATATATATATATATATATATATCAATTGCATACTTTATATATATATATATATATATATATAAAGTATGCAATTGATTTGGATAATCAAATTGTTAGTTATTCAGAAAAAATGTGTAATGTGTTATCACCAGCAGTGATATTTTGTGTTTTAATCCAAGAATCTTCAGCTCTCCAAACTATCATACTACCACTATATTAAGCTACACAAACAGTTTCTAAGTTATTACACTAGAGTAAAAATGAAATGCAATTTCATGCCAATTATTATAGAAAAAAAAAAATATATATATAAATTAAAAAAAAGTTTATTGCATTATCTCATCCTACATCCAGAAATTATTAATTAATTCTTAGACACTATTTTCCTTGGCATGACCTAAACTTATTACATCTAACACTTAAAAACATCCATCTCTAAAGTAATGAATTAAAAACAATATAAACACCACTTTATATTTAAAGAAAAGATTGAAAATATGCTTTTTTTTAAGGAATAAAGTTGTATTGAATTTGCCTTTAATTTATTACAACTAACGTTTTTGTCTCAATCTTGTTGGTGTTTTTACACATCTTCACAATGTTACATTACTATTTTATGCAATTCTCTTATTTGTTTCTAGACATTTTTAATCTGACTGAAGAAGTGTAAAAATCATTAAATCTATGCTTGTGGAATTTAACACCTTGAAATAGGTTATCGATGCAAAATAGTTGCGTATGTAATATTATTTATATATGTGTGTGTGTCTATATAACTGAAAAATAATATTAGTAGTAGAATATTGGAAAATTTAAAATATTACAATTTAATTTTTTGTTTTTATTTTTAATAATATAATTATAAAATGAAAAAAATATATAAACCATTATATTTTTTAGCATATAAATAGGTAAATAAATGGCACTAAAAAGTTATTTACCAAAAAATATTGAATTATTTAACAAAAACGAAATGTGCTTCAGCATCATTTTAGAACCTTTCTCAGTCTGACATCATACATTTATTATAAATGTTAAAAGAGCAATTTATACAGTAATGTTTAGATTTCATTTTCTGAAAATGTATGTATATATAAAACCACTAAACATCACATGATCACCACTTTTTATGCTCGCTCATGGCAAAACTCTCCATACAGTAGTGCCACAAAGCAGAGTAATCAATGAATTCCAGAAGGATTGTGCATAAAATCCCTATCTAGTGCCTACTCATCCAATATCCCCAGAGTAGTTTCTAGCCTGTGGCTTTCATCAGTGAGGAGCTTTGGAAACTAGTTTGGGGATATTGGATGAGTAGGCCCTAGATGGGGATTTTATGCACAAGCCTTCTGTCATACATCAATTACTCAGGCTTGCACTATGTGGCACTATTCTATGGAGAGTTTTTCCTATTTTAATATATATTTGTAAGAGTAATATAACTAAAATGTCCGTTAATTAGAACAAAATTGTAATCATAATAAAAATACTAAAATGTAACAGTAATAAACTATTATAAAGTCTTTCCAATCATCCATTAATTAAAACAAAATTGTACTCATAATAAAAATACTAAAATGTAACTGTAATGAACTATTATAAACATTCTTTCAATCCACAGAAACTAACATTAAAATACAGGATTCATGGGATTTGAATTGATGACATTTGCTTCCAGTTTTTTTTTTTTTAAATTTAATGGCAGTTGAGGTAGTTTTAAGAAATTAACTGAGAATACTTCTGCAGATTAAGAGACTGTTTATAATAGTTTATTACCATTATATTTTAGTATTTTTATTATTATTACAATTTGTAAGAGTGTGCATTAACACGGCTATTGCATTAATATATTTTATTTAAGCATATAATGTGTATATTTATTATATACAAGTGTTCCTTAACAATCATACATTCTACTTTCCTACAATTCACTATTTTATACTAGGGCACTAAACAAAGACACAGCATATTACATAACTTTTTATCTAAAAAAGAAGAGGGTACTTACAGAATAAGCCTGGGCACCAAGATAGATTATAAATAATTCCAGACAATAAAATTCATTATATATATAACATTAATGAAATAATTATATATACTTTTCCAAAAATCACAATTACTATCAGATATGTTTTAAAAACATATAATCTTGTCTAATAAATAATTTAATAAATAAATAAATTGACATTTAATTGCTTATGACATGTTTGTTTTTCAGTTGTTACTAGAAGAACAAAGCCCTCTTTTTTTAAACATTAAAACTTAACCCCCTCCTGCCACTTTGTCTCATTGGCCTATAAATTTAATAAAAAGTTGTAAAGAAAACAAAACATCTTTTTAAATTTATAGAATGGAGAATAGATGGACGGAAAGGGTTAACTTTTAATATTTAAAAAAAAAATGTTTCTTGTTTTTCCTAGCCATAATTAAAAAAACAAAAGTGTCATAAGCAATCAAATGTCAATTTATTTATTAATAAATTAATTATTGGACAGGATTATATATTTTTAGAAAATCTGATAGTAAGTGTAGTTTATTAATATATATATAATTAATGCATTAATGTGATATATATATAATGCATTTTATTGTCCAGAATAGCTGTAATTAACCTTGTGTCCATGTTAACATGTAATTACCAAGAAAAATATCGGATACTAATCAATAAAGTGTTATTTATATATATGCTAATGTACCTCATTAAAAAATAAATATTTTAAAAACAGTTTTTGATATTTTTATTTTATTTTATTATATTCCTTTACTTTTGGACATTTCAACTTTCATATACATTTCAGGAACCAATTAGATACAAAAGTCGAGGACCGCCTGTATACACATTTTTATACAAATCTCTGTTAATGGAAAATGATAAATTAGTAATTAATTAATGCATAGAAATACTTTAATATTGCGTTGCTATATAATGTATATAATAGATGTTCAAAAAAGATTTTGAGATACAACTTTTTATGAACTTTGACTGATAATTCTGTTAATAATTAATACTTTATATTGTAATGATTATTATGATTAGGTAAATATTTTAGAAATTGTTGCTAAATTAATAGTTAACTTATATCCATCACTATCTAATTAAAAAGGCAATTAAATTAATGAATATCTAATTAAAGATATATTCCTTTGCTATTAATATATATAAAGTACACATATTGAAGCACGAACCAGACTCAAATGTAAAAAAAAAATTGGAATAGATGGATACATTCATTTGAATATTATTAATTTTACCTGTATTAAAATAATGTAATTGTTTGTATATATATATATATATATATATATACATACAAACAATTACATATATTTATATATATATATATATATATATATATATATATATATATATATATATTTGTAAATATCCTGTGTATTGAATTTATTATTTTATATAAATGTATTTGGTGTTTGAGTTAGTAGTGTTTCGTCATCTGCATTAGTATACCATTCAGATGGATAAATCAATGAATGCAGTCAAAAGGATATAGTTCTAAAATCCAACTAAAACAATCAAATTATAAACTTTACTACATATATAATAACAATAAAAATAATAAATATAATAGTAATTAAGTATTATACACAATCTTTTAATCTGCAGAAGATTTCAGTTAATTCCACAACCCATCTCTAAAATGCACAAAACATAACAGAAGCAAATGTCATTAACTGAAATCCCATGAATCCTGAATTTTAATGTTAGTAGCTTGCCTATTAATTATATTCATTTTATTTTTACTTATTAAAATTGCCTCCTAAATTTTATTTTATTATGGTTTCTCTCTTGATGAAAAATCTTAACACTTTCAATACCAAACCTAAATTTATATTTACATGTCCTTTCATATATATATATATATATATATATATATATATATGAAAGGACATATATATATATATATATATATATATATATATTGAAACAGGAAGATTGCTCTGCAAGTCTTTGTTTCACTTTTCTCTTACATTTCACCTACCCTTATACCTAAATTCGAATCCCAAATCGTTCGTAGTGTGTCTGTACGGCCATTTATATACTAAAATCCCTCCTATTACTCGTGGAGTCCAATTTTCAACCCTTTATTTTTATTGATATATAAATGTCGAGTATGTGCATGTTTACATTTTCATTTAAAAGGTTGTATAGGTAAAACTACACACAGACTATGATGATAACTGTTAAATATTAATATCAATCATTGGAATTATATTATTGGATTGTGGTTGTTGAGTTCATTTATTTTAAAAATATTGTGTTGCAATATTTATTTTTTATTGTAGGTAAAATAATAATTATTAAAAGTAGTTTATAAATGGATTCATGCAATTACAATCTAAATGTGAAATAATTTAATATTTTTCTAAAATTATAAAGTTCCCGCCATTGAAAATTATATAAATATAAAATAAGGCTAGGTTGAGAATATAATAGATTTAAAGTAAAACATTTTGGATTATAAATTCACACTTCGTATGTCTACTTAGGAATTTCCAATTAGCAAAAGTCTTCAACAGAATGAAATAAATGTTTTAATCTTCTTTCAATCTGAGCATTTACTGGAATTTATAATTGTAAACTAAAAAAAAAACCTTAAAATGGATTCCTTCTGATGTTCAGATATGAAATAACTAATTGATAAGAATGCAAAAGGTTAAAGGTTTGTCATGCTCCAAGGCAGGTTCTTTTATAAGATAAACAGTATATATTGAATGTTTTTCTTTTGTTTGAAGGAAGGGAAGAAACAAAAGCTGATTCGGATTCTGATGCTGTTTTTCTGCTGTTTGATTTTGTGTTTTGATTTTATTTTCTGAGGTTATAATTTTTTTTATTCTGAGAATTCGGATGGTCTGAACTATTATTTTCGGTATGCTGATCCTGATGTTTTGCTGACCAACCATCCGTGACTTAAATAATCCACTTTCAAGAAAATGTACAAAATGCTGACCTATCATAGAACCGTCAATATGACTGAGTAGAGTCGGCACCGTGGCTATTTTTCTTTCGGAAATAGCTGGCCGCTGCCAATGTACCATCTGATGCATCACCAATATGCCTTAAGGCACCGCCTATGCTGCTGCAAACAGAGACTGAATTAACATGCTGCTAAATCTTATCCACTCCTGAAATGTGCTCCAGCTTCAACCACCAAAGCAACTGAAAGGTAACAAAATTAACCCAAGAGCTCTTGTGATCTAAAACCTGCTATAGCAAAAACAAACTTTCTTTTTCTCGCCACACTTATTATCATGTATGTTTTAAAATGTATATTTAAATTTATTGCTCGATCTAAACCTTGGGTTAATATCAAATTTAAATTGTTTTATTTGCGTATTTTATGGGCTTGCATAGCATTGACCGAGTGAAGCAAATCTTAATTAATGATACTCCCCATTCCTTATAAAGAATGTAATTTTACGTTCATGAGTCCCTCCCTTAAATGAGATTTAGTAAACCGCTCGTTCGATGCCTATATTATTTTCTTTATAATACCTAGATTTGATTAATAATCTTCCAGGATGTATGCGAGGTGTGGGAATAACTATTGGCAGATGTGGGAGTGCGTGGGTTAATTACATTTTACTTAAATTCTCGCACTCACACTGTTCTTTTAATGTTACACCCCATTATTTGTTTTAAGTATTTCTATTGTTATTCTGAGTTTGGGAGAGTGTAGACGCTTTTCATCAATGCAGTGAATTGCTTAAGTGCCCAATCTTTCATTATGTCTCCTTTTTTTTGAATCGATTATATATATATATTAGTGTTGCTGGCAAGGGTATTCGATGTTGAGATCACTTTGTTCTTTAAAAGGGCTTTAAACGGCCAAGTCCGTTTCCCCTTTACTTCTTCATGCAGTTTCCAGTCAATGTGTGTACCAGAGCGTCACACCTGGGGATGCTGACGCAGTTCTTCGCAGCCATATGCTAGCATACTCCGATCTTTAGGGCTACGGCCGAGACCAATGTGGGGTGCAACATATGCGTCTGATTTTATGATTTATTTCTTTATTGTCGTCACAAAGTTCCTGTAGTTTAAATGGACTACCACCCTCCATCATTTCCTAAACCTTGCGAGTACCACTGAATCCCTTTTTAAGTACTTTAAGATAATATCATACTCACACATATATTTCCGCACTAAGCAAGTCGCTGCTGCCAAGCTCATTGGAGTCGCTCTGCATTTCTTCTGAAGTCAGCCTTTATCGTAAAACTATTTAATATCTTTTATTATAAATAATTTCACTACTTTTATTCTTGGGCTTTGCATGTATTCAAGGTTTAGTAAGGCACATTCGTAAGCGATAATTGACCCAGGTTATAGATTAACGAGTAAAATGATTTAATCAATTGTAGTTAACCATTTGACACCACTATTTAATAAATAAATAGTGCCAGAAATCATATTTAGCCACTTAATAAATCATGTTAATTTAATCAATTCTTTACGTTAGTGTTTATTTTCTGATTCATCTCATTGTCTCGTATTGTCTGGGTTATACACATATCTATTAAGACTTTCCAAACGCTAGCTGTTAATTTATTTATAAATCTCACGTAGTCTCTTCTCTCTCTCTGACCACCGTGGCCTGAAAAGATGTTGCTATTGTGATGGCGTGTTCGGGCTCCATCGTATTCGGTTGCACAGTCGATCTGCTATATTCGAATCCGGTATGACAGGCCCTGAACCCACTTGTGGTGCTGCTTTTCGAGTGTGGTGGAGAAACTGTGCAACTTGTTTATGAAATGTGCGAATTCTTACCGTTATAATATATATATATATATATAGTGTACCAAAGTACATTCTTATTGAATTGTAGTATTATTTAAAAGTAGTAATATCTCACAAATCTCGTCTTTTTAAAAAAATAAAGTAGGAATAAAAATTAAAAGGTGAAAAAAAAAAAGTTAAAAAACTAAAGGGTAGGGTATGGGGGTTTATTATTAAAGAAAAATAAATAATAAACACTTTTAAAGAGGATACAATTTTTTTTTTTTTTTAAAAAAAATCTTATAAAATAAAATGATTTAATATTTTGATTAGTTTGTAATAAAAAAAAAGTAATAAAGACAATTTTGTTTTGTTTTATAATAAAACAATTAAATGTGTGTGTGTGTGAAAGTTTTGAAGAAAAAAAAAAAGACCATTCAGAGTGAAGTAAAGGAAAGTAATTTCACAAGACAATAAATGCTGGAGATAACAAAAAATTTTCTATGGTTAAAATGTTTTAAAGTTTTCAACATTCCATTTATTTCTGATATCTTAAAAACATTTAAAAATATTTCTCAAAGTTACAGATATAACAATTATATAAATTGTTACATCTACCAAAATGATTCAGTGTTAAATTTACCGTATTGTACAATCAAGTGGAGCTTCCCTGCGAATAACATCAGTGGATAGTTAGGAGGGTAAATCATGGTCGAGTAAAGCAATAAAGTACCAGAGTGTCGATGCTAAAAAAATCTATGAAAGTTGTATAATATCACGGAGTCAAGGAAGGTTTGCTTGAAGTTAGCACTAGCCGATCATAGATAACTTTTAGAGAAACTACATTGTGCTGTGTACATCATTGCGAATTTCCAAATCCTAGGTAACTTTTGATTTTAATATTCTCTCATTCTGGATTTCCTTTTAAATAATAAAAATAAACTGTGATAAATAAAACTTTAAACTTTAGAAAATAATATTTAAAAAAATAAACATGATATCGACTTCTGTATTTAATTATATTTAAAGACATTGTGTGTATGTATGTGTGTATTTGAATCTAATATGTCATGCATATTATATTTAATATAATGTATTAAAATATTTACTTAAAATGAAAAGAGTAATATAATGTATTAAAATATTTATTTCAAAATGAAAGGAGTATCTGTGTTAACTTATAAAGCAAAATGATTGTTTTTTTTTTAAGAAAAATAAATACTTAAACTGTTGTTTAATTATTTATGTTTATATTTTGAATACACACATTTATGATGAACAATATTTTAGTAAGATGGGAATGGGGAGATTTAGTTATTAATAAGAAATCTTTAAATTAAAATTACAAGAATAGGAAAACTATATTTTTTTAAAAATAAGGATTTGTTGTTTAAAGACGTTAATGTTTTTACGTTCAGTGAATTATCATTATTATTGAGATAGAATTATTAGAGAGGGCAGAGTTTTATTTTTCATAAAAGGTAGTTACAATCCGATGAGCTAGTTGGAGGCTCAGGTACTGGATTTAGTGCTGATCAGATAAACATGTTGATTACGAATGTAATTAACTGGTGCCTAAAGGGTTTACCTTAAAAATAAATAAAGTGTTTGTTTGGTTGGTATTTGTCAAGTAGCCGATTGTTTATGTTATTGATAGTTTACTGCCAATGATATTTTGCACTCTACCTGAGTACCAAGCACCTTTAAAGTTTGGGTAGTTTAGCAAGAGAGGAAAAGTATTTTAGATTTCTATGTGTTGTTTTTATTTAAGATAAATAAGGTGGGTGGTTCATTTGGTGCATTAACATTACCTGAAACTAGACATTTTAAGTGGTAGGACCAACGTAAGTTGTAGTTGGATGTTCATTTGGCATATTAACATGGCTTGAAACTAGTCATTTCAAATGGTAAGACCAATGTAAGTTGTAGTTGGACATTTTTGAGGTGGGATGGTCAAAGTTATCCATCAATAATAATAGGTGACAATTAGTGAGAAAGAAGTTAGAAGGTGTGATAGTGTTGTTTTTTGTTTGTTTTTTAGAGAGAACCGGTCAGATTAGTGCAATTAGTAAACAGTGTTTATTGTATGACAATATATAATGTGGAGGAATAATCCTTAAAAAAGAAAAAAAAAGGGAGTACACTCTGGACAAATGAGGATAGATGAGTGAGATGCATAAAAATAGAACTTTAAGAGGACTAAGGTTGATTGTATATATGTTTTGAAATAGAGAAAAATAATTTTACTATTTAAATGAAATTAGATAAATTAGTGGTGAAATGGAAATAGTGAGCCAGGATATGATAATAAAGACTTTCTCGGAAAACAGGGGGGAAATACTGAACAGACATTTAGAGAGTTTAGAACGGTTTTTTTCCTGTAATGAGTTTAATGAATCAATTAAGGTTAATATAGCTGTTAGTTATATAAAGGATGAGGCTGAAGTTTGATGGGATTCAATAGGAGTAAAACTGACAAGCTTTGCGGAGTACAAATGAGCATTGCTGTCAAGATATTGGGGGAAGGAACTTCAGGAGATGGTTAAATGTCAGGCAGAACAGGATAAATGGAGAGTAGGAAAGTTATGGAGCATGTTTTTTCACAGACAAGTAGCAAAATTGAGAATGGTGACAGCATGCAAGTTGTCTGAACAGCAAAGTTTGTGTATAGTAAGGTGAGGTTTTCCAGAGGATATTCAAAAGATAATAATGGTAAAGGACAACATACAACAAACTATAGAAATACTTGTGATGTTGGATAGCAATAGACAGTATGAGAAAAATTAGAGCAAAGAAGGGAATCCCGAGAATACTCGTAGGCAAGTAGTGAACTTGACACCAAATGAGGAGAAGGAGGAGTTGAGAATGGCATTTCATTCATGCCCAAAAATAGAAGTGAAAATCGAAGGAAGAACTGTAAATGTGCTGTTTGACTCAGGAATTCACAGAAAATTTTTGATGAAATATGTCAGAGTAATTTAAAACTCAAAACCTTGCCACTAAAAAATGTATACATAATGTTGGCGAATGGAAAAGAAGCCAAGTTGGCATTGGAACAAGCTTGGATAAGTATGAGTATAGCAGGAAAGGTATATAACCACATTATGTTGATTTTAGAGGGACTGATACATGATGTTATCCTGGGTTCAAATTTTATGTGTGAAGTTGGATGCATGTTGTATTATGAGGTAATGACAGGTGAGAATTAGCCAGACAGAAATCCCATTTGATGTGTGTGAGATAAATAATGTTAATGCAAAGTGTGATGTAGAAAGTGCAGGAATAGAAATAGAGGAAAAGGTGATGGCAGATGAGCGAGGAAGTGAGGATGGAAAACAGTTGAAGGAATTGTTGGATGCATACAAAAGTATATTTTCAGAAATTCCTGTAGTTATTGAAGGGTACAAGCATAGGATGAAGCTTATGGAAAACCAACCATATCAGGCATGAGCATATCCTATACCACATCAATATAGGAATGCAGTGGAAGTACAACTAGAGAATATGTTAAAGTGGGGAATTATGTCTAAATGCTCTTCTCCCCACAACAACCCGCTAGTTACAGTAAAGAAAAAAAATGGGTCTATTCGATTGTGCCTAGATGCTTGGCAATTGAATAAAATAACAGTGTTAGATACCAATGCACCACCACCTATAAATGAATTATTAATGAAGTTTCATAAAAAAAGATATTTTCAACTTTTGACCTAATGGCCAGTTACTGGCAGATCAAGCTGCATGCTGAGGACCGGAAATACACTGTTTTTATTATAAAGGACGGGCATATAATTTCAACCGAATTTTCTACGGTTTAAAAAACAGTGGGGCAGGATTAATGCAATGCCTGAATCAAGTGTTATCTGATAAAATCAAAAACTTGTTTACTATGTATGTGAATGATATTATTTTAGCCTCAGAAAGTGTGAAAGAACACTTCAAACATTTGAAATTGCTATTCGATGAATATAAAAATAAGGGAATTAAATTAAATTTAGGCAAAAGCCATTTAATGACTACAGAAATAAAATTTTTGCAACACATAATTAGTGAACAAGGAATATTTGCAAATCCAGAAAAAATCCAGGCTATACAAAATTTTCCCAAGCCAACAAAGAAGAAAGACATTAAGTCTTTTCTCGGGTTGTGTAATTTTTTCAATCAATTTTATAAAAAATTTTCCTCAGATATGGACCCTCTGTTACAGCTATTAAAAAAAGATAACAAATGGGCATGGGAAGAGCAACAAGAGCACAGTTTTGAAAGTGTAAAAAAGGGTTTTTAAAGAAAGTCATGTTGACATATCCAGATTTTGGTAAACCATTTATAGTACAAATGGACAGCAGTGGAATCGAATTGGGGGCTATGTTATCTCAGGTGCAAGATAATGGAAAGTAAGGGGGTGCTTTTCTTTGTAATTAATAAATGGGCCAGAGAAAAAATATACTGTAACTGAGAGAGAGGCTTTAGTGATCATGTGAGCCTTTAAAAAGTTTAGGCAGTACTTAATAGGGTCACAGGTGATAGTGATCACTGACCACAGGAGCATTGAGTTTCTTAATCATAGTTTTTTTACCAATAGTTGGTGTCTATTTTTGCAACAATTTAATTATAGTATACAGTATTGTCCAAGCAAAGACAATATGGTAGCAGATGCTTTATGTCGATACCTGATAGAACCTCAGATACAACATTTAAATTGTAATAACGCATACATAGCAATGGTGGAAATACATCAAGGTGAAGAGATAGAATGTGGTTTGAAATGGTTAAGAAAGTTGCAAGAAAAGGATGTAGAATGTAAATAAATAATATACTATTTGCATCACCAACCAAACAATACATTATGGAAAGAGAGGAAATGATATTGTTTAAAAGATGGACTTTTGCAACACAAATGAAAGATAGTGAACATACGTGAATTGTTCTGCCAATGGTCATGTGAAAACAAATGATCAAATACATACATGAAAAGTACAGACATTATGGGGCAAGCAAAACTGAAGGATGTATAAACAACTGGTTTTATTGGCCCAGAATGTATAGGAGTATATTAAATGTCATAGAGGGGTGTAGAGTGTGCGCAAAAACCAAACCTCTTAATATGTCAAATGTAGGGCCATTGAGACCTATATATGCATATCAGCCTAACAGTTTATTGGCAATAGACTTTTATGGACCATTACCTCAATTTAATTGAAAGAAAATATTTGGTTGTGACTTATGACATTTTTTCCAAATTTGTGGCAATTTACCCAGAGGCACAAGATGATGCTAAACAGACTATAAAAGTCCTTGAACATCAACATTTTTAAGATGTGGGAATCCCAAAACAAATAATGACAGACCATGGAACACCTTTTATGTCTGAAGAATAGAAAAGATGGATGGAGCATCACAAGATAAGACATATCCTCACTTCAATTCACAATCCGCAATGTAATCCATGCAAACAAATCATGAGGGAATTGGGACATTTATTTTGTGTATAACTACAGAATAATCATCATAGATGGGTGAAGGAGGCAACAAGAATAGCTGACATGATAAATTGGTCAAAGAATGAATCAACAGGATTCAAGGCTATTAGACTCCATCAAGAAAAGAATGTCCAATATCCGTTCAAAACTATCTTACCAGTTAGAGTGTCATATATTGATAAGAGAAGAGATGTAGACGAGGCATGCTGTAAGCTTAGAAGGATGGGCAGTATAAGACAAAAGAGGCAAGAGAATATCAAATGTGTGGTTAAGTTGGGGGATGAAGTTATGGTGAGGGTAAATCCAGTAAGCCATCCAGAGAAGAGAATATATAAAAAATTTCAACCAATATATGATGGGCCTTATAAAATTATTAAAAGAATATGGAAATAATGCATTTGATGTTGCTCAGGTGTCAGAGAAAAAGGGAATGTTCAATGCTCAATCTTTACAATTACTGAAAAAGAAATTATAGTAAATAAATATAATTACACAGGTATATGAAGACAAGTTTTAATTAAATAAAGTAGACGGAGGTAACATAATATTTATAAATTTAGATTTTGAAACTAAAATGCTTAGAATGATATTTAGTTTAGGGGAGGGATGAAGATATTGTACCAAAGTACCTTGTTATTGAATTGTAGTATTATTTAAAAGTAGTAATATCTCATAAATGTCATCTTTTAAAAAAAATAAAGTGGGAATAAAAATTAAAAGATGAAAGAAAAAAAAGTTAAAAAACTAAAGAGTAGGGTAGGGGGGGTTATTTTTAAAGAAAAATAAATAATAAACGCTTTTAAAGAGGATAAGATTTTTAAAATGATTTAATATTTTGATTATTTGTAATAATAAAAAAATAATAAAGAAAATTTTGTTTTGTTTTATAATAAAACAATTAAATGTGTGTGTGTGTGTGAAAGTTTTGAAGAAAAAAAAGAAGACCATTCAGAGTGAAGTAAAGGAAAGTAATTTCACAAGACAATAAACGCTGGAGATAACAAAAAATTTTCTATGGTTAAAATGTTTTAAAGTTTTCAACATTCCATTTATTTCTGATATGTTAAAAACATGTAGAAATATTTATCGAAGTTACAGATATAATATTTATATAAATTGTTATGTCTACCAAAATGATGCAGTGTTAAATTTACTGTATTGTACAATCAACTGGAGCTTCACTGCAAATAACATCAGCAGAAAGTTAGGAGGGTAAATCATGGTCAAGTAAAGCAATAAAGTACCACATTGGTGATGCTAAAAAAATCTACGAAAGTTGTATAATATCACAAAGTCAAGGAAGGTTTACATGAAGTTAGTGCTAACCTGTCATAGATAACTTTTAGAGAAACTACATTGTGCTGTGTACATCATTGTGAATTTCCAAATCCTAGGTAACTTTTGATTTTAATATTCTCTCATTCTGGATTTCCTTTTAAATAATAAAAATAATCTGTGATAAATAAAACTTTAAACTTTATAAAATAATATTTAAAAAAATAAACATGGTATCGGCTTCTGTATTTAATTATATTTAAAGACATTGTGTGTATGTATGTGTGTATTTGAATCTAATATGTCATGCATATTTTATTTAATATAATGTATAAAAAATATTTATTTAAAATGAAAAGAGTGTGTGTGTTAACTTATAAAGCAAAACGATTGTTTTTTTTTTTTTAAGAAAAAGAAATACTTAAACTGTCATTTAATTATTTACATTTATATTTTGAATACACACATTTATGATGAACAGTATTTTAATAAGATGGGAATGGGGAGATTTAGTTATTAATAAGAAATCTTTAAATTAAAATTAAAAGAATAGGGAAACTATATTTTTTTAGAAGTAAGGATTTGTTGTTTAAAGACGTTAACGTTTTCACGTTCAGTGAATTATCATTATTATTGAGATAGAATTATTAGAGAAGGCGGAGTTTTATTTTTCATAAAAGGTAGTTACAATCTGATGAGCTAGTTGGAGTCTCAGGTACTGGATTTAGTGCTGATCAGATAAACATGTTGATTACGAATGTAATTAACTGGTGCCTAAAGGGTTTACCTTAAAAATAAATAGTTTGTTTGGTTGGTATTTGTCAAGTAGCCGATTGTTTATGTTATTGATAGTTTACTGCCAATGATATTTTGCACTCTACCTGAGGACCAAGCACCTTTAAAGATTGGGTAGTTTAGCAAGGGAGGACAAATATTTTAGATTTCTATTTGTTATTTTTATTTAAGATAAATAAGATGGGCGGTTCAATATATATATAATAGAATATAATGATGTGAATGTTTATTGTATAATTTGTATAATTTGATATGACTAATCCTACTGCCTGTATTATATACTAAACACATCACAATATGTCTTCTTATTAATAACATTCAAGAATACAACATAAGGAAAACTTATATTAGAATGTTTTACCAGGTTAAAAGTTTTAAAAATAGCCAAGTCATCTACATGAACCAGTGGAACTATAAAATGCATACAGTGAGATAATAAAAAAGTTAATACAATGAGATAATAAAAAAAGTTATCTTCAGACTTTGACCCATCTCTCTCAAGACACATTGAAAGACTAGAATTTGTCACCAGGTAAAAGGTGATAACTTTAAAGAATATGATGTAACTTTTCACAAATTAGTAAATAATTGTATCTATGGATAATTTATCGAAGTGGATCTCTGATATAATGGCTGTGGGAAATCTCAGATTCTAATTCTGAGAACAATTCTTAGCTTACTCTGACTTATTGTATAAGAAATCTATTTTAAAAAAGCAGTTCTTGACTTGGTTTAGGATAAAGCCAAAGAATTTATTAACATTACTTCTAGTGATAGTATATACTTTAACAATTCAAATTTAACAAATCCAACACACAAAACAATTCACAAGTAAAATATGACAATCAAATTAACTGTGATTGCTGGTGAAAATATGAGAAATGGAGTTCATAATGGCAAATAAAATGAAGAATAAAGCAAAATTTTAGATCTAAAAAGCATATAGTTTCAGTTTACTAAAGTCTTAAATCAGAGAAATCTAGTAGAAGCAACAATAACATTAAACATTTAAGATATAGCAAAGCAAAATTTATCACTTTACTACTGTATGTGTATTAAAAGAATATATTTGAGTTTTGAGATTGATGGAAGACAGGTGTCTTTTTCAAATCTTCTAAAGATTGGAAATTTATAATTTCAAATGCCAAATTTTTTTTATTAAAAAACCAACCTACATGGAAAAGACATATATGGAAATGAATTGAAGATTAAGAGAATTGTAATCATACAAATAAATTAAAACAAATGTTTATCTACATAGAGTTCAAAGAAAATACCTCCACAGACATTTGCAAACATGGAAAATTATCTTTTGCATGAAAACAAAAGATTGAAGAAACAATAAATGAGGGTTCAAAAGGTATTTGACCACTACTGAAAATAGACCATACAATAATAAAACCCAATAGCATATATATATATATATATATATATATATATATATATATATATATATATATATATATATATACATATATATAATACTTAAACATATGTATACTGACTATAGGAAACAATGTAATTATAAAAGACTTGAACTTAGACTTTCAAACTCCCCACAGTGTTTTAATCCATCTTAAACAAGTAATATGCATGACTACATACATGTAAAAATGATAAATGATCCACAATGTACTTATTTCCTACTGAACTTGCACTCATTAGTTGGTCCAGATCAACATCTCCAACATGCGTATTCAATCACTGCTCAATTTATATTAATATAGCAAATTTGTAAGCCTCAAAATTCTCCACTATCCAACTCTCCAACTTTTTCCATCATTTGTGAAAATAATAATCTTTATGTGAGTATGAGCATATACATATATACGTGAATAAACAAAGAAAAATTCAATAAAATACTAATTGTGTTATTATCAGTTTTTTCTCTCTTTCTTTAATGCGGTCTTTTATATTATCACCTTGATTCAGAATGAAATATTATATACACAAAATAATTTCCTTCAATACCATACACAGTATATTGTGCACATCATGCTAGTGACTCCAAGCTAGCCAATCTCACCAGCAGGTAAGAATTATACTGGGAAATATGAAGTCAATAATACAATTTGTAATGACCTGACCTTTGGCTAGCTTTCTCAGGGCAGGTGGTAAATTACTGGGAATAGGTCTAAACTATACTAATCTACAATACAATTCTTCTTTCTTAGAATTCAATGGTACTTTCATCTCTATCATTTTTGTTTAACTTCTCTTTCACTTCTAGAAATTCTCATGAATGCTACATTTTATGCTCCCTTAGAAGGTAACAAACATTGAATAATCTAATAAAAAAAAATACTCAAAATCTAATTAGCTATTTAATACATGTTTATAAATATAATTCAATAATGACTTGGCTTATTTCGTTTAACATTTGAATATTTTCACTCTGTTAACACACCCACAATATTCACTAACCTTATTTTAAATCGTAGCCATATTGCACTAATAAATTATTTCCCATTTTCCCTGTTTTTTTACACTAATTTATTATTTTCTATGATAGATTTTTTTCTCTTTTTTTATTGTCTCTTCTTTTTTCTTTTACCAAACCCACACTAATAAGCTTGCTACAACATGTATATTAAGACAATTTAGTAATAGGACAATTTACATTTTTGATGATCTGCACCGGGAATTAATTTAAGCTTCTCTAGGCAATTAAAAGAGTTTATAATTAGGTCAACAGTCATTGTTTTTTTTTGATTACATAGTATATAAATTTCTCCCAAGCAAAGAGTTTAATCAAGTAAACTTACTAACATGTCAGACATATACATATACAAACAGAAACAGTATATGTGTTTTCCCTGGGGAAGTGGTAGATTCCACCTGATGAATAATAATCTCCATTTAACTTCTGCTATATTCTATAGTGGTAGATTCCACCTGATGAATAATAATCTCCATTTAACTTCTGCTATATTCTATTTATTGTTTTGGTTTTTTTGAATGAGGGTCATAAGCATGGCATTCCAGCAATACTATTTTGTTGAGGTGACTTCGTTAGGTGTACATTTTTTTCAGGGACTGACAGTGACTATATATTTGGGGGGAAGGGGTTGGACACAACACACATTTGTTTCTACCCCAGCCTGACCATATTCTGCCAATATATATATATATATATATATATATATATATATATATATATATATATATATATATATATAGCTGATCTAAATTTATATACATAATGAGCAGGTTTTTTTCTTTTTCCTTTTCTCCCACAGCCGAACTTCTACTAAAACTTTTTTTTTCTCTTTAAGAATTACCAACTCCACCCCTTTTCCTAACTTCTTTTTTTTCTTTTCATTTTTTTTTCTTTTATTTCCATTAACACTCCATTCACCTTCTTTGGTATGTACTGTAAAAAGCTTTTTACACTGTTTATGAATTAGTGTCCAACATTCCCCAGGAATTGCAAAGTCACTTTCTATTGTTCTATTTTGGCTTATCTGTAAATAAAATTTCTTTGCATTTATTTAGCAAAATACTTTTCCTTTTCTGTAAATTAACAGGTCTTCCATCTTGGAATAAATAATTCCTTCTTTAAATTTTAACATTTTCTTAATAGTTTATCAAAGAAAATGGTTTATTTTTTCCAATCTTGTAGATATTTACATCCCATTAATGTTAATACACAGATACACTTACATAGCAATGTGCATAGATGGGTTTGTCAACCACAAGAAAAAAAAATCAGAGTATGTGCATCCCCCATCTCTCTTCATCCCCCATCTCTCTTTTTTATGAGCTTTCCTCATAAAAAATATCTAAAATAAAACTATATCAATGATCATTGATCATTTGATCATAAAGCAACCCAGAAATTTTAGTTCTGTTACAAAAAAATATATTCTATAATTATGCCTAAGTTTATGACTACATATTTGTATTTATTGCATCAGGGTTTGGTTATACCCCCTCCTGGAAGCCTTTAAATATGGTCTACATATTTAAATGGCTCTTAAATGCCATGAACTTGGGCTTGAGAGAATGAGCATTGTTCGATCCCCTCACCTTCTGCCAGTATTCACCCAGAATGCATTATTTCTTTGACCCTTAACAGTGGGAAAAGACCCCTTATACATACTACAGAATTTCTTACAGAAAAATTTTCTAAGATTTGCTGACATGAAGGGTTTTCACCATGATGAGATCACTGACTTTAAACTGATGAGACCTCTCCATCATGCATTTGTTTTATTCCTGACTCCTTCTTTTGATCCTCCTCTGCATTTATTGATGTTTCCTTAAGACCTGGTATTTCAGACCTGATTAACTTAGGAGCATGGTTTCAAACTGAAGCCTCATGGTAGAGAATCATGTGGACTCATTTAGAGTCCAATATATGTAGTTCAGTATTTCAGGAATCATTCTGACCCTTCCTCAGTGATTAGTTAGAATGTAGGCTCTAAACAATGTACCAACTCATGCATCATCTGATCACATGGATTCAACTCGGAAATCCTAATTGGTGATAGTATGTGTTGGATACCTGTCCTCCAAACCCACATTTTCCATTCTCCCAAGATAAATGGTGTGCCATTTTCTGAGAGGATACTTTAAGGCCTTCCCATTGCAGTAAAATATTCCTTTTCTAGGAGATATGTATGGTGTTTTACTCATTTGCCTGAGCTATCCGATACATGACCACAAATTTACTGAATAAACCATATACCACCAACAAATACTTTTCCTATTAAATGCCAGTAAGAGCCCATAATAATCCACAGTAATCATCTCACATGGCTTCCTTGAGATTATGAAGTTCATTGAACCTGCATAATTTCTATTAGCAGGCTTAGCCTTCTGGCATAGTTCACATTGTCTGATTACTCCCATGATGGCCCCATGCATGTCTGGACCAGTAGAACCACTGCCTAAGCCACCTTTCTGTTTTCCACACCCCATAATGTCTATATATTTGGTGTGTGTGTCACCACAGCATCTCTCATTTGCTGGAGTTTAATACGTTTCTAGTTTTCTGATTCATTTTGTGTTCTGTTAGGAGAATGGCTTGATCAAGTCTGTATAAGTTGATCCTAAATCTGGACCCTACATCATTTTTTTACTTTATTCCCTTTCAGTTGTGTGAGTATTTGACTTAGCTGAGCATCCTCCCTCTGATGCTGGTCCAATCCTTTAAGGTTATTCTCTACCCCCTTGTTAACCCTTAATTTTATTCCTGCCACATATAAGTTTTCAGCTCTAAGGTGTCATGATGGCAAATGCAGCAGGTTATGGCTGAGAGCATCAGCCACAATGCTATCTGACTCTTAACAATTCTTTACCTCATAATTATACTCATGTATGTATAAGCTCCACTGCACCAACTGACTTTATCAAATAATAGTGGTTAATAAACTCCAAGCTTTTATGATCCATAACCAGAATTATTTTTGATCCCAACAACAGCATGCAAAGTTTTTTAAAGGACCAAACAATGGCCAGAACTTCCTTTTCCATGACAGTGAAATGATGCTCCAGACACTCGAGCAGTTATATTAATAAATACAGCATTTCCACCTGACCATCTTTTTGGACCTGGAATAAAGTCACTCCCAGCCCATACCTGGTGCTGTCAGTTTGCACCATAAAGGGCTTCTCAAAATCAGGGAAGGCCAGTATTACATGTCTCATGAATCCTTGCTTCACTTTCTCAAATGCCTGGCTTTGCTATCCTCACCACTCCCACACTGTTTTCTCTCAGTAATTTAACCAATGGTCCCATATGTTGAAAAAACTGCTCCTAAAATGGTTATAGAAGTTACACATACCCAAAAAGGATCATATTTGCTTCTTGGACCTAGATGCTGGGAAACCTTTGATGACTGCTATTTTCTCTGTGTGAGGACTAATTCCTTGGGCTCCTATAAGGTGGCCCAAGAATGTGACATCCTTCTGAAATAGCACAAATTTTTTCAGGGTTATCTTGATTCCTTTGTCCAACATTCCCTTAAGAAAATTTCCATATCTTTGACATGTTCTTTCACACTAGTCGACACCAGCAATACATAGTCCACATACATCATAACTAGCTGTTTAACTTTGGCAGATAATACTTGATCCGTGCACTTTAGTAAGCCAACCCTGTTGTTGATCAGGCTGAAGGGCATATGATTAAATCGATATGAGCAACTGTCATATCAAAATGCCATACACTTAGGATCTTCAGGTGCAGTCTTATCTGCCAATAGCTTACCCTCAAACCAAATGTCAAAAATACTATTTTTTCTTTAAATCTTTTGAGTAATTCTTGCATGGGTGGTGATATGTTGGAATCTGGAACTATGATCTTATTTAATTGCCTCACATCAAGACATAACTGCAAAAGTATCTCTTTTTATGATGACTACCAGGTTACAATGTGCCAATGAGCTTTTCAATATAATACCCCCATTCTAACATTTGATCTCTCTGCTCCTTCACCTGCTCTCTATATTGATGAGGAATGTGGTATGACATTGCCTTAAATGGTTGGGTTTTGTTTACCTCTATCCTTTGTTCGAACCCTGGGATCATGCCAGGCCTGTCTGAAAATGCCAGATTGTATTCCTTCAGTATTTTTCTCAGTATTTTCTTCCATACTTCCAATGCCAACTTTGTCTGGTGTATTTTTTCCATTATCAGGTCATCATTTGGTTTATTGGCAAGATGCAAGGCCCCCATAAAATGCCTGTGCTATCTACTATAAATCAGACTACATCCCCATTACATGTGGCTTGTCTGCTTTTGTAGTTCAAATTGCATTCATCTTTGTACAAAAGTCAGTTCCCAATAGGATGTCATAGATCAAATTTTTCATGATTAAATACATGTGGGCAACTTACTCCTTGGATTTTGACATTCAGCCATATTTTTTTGGGTTCCACTTTGGCCCTTTTGTTGTTGGACCATGACAACTTGTATGGCTGTCAACAGCTGATTGGGTATATTTGGTTGTTCTCAGATGAGTTTATAGTATAATCTTTCCATTATTACAGAGATCTGACTCCCTGAATCAATAAGTGGCTCACTTTTGTCTGTCCTGCTGCTATCTGTATTAGTGGGAATGTTTGGCATGCTTAACTTGGGAATATGGTCCTCCCATGAACAAATTAGTTTTCCCATGTGTTCTGACTTTTGTTGCTGTCCGAATACTATGTCTCTTCCTTGATCTACTTCATTTCACTCTTGGATCTGTTTCATTTCCATGCTTGCTTCCATTTGGCTTAATATATTATTTATTTCTTTAGTCAAATTCCCCTGCTGTCCGAATACTATGTCTCTTCCTTGATCTACTCCATTTCACTCTTGGATCTGTTTCATTTCCATGCTTGATTCCATTTGGCTTAATATATTATTTATTTCTTTAGTCAAATTCCCTCTTCCTCTAGCATCCTCCTTATTCTTATTGGCAGGTTCCAATATACTCTCTTCACAATCTGCTTCTCAGACAAATTTCATGTTTCTAATGACGTGAGTGTGACTACTTGATGCCTAAAAATACATATATACTTCTGATTCATTCTCTCAGAACTTGTGCTTTATTTATTGGGATCTAATGTTGTCCTGTCTCTCTTCACTCAAGAAAGCTCTCTCTCCAGGGCCATCTTGTGAATACATTAACCTGTTGTGTGAAATTACTAACAGTTAAATATATTTCGAATATTTAAATAAAGTTAATTTTTTCTAAAGACATTCAATACTTATATTAGCTGATTAAAATATTTCAATATATAAATACAACTTTCAGAAAAACAATAAGGTATAATTAGTATTTTATCTTAATCCCAAAGATTTTTTTTTATCAAACAATTAAATATTAAAATCTATTTTTTTATTTTTATGAATAATATCATGTAACTTGTGTATACACACATACTTAAGTACCATGTATGTATACACATTGTTACAATATAAAATCACTATAAAGCAGGTGGTCAATACTGAAAAGTGATATATTAACCTAACGATCGATTGAGATGAATTATTTTGTCTTTTAGCCATTTCATCTCCTGGTGAATTTTTTCATAAGTATTATACATTAAAATGCATGTAAAATTGTATATTTTATTATAATAAATTTGTTTCCCAAAAATTTTGCATTAAAAAGCCCGAAATTCAAAATTCCTGCTCTAACACTAGACATAAGCTTCACCCTGACATGTTCAGCCATTGTTCATTGCCAAAGCTTCAAAACATTCAGCATTTCAGGACATTGAAGTTTTCAATGATGCAAAAATGTGTTTATTTGTGAATTTATTATGATTTTAAATTTTTTTAAAAAAATAATTTACACTATATTTTTAGATATCAAAAAATATAAATTATTAATAACTTATTTTGATAAATTATTAATAACTTATTTTGACTTGAAATACTTTATTTTCAAAAATATAACATTATATTAGCAGCTAATGTAAATATGGCCTGAAGCAAAATATAAGACTAGCTATGATGTAAAAAATCTACTTTATATTTATGAGTAAGAAAATATCGCTATTTTGCAATAAATATTCAAAAAATTTAAACTTTTAAAGCATAATTCATTAGATATAAGAGAATTAAATAATTATATGTTCAGATGTTAAAAATAAGGAGAATGAAAAAATATTTAGTTGATTTTATAAACTGAAAGTAATCTTTCTAAAAACAATGATGTGTAAAGTTTTTGTTTTGATTGTGATCTCATTTTTTTAATATTTATAGAAACAAAATGTGAACATTTAAAATTTATTTCATTGGTAAACAAAAATAACTATCAAATGAAATCAAATTTGTTATTTTCTGATAAGTAATAATCATTTTATCATATATTTTATGTTGATGTGTGAGACAAAGAAAACCATCAGAAATGCTGAAATGTAAGTAGCATCAGGCTGCATATCAAAAATGTTAATAAAAAAGCTTATTATAATTATACCAGAAATCAAATTTAGAGACTATACTTAGTTACATCAAATAAAAGTATATTAGATGTATATTACAAAACTTTATAAATAAAAATAATTAAAACTATCATAGGGTAAGCTTATTTATCAGCACTTTCTTAGTCTTGATAAGAATAATTATGTGCATATTGCTATTTCCAGTGAAGTGTTTTCTGAAGGTGGGTTAGGTATGGAGAACATCCAGTTATAAAAGTGTTGTATTTATTTATAGTTTCATCATTTGTTATTATCCGTTACATTTCTGTTTAACCACTAAACATCACATGATCACCATTTCTATACTAGCACATAATTATTGTAAACAAAGGCAAAACTCTCCATATAGTAGTGCCACCCTGTGCCAAACAGAGTAATCAATGGATGCCAGAAGGCTTGTGCATAAAATCCCTATCTAGTGCCTACTCATCCAATATCCCCAGACTAGTTTCTGGCTTGTGGTCATCATCAGTGAGGAGCCTTGGATCTGACAGCACTGCACCTAGATCTTAGGATCTAATGCAACCCTCCAGCAGCCACCTTTTAACTCTACTTTATTACAAAACTATGAGAATAAAATTGAAAATATTGTTAATATCTTCAATCTAAGCTCAATAGCTTATATAGTCATATGGGTCTGAACTCAATTCAGCACCCATACATTTTGGTGTCTTTGGCTCAAACTATCATAGCCACCACTATCCTATAAGGCAGGATTCGTGTTAAACCACTAAACATCACATGATCACCATTTCTATACTAGCACATAATATATAGAGAGTTTTGCCTTTGTTTACAACAATTATGTGCTGGTATAGAAATGATGATCATGTTATGTTTAGTGGTCTAACACCAATCCTGCCTAATAGGATAGTTGTGGCTATGGTTGTTTAAGAGCCAAAGACAACAAAATATATGGGTGCTGAATTGAGTTCAGACCCATATGACTATATAAGCTAGTTCAGACCCATATGACTATATAAGCCATTGAGCTTAGATTGAAGATATTAACAATGTTTTCAATTTCATTGTCATAGTTTTGTAGTAAAGTAGAGTTAAAAGGTGGCTGCTGGAGGGTTGCATTAGATCCTAAGATCTAAGTGCAGTGCTCTCAGATCCAAGGCTCCTCACTGATGATGGCCACAAGCCAGAAACTAGTCTGGGGATATTGGATGAGTAGCACTAGATAGGGATTTTATGCACAAGTCTGCTAGTGTCCATTGATTACTCTGTTTGGCACAGGGTGGCACTACTATATGGAGAGTTTTGCCTTTGTTTACATTCCTGTTTGTAATAAATTGGTCAAAAGCATGCTTAATTCAGTTTTATAAAAATAAATGCATAAAATAAATCTTTTCTTTAGCCAACCTTAAAAACATTTTGGTAATTTATTATAGTTTTATCAGTAGATGAAATCTATAGTGAGGCAAGCAGTACCAATAACAATCTTAGGAGTAAAATGTTTTAGTTAGGTGGTTTCAATGAATATTATAACTGACTTGGATAATATATTACTAAAGTACCTAAAGAAATAAGTACTTTTTATTTTCTTTTGTATTTAAATAAGCAGTGAACCCCAGAGAAAATGTCACTGGTCTCTGGTTCTCTCTTCTTGCTGTTGGCAATGGCATGTCTGAATGAATGTTATTATTATATAATGATATAGTTTAACATCTACCATAAAGATTTTAAGGTATTAGTGTATTAGTGTCATGAATTGCAACATAAAATATATCAGTATGCTTTTCTATCTTAACTCAAGGTGGAATGACATGATAACAATACATTTAATGTTAAATCATATAAAACTGCTATTGAAGTATTTGGAATGATTTAAACTGTATGTAGCAGTAAAGACATGAGTTGTAATGATGTTTTCAAGTAGTTTACAATATTTTATGATGACAGAAAGATCACAAAAGGGAATTTACATTGAAACAAAATAAGCTGAACATTTTATGCCATAATTTGTGACCCAGATAATAATAGCACCCTAACATTTTTATAGTGAATAGTTAATGTATCTTACAAAAACTAAGGCAATGGTTCATAAATTGCATTTTAGATATCTTGGAAAAAGAATTAATGTTTTGAATGGATTGTATATAATATTCATTATATTTTATGTATGAAACCACTAATTCATATGCTTCTTACAAGATGTTAAAGCAGTAAAAAACTTTCCACAAAGTAATGCCACCAAATGCAAATCTTAGTAATCAATGGATGCAAGAGGGTTTATGCGTAAAATACATGTCTAGTACTTATTTACCCAATAACCCAAGACTTGTTTATAGCATGTAACTTTCACCAGTGAGAAGCTTGCAGTTTTACAGTTAAATAAATAGGTAAAAGATGGTTGCTGGAGGGTTTAATTTGATCTAGATCTAGGTGCAATGCTTTCACATTCAAGGGTCTCTACTGATCAAACCACAAGTTAGAAAGTAGACTGGGTATATGAGTTAGGGATTTTATGCATAAACCTTCTTGCATTCATTTATTACTAAGGCTTGCACTGGGTGGTGCTGCAGTATGGAGAGCTTGCTACTATATTTGTAAGTTTGTTATATCTAGTAGGAGATGACAAACATACAATTCTGTAACATTAGTTTTAACACATTTATTTTATCTATATTTTTTTTGATAATACTATAAAAACTTTTTTTTCCAAATTGTGAGTTAATGAAACCATTGATGTGGTAAACTACTGTATGAATATAGTAATAATATATAGAATTGAATGTGCCTATATGTGTATTGGTAATGAATATTTTTATGATCATGTTTTTATTTGTTTACATCATTAATATCACATTATTTAATACATACGTGCATTTGTGTTAAGTTTCTTTCCTAAATGTGCTATTTTGAATAAACAATAATACATTACAATTATTAACAACAATGTTCCATTTTTTTTCCAATCATTTAATCCAAATTTATATACCTTCTATTAAAAATTTGGAGAAATGATCGTTTGTGAGACATAATATTGCTATCAGCATTTATACTGACATCTGCCTTTTATCATGGCATTGAATAAACAATGAATTTTATATGATAAAATCATCAAGGTCTCCTTTTTTTCTTATCACTATCTGGAGAAATTTATTGCAACCACTAAATTAAAAATAAGTTTTGAAATATTAAAGTGGAAAAGGTGATAGATAGTAAATAATATTAATTCACTGATCTTTCTACCTTTCTTGTAAGCATAATTTGACACAGTCATAAGCCATCCGACTTGGAATCAGAAGATTGCAGGATCAATTCTGGATGTCAAATTTGTTATGAACAATGGAGCAATACATCTATTAGCCTTTTTTATATATCTTTATTAACCTTTCTAAAAAAATATTTGTTAAAAAAATACTTGTTAGAAAATCTATCTAATATGCCCTTAACTAAATATTCAAACCTGGATTAGAAAATATCTGTATCTTACAAGCAGCTTTTGAATATTTGTTTAAATTTCCAGCCTACCATCTTAAGTTGGCATGTGGTTATCTATCTGAATAGTAATTGTTTAGAATAATCTGGCTGATTAAATAAGTATTAATATACTGACGGTAAACGCAATAAAGACAATTGTGAATATGATATGCATTGCACTATTAGTGGGGAGAAATGCCAATTAGTTTACTTTATTCATTACTCATCTGACAATCTGGTAATTTTGACAAAATCTGGTGTTAATCTTGTGAACTAAGATAAATTGTTTTACTGTATAAAAAACTGAGAATGCAAAATAAAATTAATCACGTGATACTTTTTTTCTTTGGAACGTCCTTATCACTTTATTATTGTATTTATTTTTATTTGACAAAACGATCTAAAAAAAAAAAAAAAATCCTCCCTTTTTAATAATAGATTTTGATTACATATAAACGGCTTTGCGAATTTTTTTAAAAAAAATCTAAAGTGATTTTATGAATAATATGATTGCTATCCCCTCACTCATTTTTCATATTAATAAGATAATAAGAAGACATCTTTGTAAAACAGCTTCAAGCACAACTCATTAATTATGTAAATAATGAAAGGAATTAATTAATGAATAAATAAACTTGGCAAAACAATTTTCAATTTTTTTTTCCGCTATTTTTTATAGCATTTAAAAATAAATATTCATTTTTAAATGAGATCCACTGATGTTCAAAATCTTTAAAAAAACATAAAATAAACATTTATATATATATAACATTATGTTGTACCAATTAATTTTATTAATTAACAGCTTTTTTTTTTGGGGGGGGGAGGGGGATTCTTCGTTTATGATGGTATGTTTGTTACAAGCAATTTTAAATTATTACAATTCGATTTACAAAAGCGACATTACTAAACGTCTTCTTTTTGAAGTCATTGTTATAAATAAATATGTTTAAAATTATTATTAGTCAATTTATTAGGCTATAAATTATTATTTACTTTATTAAACCAGTTAGTTATCATCATTATAATTATTTTCAACTATGATCGATCTATGCATAACGAAATTACTTCAAATTGTGATCCAGTTTCGCCAATCCGAAGCCTTTCTTTTCAATAGCACATGAGCAAATTTCCCAATTTCCTTCATCCCTATCAAACGCAGTCTCTTTCAACTTTTTTTATTATCTTTTAGAATTTATTTTAACGCTTTAACTTCCCACCTTTTACCATTTCTTCTAGCAATATGTTCAGTCCAGATTCATTTTAGTCTCTTTGTTCAGTGATATTGAAGATATAAATCCTCAATACATGTAATGTTTACTATATCAGTTATATTTCAGCACAAATATTATTCATTTAACTCTTCCCTCTGTTTACATGCTGCTTGTATATTCAAAATACATTAAAACTTACTAATTCTACACTCTCGGAAAATGTGTGGATAAAAACATTAAAAAGATCAATTGATCCATAAGATTCTTTTTTGGTTGAACTAATAGTTGAACTATTCATCTTTAATTTGATTAGAGTTTATTTCTGAACTAAAAATTAAACAGTAATTTATAATGAATGAAAGGATTAGTTATAACATGTGGCACAAATATCCAAAAAAGTGTCTTCAAAATGAATGCATCGAAGTAATGACACATTTATAAATGGAATTGGTAATAATTATTTTTTAATAAATATTAACTTTGGTAAAGAAAGTATGTGTGGATAATAAATCTGGGATAATTATTGATGGCTGTTTCTGTCAGAAGTGCAATTGGGATATTAGGCTATGTTGTATTCTTATGTTTGATGAACTTACATAGTTTGTAAGATAATTGTATATTGAATCTATGCCAACAATTAGATAGACAAAAAATAGATAGATTTAATATTACATCAAAACACCAAATGTATAATATATAGAATCAGTTTCAAAATTTAAAATGGTTATTTCAATCGACTTCCAATATCAATAACAGTCAACAATTTCAATCTGTTGTCAAGATTACCTTTTAAAAATAAAGGTGTAAATCTACCTTTTATTTCAGGTCTGATATATTTATATAGATAGTAAAGAGTGCAACTTAGCCTCAGAGAGTGACATTAGGGAAACAAAAAAATTTAAATAAACCTTATTAACCAGATAAATATATCCTGTGAAAGCAGACTAACAACTAGTCAATTATAACTTTCAAACTGCACTCCAACAATATTGCATAATTTATAAAGCTAATAATATTCAATGCTAGATAGGTTTATAAATATAAATTCATTGAAAATAGTCAACACTTAAGCAATTCCAATATCAATAACAATCAACAATCTCAATTTGTTGCCAGGGCAACATTATTTTAACAATAAAGTTGAGAATCCACCTTAGTTTATAGTCTTTCTTTGTCTGTGGATATAAAAATATGTTTATTTATTAACAATTAAGATATTTGCTTATTTAGTTTTATGCTTCATGTTTACATAGCCCTAATTTCAAATATTTATAGGTAAGAAGTTGACCTTTTATGTATGCAGATTTATTCAGGCTTTTATGTTTACTTCACAAAGTTGTCCTGCTAAAATTAATATAGTGTTTGGTGTAAGTGATATTTTATATTTGAATTTTATCTAGCAATATGCAACAGATTGTATTTCATGTATAAATAATAATATTTTTAATGGATGTTTAGATGGATATATTTAGTTTGTGAATTTTTTTATTTATAGATATATTTAATTAGAAAGCTCTTTATTTAAGATAGTATCCAATCAGAATTAACTGCCATAGTATTGCTATCTGATATTCTGTGACACTTTGTAATTAAAAAACTATAAACAGAAAACTCTGCATATTAAATATTTCCTCATATATATATATATATATATAATTAGAGAGGATTTGAACCTGGACTTTCATGCTTTTTTTAATCATACATTCCACCTTATACAACCAATACACGTGACCACTTACCTTTAAAAAAGATAAATGATCTACAATATATGTATTTATGCTGAACCAGCACTCATCAATTGGTCCAGATCCTCATTTCTCACACATATTTATAATCAGTCCTCACTTTATATAAAGATAGTAAATCTTTAAACTTTAATGGGCAGGATTCCTTCATCTTCACTATCCAACTCTTTAGCCATCCATATCATTGAAAATCTGATGATGGCATGGTCAAAGCCTTTGTTTGGCAGGTCTATTTCCATAGCCATGTTGACTGACCTCTCAAAAATATAGGACCATAATCCCACTTAAATACACTTTTTGGACATTTATTTTTTCTATAGCTTTTTTTGCAAATTCACCATTATATTTTTTATACTATTTTTACCTTTTTGTAACATTTTATAAAACTCTAGTTATTTATTTATTCTTAATAATTCATTTTATAATATATATATATATATATATATATATATATATATATATATATATATATATATATATATATATATATATATATATATTTTTCTTCATGCATTATCTTGATTTAATAGAAAATGCGTTGCTGACAATTTGCTACTTTATGTACCAGCAATCTTTTTTGAAGTTTTTAATAGAGATATCAGTTATATTCTTATCCATTTCTGTTAAATATTAGAACATCTTTCAAGTCTGTTAATATTTTAAAAGGATTCACAAGTTTTATTTTATATTCATTAGTGTTTTTGCATCAGAATATCAACTGTTAATATCAACTTTTTATTAGTATTTGTTTATCTAGTATTTCATTAACATTTACCTTACATTTCACTAATCAATGAGAACATTCTGTGTTCAATTTATCAAGAACATTACACTTTGAAATACATAATTATTGTTAATCACAATATAATTCACTTGTGTTGATGAGTGAATCCTTGTCTATCTCTGTTTTACATTTTTTTCAGAGAATTGGTAATGTAAGAACTTATTTTTTTTCCTTTGAATTCCATAAGATATTTTGTCTTCTCTCAATTCTATCACCAAAATTTAATTTATTCACAGCATTTTAATCTTCCAGTCATTTATCAATGTTAGAATTAAAATATTCAATGATAATTTTGTAATGTTCTTTTCTATAATAAAAGCATTTTGTATATCCATATAAAATTCTTCTAATTGTATTGTCAGGACATACACTTGGATTATCTGCATTCAATATCTTTTATTAAATTGGATACCTAATCTTGCCACTTGACTTTTTTCTTAGGCTTTCAAAAACATTTTTTCCAGTTATTCTAAAAATATCTCCTGAAACCTATATTATCCACAATTTCCTGACAATGTTATGTCTTCTGTGTTAGTATCTTGAATAGTGTAAAAGGATAAAAGGTGTCTGATAGATGCAAAAGTATCTTAGTTTTATTTTTGAATCCAAATTTTCAATGATGAAGGCAGAAACTAGTAACTGGTGTGGAATGTATATATTTTGTACTTTATACTTGGTTATAAAAAAGATGAAAATAATTGCACCTGAAAATGCATTTATATTATTACTACTTTAAAACTTTATTACTTCCATATAGTTTAAATATTACAGTTAAAGATATGCCACATCATAAGCTTATCAAATCTGTTTATAAGTTGTTATGCTACATAAAAATCCACAATGTTTAATGACTTTATGTGCAAACATTTCTCATCAGTCATTTCTTCTCTTTTATAGAATGAAGATTTTTCATTTACATCTCTACAATAATCATAATACCATTATCCCAACACAAAACTGATGACCTATTTATCTTCAGAGTTAATTAAACAATTACATCTTTTTAGTTAGCCATTCCTTACCTTTCAAAAAATCAAAGTTTTGGATAACAATTTTGTTTTTCCATGATTAGTGAGACTTAAATTTTTTTATAAATAATTTATTGTAATTTTGGTTTTTCATGAATTAATACTATACAGCCTTTCTCCTACAATTCAAACTTATTCATTTCTTATGTAAATGCCATCTTTTAAAGTCATGCTGAGAATTATAACATTTTTTTTTATTATGCCATTACTCTTTTTCATTATTGGAATTAAACCACTAGTATCAACTTCACATTCTATTCAATATTTTTCCTTTACTTTTATAATATCACATAATCATCATGTCCTACACTTACACAAGCTATTAAGATGATGACAAACTTTCCATACTTTAGTATAAACTCATAGCTTTATAGTTAACTAAAAAGATAAACAGTAGCTGATGGAGGAACCAAGGTTCCTTACTGATGAAAGCTACAAGCTAGGAAACTAGTCTGGGGATATTAGAAGAATAGGCAGACATTTTAAGTACAAACCTTTTGATATCCATTGATTATTGTGGCTTGCACTAGTGTAACTACTGTATGAAGAGTCTATCATTACTCTACTTTTATAATATTCTATTTTATAATCTAATATTAACATGTCCCTTTCATTTTCTAAATAAAATAACATATATTTATGTATGTGTACTCCAGTTCTGCCATCTGTAGTAGGTTTGAGTAATTGATAGATACTACATGGTAGTTTCTATTAAATGCATATCTAATGCATATGGAATTTGATTTGGTGTTTTTTGTATTCAGTGATAATTTTTTTCGAATAAGCAGCCTAAAATTTCAAAAAGTCTTAATCTTTTAATTCCAAATTAATTTGCATACACAGGTTTTAGTGTTCTTAGTTTTTTTTTATTAATTGTATATATATATATATATATATATATATATATATATATATATATTATAGCTTACTATTAATATCTATTAATATATATATATATATATATATATATATATTAATAGAATTTATAGTAAGCTATAAACATCATATGATCTGAGTTTATACAATCCATTCCAGTACCAAATTTCACATATTCTATTCGTTTTGTTATTTTGAATAGTTAATAATTGCCAAATGGTAGTACTTAATAAATATTTATATTGTTATATTCTATTCACAACACCAGATTAATTTATAGAATACAGGTTTCTTCAGTGATTAATTATATATCTGGATGTAATACACCTAGATTTTTCTAATTTTACCATTCTTTTTATATGTAATGTATTTTTACATGCGATGCTACCTAGTAAAAGTATCTATTTTCTAAAAAACTTTGCAGAATTGGTTCAGATAAGATGGATAACAGAACATATATCTTTCTTAAAAATAAAAAACAAAACCTTTGAAATATTACTTTTTACAGTTGTATTCTAACTTGAAATAAATTTTGCACTAAGCATTAGTTGTCCAACATTAATGAAAGTTGAATCATTTGTTATATTATTAATTTATTTTGCATATATAGAAAAAAAAGTACATTTAAAAGATACATGTAAAGAACATTGGTATGCAATGGTTAGCTTATCTGACTGCAAATGACTGTGACTTTGAATGGGAACTGAATAGTATTTGATATACTTTTCAGTGCCCAGACACATTTGAGAAAGTTTCATACCATTATCTGATAGCATGTCAATAGCCTCTCTATCCAATTGTTGGTCACTCAATGGCATCTAGATATTTTTATCTGGAATGTTAGCAAGAATTTAACAGTTTTTATTTCAACTGTCCCCAATTGTCCTTTGACTAACCTGGTGAGTAATATCTTCTCCAATATCAATTTTCCTTAGAATATAATATAAAAAATGTCTCTCTTTTTAATTTTCCAACAATTTTCTTCTTTTATCACTGCAATTTGATCTATAAGTGTTAAACTTAATGCACACACAACTTTGCCACAATATTCTTCATATAATTGTGTTAGTGATTATTATTAAGCATCTATTAAGTTAGGGATTACCATATTATTCCTAGCCTAGATATAAACTTTAAACTTAATTAATTAATAATATACTTATTTTTATTATTAAACATAACAATATAATATTATTAATCAATTTCAAAACTATTTTTGCATGTTTGTGATCTATGGTTGATATACTTATAACCTCCATACTTCCATACATTTTCTCAGGCATTTAAATAAAGATATCTAGATTGTTAATGATTTCCAAGATGCGCTTCATGCTGAATCACTACTCTTCAAATATTTTAACTGTTTCAGCTGATTGTGTAGACTTCATCAGATATTTGTTTTATTTTTTAATATAGATGACTACCACCTATGAATCAGCACTCTTCAATTGTTTTATCTGTTTAGCTGATTGTGCAGACTTCATCAGATATCTCTTTTATTTTTTAATATGGATGACTACCACCTATGAATCAGCACTCTTAAATTATTTTAACTGTTTAGCTGATTGTGCAAACTTCATCAGATATCTGTTTTATTTTTTAATATAGATGACTACCACCTTTGAATCAGCACTCTTCAATTATTTTAACCATTTCATCTAATTGTGTAGACTTCGTCAGATATCTGTTTTTTTGTTTTTTTTTGAATACAGATGACTACACCCTATGTAAATTTGAAGCAAATATTTAGTGAAGATCGCACATCCAATCAAAATATTTTAAAAAGAAAAAAAACAACATAAAATTCCTTTAAAAAACAAGAAAAAAGTTCATTGTTATTTAATTGAAAAATTGCAAGATAAACAATGATAATGAAGGTATTAAATACTAGTTAGAAAAATGATAAAAGGACCTGTTAATAATAACACGCAAAGACAACACAAGTTAGTAGATTACAGATTAATTTGAGTGACATTATTTCCCCCTCTTCTTCAGAAAATTGCTGGACTGATCTGCAACAATGCAAGCATAGGATTCAAACTTATACCTTTGCATTCTTGAATATCAAATTATAAGGCAACTCTAAGCAACTGAGCAATTCTGTCAAAGTTTAAAAAAATACCCATATTTCACAGTGAACTTTTTAATAATTATAATCTTTGCTTTTAATATAGCATACTGCAATTGAATCCAGGATTCATGGGGCATCGCAACCGCCTTGCAAGCAAGTAGTTGTTTGCAGACGGTTGTGGGTTTGCGTTCCGGCCGATGCTATGACATATGAAAAAAAAGAAGATATTCTGATGATGAAAACAGATATAAAAAATTTCAAAAATGTAAAATATTTTTTAAAATCAATAATACTATAATAAAAATACTTTTTCTGTAGTAATAAAATATTTTGTAATTTCAATAACTTTATTTTCATTTGTGTTTTATATTTGCTTTTAATCTTTTACAATATTTTTCACTTTCTTGACACCATATATTACTTTCTTTTCTTTTCTCTCTTTTTTCTAAAAAAAAAAACTATATCTTTGTAAAAATGTCAAAAAGTCTTTTACCTCTATAAAATACTCAGTTGCTATTAGTTTTCATTTTCAAACAACCAAAGAAGCTTTTTGACATTTAATATATATGAATGTATACATTTAGTATGCAAAACACATTTCTGAAGTAAACTTTTGAAATGTGAAGTACTCACTATTTTAAAATTCTAGTAAAACCTCTTATACATTGAGGATTTTGAAAAGCTACAACTTATCATCTGAGATAAAAAAATGTCGACAGTTTCAACATATTTTTTTTCTTTCTTATGTAGATAATCATACCTCATGTTCTAAGAAAGAAAAATACAAAGTTAGATTCAATTTATCAAAACATAAAATTATTTAAAAAGTAGATAAATAAATTTTAATGGCTTTCTCTTTCTTCTATAAAAGATAAATATGCAACAAAAAATAAAATTGATAAACTTTTTTTAACTACATTTTTTGCAAACAGTAAACAATATAAATAATAATACAAAAATGGTATAATAAACAATATAGCTGTTTGTGGTTAAGTGCAGCGATATATTGCCAGCCTTTGGAATGTAAGGTAATTTCAGTTCTGACATTTCTGTTACTTAAACTTTTTAATATATATATGCTCTGTGCACAGATAATGAAGCTATTCAATGTACGTAAAATTATCAAAAGTTACTGCCAATCGCTTTTGGGACAGTTTATAGTCCCATATTCATGGCGACTTGTATTTGATTACTAACTATAATATTAATGCAAATTCATATGCAGATGTTACGTGGACCATTTTTGAGATAGAGAAAAGCAGGTATCTCTTCTATTGATTGCTGCTGCGTCACTTACAATATAGAAAGTTTCCCTGACTTTGAGTTTGATATCGTTTATTTCAGAGCAAATGACACTGGCTGTGGTGGGTAGAAAAGCATGGCCAGTGGCTCTCTCATGCTCAACGAAAACCAAATTGCCTTCAAGCTTTGTTTTAGTTCTGTTATAAAGGTATCTGTGTTGAGCTACTCAGGTGGCAATGTTAGTTTTAGTCTCTCCATAATATGCCAGTTTATAAACTTCAAACAATAAACTATAGTTATTTATTTTATAAACAAACATAAATCTTTGTACACTCTATCGTTTGTTGGTGTCATTTTTAAGAAAGGCAATGCTAATTCATGATTAGAAATATCATGTGCATTTATTTGCTCTGGAAATCACATGAAGTTTAGACACCTTAGTATAGGATTACTAGGATTTATTATTTATGTGTTACAGCTAAGAATTAATCTGGGAACATTCAGTCAATATTTTATTTCTAGATCTTGCTGCAAATCCATTCACGTTGTCGAGAACACATCATTATTGTAAATAAATTTGTCATTATAGCATTGCATTGGGTCTATGAAAAATCTACACAGTTTGTCTTTGCCCTGCAATCATGATATGGAAAGATACATGATTATCTGAGCTAAGCAAGTAACAAATCACCTTACATTTGCTAACAAATGTCTGGATTAGTTTTATATTAAGTAATCTGGGGTTTATTACCAATGTCAGAATCACTGCACACAACCACTAATTAATCTAATTAAATATTTAATTTAAATGTGATTTGATTTATGCTTCCTAAAGTGTGACACTTCAGATTCCAAAAACATAAATCTTACCCAGACACAAGTTCACATATAAGACAGCTTTTAGCTTTTTGACATTTATGAGATAAGGGTTGAAGCTTACTAGAATGGAAATGTTGAGCCTATTTTTATCAAGCAAATCTGTAACCATGGCAACAATTTTTTTTAATCTAAACATACACCTATAAAAATGGGCTTAAATTATATAAAACATCTGGGCAACCTGGCTTTAACTTTAATGCTGTTTCATACAATACTTTTGATTTTGAAAGAAGGCCAGTGTTCTTAAAAAAGAAAGCAAGATTATTGTGTGCATTAGTGTACTGTACTAAAGAAGAGAAGACATGCATCCAGTTGACCAGGAAAAGTAGTTTATTCCCATTACTTAGAATTCAACACAATATTGCAAATTCATCCGATTTAACTGAAATTAATCTGAATCATTTTACCACTAGTTTATATTAATTAGCTACACATTTACTTGATGAGAATAAAAATCTATCCAGGCAAATTAAGTTGGTTACATAAAAAAATCTAAGCCAGCTTGTGACCTAGAAAACAAATATCCAAAATTAATATGGACAAGACTAAAATCTAAGATTGTGGATATGAAAATTGATCTGCATTTAGTATAATATGAAGTCTGTGTATATTGTTTCCTTAACTATTTTTTTATGTAATCTAAATTCAAATAATTAAAACATTAATAAATGAGTTCTCATCACTAATAAATTTTTCTTCTATATCTGTGATGATCTTTAAAGTAGAGAACAATGGTAACCAATATTTTTGCAGTTCATCCACTAACGTTTCCATCTATGAACTCACATTTTGCATATACACTACTACTCAATTTATGTAAAAAAAATAGTATGTTGTAGATAAATAATGTTTAAGATATATTTGTAATATAATAAATGAAACTTCTGAGTCCATTTCACGTTCATTTAGCATTCAATATTTGGAGTTAAACAAATATTTTCCAAATTTAAATATCAATGACATGGTTTTGAATTTTGTCAATTGCAATCATTTTAAAAGAATTTTCATAAAGAACAAAAGTACAAAGTTGTCAAGCATTGGTGGTCGAGAGGTCAGCGATGGCTGCTTTACAAGCAGTTGTCCCGGGATAGCGGGTTCACTTCCCGGCTGATGCTGTGACACATGGGGAAAAAGTACAAAGTTTTAAAAGAAGGAACAACTGCAAAATGAAAGTTAAAAATATATACAAACTCAATATGGATTAATTCTCAAAATTAGACAAATATTACAAAATGAATGCTCAGATTTTTTTTTTTTTTAAATTTGACCCAGTGTCTGTTTTTGTTATAGATTATTTTTCTAAATATTAATACATATTGTTTTATGATTACAGAATAATTATAGATAATCTATCTTTATTTTATAAATATATAATCAGATTATTAGTGTGCCAAAATTAATTCCATTATAAATAACTTGGCCACACACTCCATGAGTTGGCCATTTTAGCTATACAATAACTTAATAATTAATACACCAACAATTTTAATTTATAAAATTAGTCTATTGTTCATAAAACAACTTTTAAGACCACTAATTTCACTTTTTCCTAAACATGTATGTAAATAAATCAATTATTTTATATAACGATGTTTTATAAACTGTAATAGTTAAACAGCATTAAGCTGTGCACATGCGCTTTGCAGATTTTAACTATAAATGTCTGAATACAAACACTTCAAACACATGATAAAGTCTTTGGGAAAAGATAGAATGGCTATCTATCTTTTCGAACCCAAACGCTATTGTATGGTAAATTCTAGTAATTTTCACCAGCGTCATTCATTCATGCATGTAAAAGTAATTTAAAGTAATTATTTAATATCTTCATACTTTCACTTTCAGACACCTAAAATTTGCCCATACAAAAGCGTTTGGGTTCGAAAAAATAGATGGCCATTCTATCTTTTCCCAAAGACTTTATCATGTGTTTGAAGTGTTTGTATTCATTCATTTATAGTTAAAATCTGCAAAGCGCATGTGCACAGCTTAATGCTGTTTAATTAAACATGTATGGCAAACCCACTTCTTTCTATGCATGTACATATATCTAATCAATTAACTGCTTGTATTACAGTAAATAAAATATATCTGTTGTACTTCCATCTGAATATGTCTTTATAAAAAATTTTAAATATATTTTAATATATTAAATGACATACATGACAAAATCGTCGATCTATAAATAATATATTAATAGGAATTGAAAAATAAAAACTGTACAATTAAATCTTAATAGTAAATATTTATTTCCATATTCTGCCACCACATATCATTTGCTGCATAGGTTTCAAATGTTATGTTTTTACAACAATGCCCTCTGTGAATAAATATAGTCAATTTCAAAAACATGACTCAAAAGTTCAGATATTATATTTATTCAAAATGGGTGTTGCTGAAAAAGCATAATATTTGAGAGGGTGATTTAAACATTTTGTATTTGAATTTGAATCTAGCAATATGCACTAGGATATAAAACAAGTAAATATCTTATAAAAATTGCCACAGTAGGCCAAAGACTTATAATATTGCCAAAATGTATTTCCATCATCCATTTAAATTATTAAATGTTTTCAGTTAAATCAAAATAATATTTACAGATTTCTAAGTACATTAATAAATAGTAATAACATTAAGGCTAGTAAGAAATACAATGTTTTTTGGTTATATTATTTTACGCTCTTTTTTAGGAATTTTTGGTTTGAATAAAGACATGTCGACTTAACAGAATAGACTAGTTAATTAGGTCATTATTTTAAGTTTAGTATTTATAAATATAATGATCACCAGTTAGATTTCAAAATAGAAACAACTAAAAAAAATGAAAAACAATATTTGAACATTATGTTATATGAAGGGTACTCCCAAAACAAAAGAATCATCTTTATGTGAGTGTGTCTATTGTGGTGCATGCATTTGCCACTATATATACCTCTTATAGGAAATGTTTTGCATCAGACTACCAACATCATCATCAAGTAAGTCATTGTCCCACATATTTTTTCTTTTGTTATGAGAATCACACCTAGTACTCAAATTTTGTGATGACTGAAAAGTTAGAAGACAGTGAAATGCCAGTAGCATTAGCAATATGCAGGAATAGACAACAACTGAAATATGTGACTAACCATCAATCTCAGTTATTTGTAACATCAGATACTCTCCATTTAGAAGTCATGTTCACCTCGTGATCTGAAAACTACGGAAAATCTCTTTTCTTCATTGAAAAATGGAAAATCAGCAAGAAGCCAAACTATTGATGCAAAAAGAAAGGCCAAGCAGTGGTGATCAACTGTTAAAGAAAATGGCAGGGAAAATGGTTGTAATATTTGAAACAGCTTATAAGAAAAGCTTCTCTGGACAAAACACAAGATTATATGTGGTTTAATAGAAGAGGTAAATTCACCAATCACAAAAAACTTGGTGAGTGAAGAGTGATGTCAAGACAATGCTGTTTTTTATTCAAGAGCAATGACCACTAAGAAATCATTCATAATGGTGAAGCAAATGCTATGTGATTGTTTATAATAATAATAGATACATTAATTTTTATTAAGGTTAAAGTTTTATATCTGGCTAAAAATAGTGTTATATTTTCTAGTCTAATAAACTATTATTAATAATCATTAATGTATTTATATAAAAGAGCTGTTGCCAAAAATATAAGTACAAGAAATTTGATACTTTTATGTTGAGTTGAAATAATTATTTTAATACCAAAGAATTAAAAATGGAGAATTACTTATTTTGGAATAATTTTACTATAGCGTTTTCCGCCATGATATATACTGAGTATAATATTTTTACAAATGTATAATTTCTTTTGCTCACACATTTGGTGCCATCTATTTTAAATAAGTATATTAAAGATATTCCTCATCATTTATTAGTCTAGAGATTATCATATTAATTTTAGCCCTGATCTAAACTTTGTACTTAATTTAAGATTAAATAAATAATGACTTTTACTATAGTGTACTTAAAAATAACTATTACATCCCATGAAAAATCTTATACCAAAAACACCCTGTTAAAATTTCCGAAATTTCAATACCAAAATTATAATTTATTGGCTTAACTATTAGATGTTAAATGTAATAATAAATTCACAATCAGCAATTTGTGAGAATGAAATCAATTGTATTTCAAATATACACAGTATATACAATTAACTTTATTGTAATAATTGTTCTATTTGTTTGCTAAAATATTTACCTTCTAATAGCTAGCAGAAATCTTCTTTTGTTAGCTAATGATTTGCATAATAAACTTCATGATGATTAACCATAGTGTTCCTCACGTAAAACTTTTTGTTCATGTAATCTAATAATTATTTTCAATTGAAGATTAATATATTGATCATCTTTTTTAATTGTACTTTTTTGTGTTAGAACTTGTGTGGCAGAATAAAAGTTTTAACTGAATCTCTATGATATTATAGTGTAATGTTAAAAATTGGTTATTGTACACCTTATTTAATGGTTTTCTTTTAATGTTTCATCAGGTTAAAAGCCTTTTTCAGTAATCTTATTAGGTTGAATAATAGTTGTATAAAGGTCATTAAAACAAATAGAAAGAAGACTGAAGAAGACTTCTAACCAAGTTAGTGTTTTATTACCACTATAATATAATAGCAATGTATTTACATGATAATAAATATGTAATTGAATATTCAATCATTTTCAAGTTTGTAATGGTGCTAATTGGTTATGGGTATGTGAAGGCCCATGTTTTAACACATTTATGACAACACATATACCAATATAGAGAGTCTAAAATGGACTCTCAAGTTAATTATGTTTTTCTAATTATGAGAACAATACTGGACATGAATTTTATCTACAAATAATTAATACTGTATAGAATGAATGTAATGATAGAAAGAAGTTAAATGACACCCTGTTTCTTGCCAATTGTAAAATGTTAGCAATCAAAGAAATACTAGTATTCCACTGAGCATGCACTAGAATAGTAATGGGTCAGTTTAGTTAGGTTACCATGAGTCTGGTACACAGTAACAAAAGCACAGAAACACTAAATTTACAACAATAGATAAAATCTATAAAATGCATAAAAGTAGCACTGATGAGGCTACAATTTAGTGTTGTATATAGCTTGATTTGTCCAAATTAAAAAAAAAACAACTAATTATTTCAACATTTGAGTGTACATCAAAAACATTTTTTTTTACTCCAGATATGTAGATGATATGCTACAATGTGTGAAAAAAAGAACAATTGACCAAATTTATCTAGAGTTGGCTTTCATAACTTTCTTGGTATGGACTATTCTAACTTATAAACTTAAACATCCAAAGACAAATCAATGCAATGGATTATAGATAGAATTGAATTCCTTAACTGTGAGAAGCCTAATATTCCCAAGTCTATAATTCATTGGATCATAAATATGTGGGACAGAAAAGTTTTTTCCCACAGGAACTGAAAATTATGCAAGTTTGAAGCAGATCAGAAAATAAACATAGAATTATTCAAACATTTCTATAGCCAAATTATGCACCATGTAAATGTCCAATCTGAAGGCAAAAATGGATTACTCTCCCTTATGTGCCTAAAAGTGTGTAAAAATTAACAAAAATATGTACCAATAAGTATGACACCCATTTTTAGTCATCTTTAAAAAAATTGTTAAACAACTTGAAAGATAAAATAAGTAGATAATTCTCACATCAAGTACTATGCAAAATTTCATATAAAAGCCAAATTGGTTAAATGCTTACTACAGAAAAACAAGAGTTAACCTATTCACATGACTGGTCCAGGACAATTACCTATACAACTGGGCTAAGAAAGTTAGAGCAATCTCATCTATATTTTTAGATTACAAGCTACAGTCAGGTCACTAATTCAGCTCTCTAGAGCTGACATCACTTGCTCTGGGAGAGATGACAAGAAGGAGATGCCATCTTTATCCAAAGATATGTGCACCATAAATAAATAAAAACTAGCACCCCACATTTTAATAAATGACATCTATAACTTTTTGCACAGTTATTAGAATGTAAATTAGTTTTTAAAATTCAATTTTATGCTAATTTGATTTATAATATACAAAACAACTTTAAAATGAGATTTTAACAAACTTTAATTGTATAATGCTATGATTGTGATATGTTTTAGTATTGAAAGTTCTTAGCTGTATGAATTAAATATTTGTAACATGAAAAAATCTGTTATGCTGTTTAACGTTTAAACATTTACTAAATCATTATTATTATTATTATTATTATAGTTTTTTTTTCTGTAAGATAAATAGATACACATACATAAATAATTTACTACATCATATAAAATTTTTAGTAAAAAATAAATAAAAATAAATTTAAGTAAAAGAATACACAATATTTTGTGTACAGTATTACATAATTACTATTTTTACTCATACCAAAACATTGGTATGTTAATATAAAATTTGTAGGCACAAAGTTTTTTTTCACAAACTCACTATCAGTGGCTTTAGTTATCCACTCGAAAAATTATTAAATAAAATAAAAATAGAGATTCATAATTTTAAATGTTTATACATACTATCACCAGTAGTAGTGCAATCATAAAGTATTTCTCAAATACTTACCTCTTTTTGAGAACATAATCAGTTATCATGGTCACTGCCTTTGTTTTTATTTTTATATTATGGTACTATATTTCCTATAAGTTCATTATTCTATTTTTAATTGTTCTTAATAATGTCCAATTGAATATTTTTTTAAATTAAACTGCATATGTATATATTCCAAGAATATTTATTTTATTAATGTGCTCTACATTTCAACTATACACATCATATTCACCAAATGTAAAAATCAAATCAGCATCTGTCATAAATTCATGCATTTCACAAATATCCTTTACCAATTAGATGAGCTATAGGGCTCTATTGATTGTGTAAAATTTTTCATACACCAAGCTATTTCAATGTAGAGACTGGTTTTGTATCAGCTAAATAATTGATGTTACATTAAATAATAGGTATTATATATATTGTAACCTAATAAGGTGATCAAAAATCCATTGTAACATAAATAAAAGTAGATGAAAAGAATTAAGATTCAAATATAAATTTTACCATTTTATACCTGGATAGTAGCTATAATAGTCATGGAACAAATATATTAAAACATCATTGGATTAAATGAAACATATTTTTATAATTAGATTTCTAAAGATATCACAATATCAATAATTAGACATAATAATGCCTGGAGACTAGACATTTAAGGTGTCTGTCCTATTTCAAACCCTAGTTAGGCAGGCATTGTATCATCAATAAACAAGTAGAAACTATAAACAAATTATTAAGAACAAACTATTATAACTCAGGAAATAACATCAAGTGGGTGAGTACACTGGTAACTCAATAAAATATCTTCTCAGGTATACAGACGGTAGATTTTATTCACTTTCATCTCTTGGTTTGATGTCAAGTGCATATTTAAGTAAATAACAAGTGAATATGGTCTAGCAGGGCACCACTAGATTATCTGAACCTAGACACAGTTATATCTTATAACCTTTTCACATGTACCGGGTTTGAATCCCTTTTTGGTACTTTATTTCTAATAAAAATGGAGGATTTTGCTTTTAGACCCATATCACTGTATGCAATAACATTTAGGTAAACATAAAACATCTTTAAACTAAAGTGGAGTATATAAAATTCATTAGACAGAAATCATTTCTTAGATCTTAACATAATAAATGCATTTCAATATTTTTTTATAAGTTTTACTAGCTCAGATTATATTAATTTAGGATGGCAATTCACTCATCCTGGCATGATATAGATGATGGAATGGTGGTTATAATATTTATTCATGAATGTCAACTAAATACCATGAAATCACTTATTTATCTATGGCCTTTAAACATTTATCTATCCCATTAATTAAAACGTGATGATGATGATGATGACAATGATAACAATAATGGTTTCAACCACAGCTTTAGGACTAAGCCTAATCATAAAATTTAGTTTCAGAAATTAATAATTAGTGGCTAATCTTAGTATATCTAATTGGAACTTAAATAGCTAATATTCACCTTGATGATGAATGATCACAACTAATAAAAAAAATACTCTTAATGAAATATATATGCCTCATTTAATAAAACAAATTCACATTTATTACTGCATTTCTAATGTATACATAAAAATTTCTATATCTACATGAAAATTGATATTAGCAATAACAACAATAATCATAATCGACTGTTTTAAAATCATAACATTAATTTTAAATTCTTCCCCCTTTCCCATAACTGGTATAATGTATCTTAAATTGGAGGTCAAATTTGCTAAGATTCTCACTCCACCAGAAAATATCTCAAAAAAAAAATAAACACTTTTTTTCTCTTTTCTCTTTTGCACACATACCTTTATAATCTAACATGTAAAGTAGAATGATTAAAAATAAATGTTAGTAAAATTGGAAAGAGCAAGTTTGTTAGAAACAAGTTTTAAAGTACCTTTTTCTCCCCCTCCCTTCTAAGCTCTGAAATGCTATACTTTAACTTAAAACACAAATAATCCAATATTTTAATACTGCCTCTTATTTTACATTCACACACAATTACATATATGCAACAAGTATTATTATGTATGTGCGTGTTTATCCCCATGAAAACTAAAAGATTATTTAAAACCAAAATAATAATACAAAAAAAAATAATAATATTTTACATATCAATAACATTTCATAACTTTAGGTTAATAGACAATCATAATTTTAGTACATATAAAATCATTAATGAAGCTTATGGTTATCACTAGTAAGAAATTCTTGGTTTCAATCGATCTTAGCTGTTTTAAAAGTTCTGAGATAACAAACGAAAATATACAACTTTATTGCTAAAGTTTTACTAAGTCTCTGATATCATAAAGAAAAATATATATAAAAAATTCATATTACCAGTTCTATTCTTTGGTAGCGACTTCCAATGATTCAAATTTATCTTGTTTAATGTCTATACTTTGGCAGCAACAATTTCTGTGTTTCTTTGGAACCATCTCTTTAAGTGTATAATTATTTGATGGTGATGATTCTACTGAGGTTATTTGCTTTAATGGGAATCGTATTGGCACTAGAACTTTTCTTCCCTTCCTGTTAAGCATGATTCTTTTAATTGATGAAGTATATCAGTTGTCTTCAGGTTTATACTTTTTCTTGGGTTTAAACTCAGTCACTGGATTCAATTTGTAGTAGATGATTCAATTTGTACTAGATGATTTAATACTTATCAATCGATCAATCATTTTCCTTCAGCTTTCAAATGCAGGTGAATCTTTTCTCTTATTGAAAATATCGCATTTCTTTCAGTCATCAGGTGTAAAATATCTTAATTTCATTTCAGACAAGACATTTTTATTATTATTATTTTTTCTTCCTATATGATGTGCTAGCTCTGGGGGCCAGAAAAGCCCAAGATGACCTATTTACTTTTTCTAGCCCGACATCCTTATATTTTAATCTTCAAAAACTTTATATTAAAAAAAAAAGATTTTAAAATTGATATCTGATGAATCAAACACTTGTCTCTTAGTTTCAATATTTTTAAAATCTCTCCTACTGATTTTTCCCAGACAGGTTTTATATCTGATTTTTTTATTTTTGACCAACTCATTTAAGTATATTTATAGCTTATTTTCAGCTAACTCGTTTTTAGCTGGATAGTGCGATCTTTTTTTCAGCTGTTAGTTAAGGAAAAATATGAAACTTCACACTATCATGATTTTTAGACAAACTTTTGTTTTGAAGGAAAAAATAGTCTTAATCCTTTTTCTGTCACAAAATGTAACACCTAAAGTTTGAGCTTCTTTCTTTCATCAAGCTGATGGGAAACTTTTAGAGCTAGACTTCTCACATAGTCTAAGTTTAACAGAAAAACAATTTTTATATAAAAAAAATAATAAAAGATAATTTAACAGATTTTCTTCTTTCTTTTTCAATATGTAATAAAATATACACTTATGTATGTAATGTACACACACACTTATTCAACTCATTTATAAAACTGGCTGACTAAAATAAAGATGAATGATTTTTTTAAAAAAAAATTTATAATTTTAATATCCAAATTTAAATTCTTAACCTTCAAATCCCAAACTATAACTCTTAAACCCCAAATTATAATCATAGATAAACAGAATAGAAACAGATAATAATAAAATAGAAATAGAATAAAATATTAGAATTTAGCAAATGTAGGTTAGCTTTGAAGAGAGTTTAATATTTGAAATATACAATGATAATTAAACAGTTTACACACACACTTCCTATATATGTGTTATTACTCTACTTTTTAACAAAAAATAAATAAATATTGAATAATTAAATGTGTGTACTACTCTTTTTGAGTTTTTTTAATCAACACACAAACAAATAAAGAATATAACTGTTGCCCCACTCTCTTTCTGTCTTAAGCTTTTAGAACTGGATCTTGTAGGGTTTAAACTTGGGTGCCCTATAGCTTCCTTTACTATATAAAAATGTGATGATGATTTTTGTTCCACATTTTCTTTCATGCACATTACTACAAATTTAGCTACTGACTAAATTGTAATGGCACAATATATATATATATATATATATATATATATATATATATATATATATATATATATATATATATATATATATATATATATATATATATATAATGAGTGTGGTAATAGCTCTTAACAAGCTTTTCCAAATATCCCTACCTCCAGACTGGTTTCTAACTGCTGGCTATCAACAATGAGGTGGTAAGATATTCAGACATTAGATCTAATGTCTGAATATCCTAGCACCTCACTGATGACAGTCTGTAACTAGAAACCAGACTGAGGATAGGGATATTCAGAAAAGTTTGTTAGGTACTATGAGCAATGTCTGAATATCCTAGCATCTCACTGATGACAGCCAGTAGCTAGAAACCGGTCTGAGAATAGGGATACTTGGAAAAACTTGTTAAGTGCTATTAGCACACTTGTTATATAACATTTGTAGTACAAACTTAGAAAAATAAGTTATGTGATGTATGTCTTGATTTCCTTGCATGTACATATATATAATACATATTACAAAGGATGCATTATTATTTATCGTCTTGTGTAATCCTAAAAGTCTTAAAACCAGTTGGCAGCAAATAAGTGGCAAATAATACATTTATTAAGAACATTTTTTTTATAAAAATCTTTTCATAATAGACATCTGGTTAAAACGACACGTATAAAAGTATATTAAACGTGACTTTAAGTTTTAAAGTTAGTCGTCTAAACTATTTTCATTTCAAAGATAGAATATCAAAAATTATTTATGATGAAAATTAATTATTCAATACATCTAGTTAAAAAATACTCTATTTACTGAACCGTTTAAAATAGAATATGAAATAAATTATAATATAAATATGAAATATTTCTCTATTGCGTAATGACAGAAGGAAAATATTTTTCATCTGTAGTATAACCTAATAAATGGGAGCAAAATTTTACTAAAGTAATTATATTTTATAACAAAAGCTGATTAAAGATGATTTCTCTCTCAAAGCTTTTAAAACACAAAGCTATTTACACAAAGATAAAGGGTCAGTATTGTCAATATAATATAAGTTTTTATTTAACTCTCCTTATTTTAATAACTTATAATGTTTAAAAAAATTGACCTTTATTATAACTTTATATAAAAGCCTTTTTGTTAATTTAGTCCTTATTTCATTAAACGAACAAAAACATAATAATAAACGTATACTTATGGCTTTTTTTTTTTTCAATTTAATGACAAGTTGTGATAAAAAATTATAATAGGAACAAATTATACTTATTTTATTAAAGTGCTGCCATCTATTTTTTGTTGAGTATTGAAGAGATATTATATGATAATCACTTATTCAATTCATAAGTTCTGCTCTTTTCTTTTCGTTGAATTTGAACGGTAGATGACATCAGTGGAATAGAAAATAGTTTGCTCTTATTGAATATATGTGAGGTGGAAATCATATGATGTTTTATATGACAAGAATATGATTTTAATATTGTCCTTGGCCACAAATGTTGGATATACAATCGTTTTTGAGTTTACAAGGAAATGTAAATAAAAGTCTAACTATAAAGGTTGATATGAATAAAAACTAAATATATACAAGTATACCATGCATTAGTACGTGAAATCAATTGTTTTTTATAGACAGCCATCATCATATTTTGATAACTTCAGATTTACACAACAAACTACACAAATATACAACAAAGGTAATAATATAAAGTCTAACAGCATTATAGTAATTAGTTGCAGCAGGATTACAAGAGTGATAATCATAGACTCTCAAAAACTACTATTGGAATCATGCAACACCATCCTTTATGGAGCAGTAGGATGCAAGAAGTATTTTGTGGGTTAAAATGAAAAGCTAAAGAAGTGAAAGTAAATGGAGATTATTTTAGTCATTTAGATTTTACAGATGATGTAGTTGTTTTTGCAAATAATGCTTTAGAGCTGCAGGAAATGCTGCAGGAGTTATCAGATGAAAGTAGGAAAGTAAGACTAAAGATAAATGTTAAAAAGACTAAAGGAATGTTTAATGGATTTTCTCAAAATATGAAAATAAAGATTGATTATGATGATTTAGAAGAAATGAACAGCTACAAATACCTTGGTCAGATTATTAATATAGATGAAAACATAATGGGTAAAATTAACCATAGAATTAAACTTGGTTGGAGTGCTTTTGGTAGAAATAACTAGATATTAAAAGGAAATATTCCTATGTGTTTGAAAAGGAAGGTTTTTAATAAATGTGTTTTACCAGTTCTTACTTATGGATCTGAGATTTGGACACTTAATAGACGAGCAATATAGAGACTTCAGATCACTCAAAGAAGTATGGAGAGATGGATATTGGGAATAACAAGGAGAGACTGAAAACACAGTATATGGGTAAGAGAACAAACAGGTGTTACTGACCTCATTAAAAAAATTAAAATACTGAAGTAGAGTTGTGCTGGACATATTGCTAGAAGAGATGATAATAGATGGACAATTGAAATCTTAAATTGGATTCCAAGAGAAAGTTAAAGATCCAGAAAGATGAATGGATGAAATAAGAAAGTGTGCCGGGGTTATGTGGAAAAGAGAAGCTAAAATTGGAGAAGATGGATTGAACTTGGAGAGATCTTTATCCTGCAGTGGATTGATAATGGTTGATGATGTTGATGATTCTCTTCAAATTAGGAAACATGAAAAATTACTTACACTTATCATTTAAATTTATTAAAGTCAAAAATGTAGAACATCCACAAATTAATTGTTCATCACTACAATGATGTGATTATATTTTGGAAAATGAACATTTTATAATAATGCATATCTTTTTAAAACCATTAGATTCACACTGATTTTTAATAAATGAATTTAAACCAATTTTTAAAGCAAACAGTTTCCATTGAAGATAGTTCAGATAGTATTGCAAGCATTAATCAGATTGATTATTTTATGTATGCAATATTTACAAATCTTTTAATGTCATTCTTTCTCAGATTAACATTTATAATTATAAAATATTTCAATTTTCATAATACTCATTAGGGATATATAAATGAAAATCAAGCAGATCATCTTTAAGTATGAATGAATTTAAATAACATGCATTTATTTTATGATAATATTCTATGTATATAAAACTTTGAATGGTTCATTATAATAATGGGATTTTACTCCATAGTAAACATAAACAAATTCTAATCATTATTAGAAATCATTGGGTTTTGGAATTGAATTTAAATAAAACTAACTATAATCAATATGGTGGATATCTTGAACAGAATATTAATGACAGCCCTCCAATTGTTTTTAACATTAAATAGTATAACAAATTCAAAGTAAAAGGTATAAGAGTGCCCATCTTTCATAAATATCAAATGCAATTCATTCCAGATTATAACAAAACCAGTTCTTAGCAAATTTTAGTTTATCAAAGATCCAGAAATTGCCAAAAAATATGCAAAATTGCAGATGCCAAAAAAAGAAAAGTAAAGAAATATCATGGAGAAATTAAATTTTATATGATGAAGATGTGGGATCAAGTAATTTTTTTTCAAGAAACAAATATCATGCTATCTGGATGAGTTTTAAACAAAACTGGAATATCATCAATATATTCAGAATAATTCATAGCCACTCACTTCATTCATTTCTTAAATGAAGTTTGAAAGCCACTAATATGGGTTTGATGTGAATAAATACAAACTATGAATTACATCATTAATCACTATCAAATCAACAACAATAATGGCAAAATTGAAAATCATAACAAAGACACCAGTAAATGCATCTTCTTGCTGGAATAAGAACTTAAAACAATATTTTGTCCATAATTTTAACTTGTCTAAAAAAATCTATATACTAAACAAATCAATCACAAAATGTTTTTAAACAGCAATACCTTTGGCTTGCAATAGTACCAAAATTATTTGATAAAATTATTGCATAAAGAGAATGCACTTTTTAAATTGGTGATTGATTTTGCATAGGGCTATTACCATAAAGTATATCATAAATACACTAATAGTTATAAATAATGTTGAGTTTTGATAAACTTTTATTAAGTTCATTTGTGAGATTGTAAAAACATTATCTTCTGTTAAATCAATTGATAATTATATTATGGACTTTTTTATTATATGAATCAGATCATTAAAATCTATAAAAAAATATATACAAAACTTTTATTGAAATATGTGTAAATAAGCATGTTAAAATTCATTACTAATGTGTTGAAATGGATTCATAAGAATTATAAGTCAGCCTATTCAAAGAAATATTTTTGAACGAAAAATAACTGACCAACATGTAGTGATTGAATGTGTCTGCAATTTGATAGTGTCAAATCTGAGTATTACATTATAAAATCAATATTGGACCCAAATCTTAATTTTATATATGAAACATTTGTTGATAATTTATTTGTATATGGTTCAAGATTGATGATAGAAAATATATTTAAATGTTTGTATGAGAATTTAGGCTTGTAATAAATGACTGAGTATGAATTGAGGAACCTTGAAATATTTAGACGTTTTTTTGTAATAAAATTACTGAAAAAAATGTTATGTGTAAAAAAAAATACATCCTTTATATTGCATTTCTTTAAAGTGCATGCTTACAAGATTCAATTATATTTTATACTGTTATTTTTATTATAAATATTTAAGGTAGATAGTAAGTAGAAAGCTGATAATTATATTAAAGATATATATATATATATATTATATATATATATATATATATATATATATATATATATATATATATATATATATATATATATATATACACATATCTTATATCCTACTGAGATGAGTTTTAGTATGTGGTAAAATGCCAGTCATATTTTTTTCTTTCTTGTTTGATTTTGATGATGGATATGTTAATCTATGGAGCATTAAACTGTGTTGCTATCATAATGATAAGATTGATATAAATAAATTGTTTATTAATAATTGTATTGTATAAGATTGTAAATTGACTTTATTTATTTTAAAATGTAAGATATATGAATAATAAAGTATGTAGTTTGGATAAAAGTATTGTTCTTTTGTTATTAGATGTATTTTCATTACTGCATTCTACATAGTATATTACAAATAATACACTTAAATGTTTAATAACAATATAGTTGTTATTTTATTTGCATAATATTATACTGGAAAATATGTATAAAAATATGTGTCCATTGTAGTATAGTGAGAATATATTATCAATTGTTTAATTTGTGTTAGCAGCATGATAGAATGGCATTTGTAATATGAAACATCAATGTTTGTCAGCAAGCATCACATTATCTAGTGGTGGCTATGGTTATTAAAGAGCCAAAGACACCAAAATGTATGGGTGCTGAACTGAGTTCAGACCCATATGACTATATAAGCTATTGAGCTTAGATTGGAAATATTTTTTGTGTTTTCAATTTCATTCTCATAGTTTTGTAGTTAAGTAGAGATAAAAGGTGTTTGCTAGAGGGTTGCATTAGATCCTAAGATCTAGATGCAGTGCTCTCAGATCCAAAGCTCCTCACTGACGAAGACCACAAGCCAAAAACTAGTCTGGGAATATTGGATGAGTAAGCATTAGATAGAGATTTTATGCACAAGCCTCCTGGCATCCATTGATTACTCTGTTTAGCACAGGTGGTACTACTATATGGAGTTTTGCTTTGCTTTGTTTATAATCAATGTTTGTCGTATGTAATAATTCTAAAATATTTATTTTATTTGTTGTTATTCTTGTATAATATTTTTTTTCTTTAAGAGATGCTGGTTAAAATTGATTAGAGAATTAATTAAAAATATTGCTAAGAAAAGTTGCAAATAGAGCTGAATAAAAAATGTTCTTTCTACTTTGGTTTTGATAGAAGTGAATCTACGTTCTTCTTATAATTTTTTTAAATTTATTTTTAAAAGAATATGATTGTAAAATAGATCAAATAATGACCTGAAAGCAATAATGTTCATCCATTGACCAAACAAGATTATTGAATTTGTGAAAGAAGTGACAAATTATTGAAATATGAAAATTATTTGTTCCAAAAAACCATTGAAATGTTTCTTTGTTTTAAAAAATGAATATTACCTATTTTTTAATGATGGAGTCTAAAAGCTAATAGCATAAAATGGTACACAAAAACTATGTATGCCTACTGATATTATTTTATGGGCTTTATGTATTATTTATACACAGGATAAAAATTGGTTCAATTTCCATAGCATCATCATGAATGAAACTATCATATGTTTATTTGTAGTGTTTCATGAATTCATTACATGCTAAATAAAAGGATATCCACATTGCATCATCATGGATATAAATTAGTGTTTGCACACTTACAACCTTATATGGGTCAAATATCTGCTGAATGAAAAAATAATTTAGAAAATATCAGAATTAACAAAATATGCTTTGAATTTTATATCTTTTTGTGATATTTCTACATTTCTGAAATAATAAAACATTGTTGGATAATGGTTTAAAAACTAGATATAAGAATTGTGGTGCTATTTTTTAAAATACCTTATTTAAAAACTATTACTAAAGTCATGTGCGTATATTTAGCATTATTATTGTGATATATTTTTTCTCTTCATTTAATATGCACGTTACTTATTGCTATACATAGTAGTATAATTTCAAATTAAGTAGTGATCTATTTCTATACATAAATATAAGAGTGTTACATCTTTCTATGTTTGAATTTATATCTTGCTGTATAGTAATTATTATTTTAATTTAAAATATTCATTTTTTTATTTGTCAATTATAAATTAATTTCATGTATATCACTTGTATCAGGAGTTCAAAATAATTATATCAGAATAAGTATTTATTTTATTTTGTTCTCTTAAATTTATATTACCAAATAAGTGGATTCATATATATATATATATATATATATATATATGAACTTATTTGGTAATATATATATATATATATATATATATATATATATATATATATATATATATAATATTTTTTGTATTTCAATTAATTATATTTTTATATGAAATATAAAAAAATATATATCTTGAACTCTCTTATATTTCCAAAAGTATAAACTTTTAATAACATATTTATGTTACATAAACATATGTTCTTGTATTTAGTATCCAATAAGTGAAGTTAGATTTGCAATCACTTATTTAAACATTAAGTTAATGTCAAATGAAAACCTATTGCTTAAAGCATAATTGGATTATATGCATATATTTTAAATGTTTATTTGCCATATATATATATTGTGCTCAAACGTTATCCATCTAACGAGCGGACCCCAAAGTCTCAAACCCAGTCGAGCCCGAGATTTTGGTCAGGGACCAGCCTGGTTCGAACCCACCCCAAGCCGACTAACACCCAATGGATAACATAACAAGGTAGCACACAAGTTTAATTCTTCATCCGGCCCACTAGCAAATCGGAGAAAACATAAGACTCATGGACTTAAACATATATATAAACAACTTAAATACTAGACATCCACAGATAAAACTAACTAATTAATTAATAGGGTTCTACCAGAATAGCTATGGGATAGTGAATTGGATTGATTTAATATGAGACAGAAACTGATATATGTGAATTAAATTATTTATTGACAATTGTTGTTGGAATGCACACAGGCATTTCATTTATAAAGTAACATTCTCTAGACTATTTGAACAATAATTGATGTTGGAATAGGTTTGTGCTATGATTTAATGGAGCCAAATATCCTGCTATACAACTAATCACTACATTAACTTATTTGTTGTGTCCTTTTATAATCAGTTCAAGTGGCTCTTTAAAATCAAACCAAGTCTGGAGTGAAACTTAATACACCTGACTATAATCAATTTATATATTAATAGGGCTTATAAACCATCCCAGATAGCTTAAGATAGAACGGTTTCAAGTTGCTCGGATCAACACCAAAGACCGCATATTAGGAGGAAGAGTTGGCTATAATGATTTTACTAATACGCTGGCACAAGTAAAGTATAATAATAAAGTGGCTCTGCGGATGAAAAAAGTTTTAGGTTTTGTGACAAACAACGGTTTACCCAAGAACCGCGTCGCTGCTGATGGGGAACCTTTATTTGGTTCAGAGAGGCGGGGACTTACGTGTTGCCCGTAGCTCAGACTTGCTACTGCACTACCCATAAGAAGAGTGCTGGCAACGCCGTGGCTCCATCTTATATAAAACAGCACAATGAGAAAATATTAATAGTTTCACCGCCGAGATATTATAAATTAAAGTCATATATTAATGAACACTAGATCATCAGCTTGACCAAAAGAGCCAACTCTTCTGTAGCATGAGAAATACAATATTCTACTGACAGCAATATAGATATCTACAAACTTTACTTTATCTCGTTCAATCTCTTTAGTTATCTATAACTACTAAACTTTTAAAAAGGAGAAAAGTATATTTAATAGGGGACTTACGATTACTTAACTAAAAAAATATACTTATGTTGCACTCCGGCTAGTTTAATTAGTAACATAATAATAAAGGTTGAAAAGCCACTTTTATATTTATATTAATTAATTTACTAAATGACAAAAATATGAATTTGGGTTTGAAGCACGAAATGTATAAAATAATAATATGAATTTTAAATTCTATCTTTAAAAATTTTAATAATTAAGCTTTGCAGGCAACTATAATAAATAAACAAAGCAAATAATTGAGTGATTAAATTTATAGCAAAACATTAATTAACAGAGAATTTAAAGGTTTTCATATTATAGAATTTAAAGATTATTTGAAAAACAATTTAGAAAGAAGTTTTGATAATATGGTTAGCTAACCTGTTTTGAAGAAACAATGACTGTTTTGGAAATTTCAGAGCCTGCTTATATTAAAACGTTCTCCGTAGATGGGCTGGAGATATTCGAACTGGAATGAAGGTGAATTCTTGGGTGGCTTATGGCATCTTTAATTTAGTTGGGAGATGATTTTTAAAATAGTGTTTGTTTAGCTGGATTGAAATCGGAACGAAGGCAAATAAATTATTTTTACGGCTTATGGCATCTTCAAATTTAGTTGGTGTAAGCTTGGTTGTTCCTTTGGCATTTGATGGATTGAACTAGGCATTCCATCACAGGAAAGCAGCAAAATTTTGCCTGACTTTAGCCAGACATGTTAAGGTTGAACAAAAATAAAACTTCTCCTGTTGACTCTCTTCAAAAGTAAGATGGATTCTCCCTTCCCGCTTAAAATAAGGCCTATTTATATCCTTCTACTAAACTTTAACACCTTTCTGGAATTTTGTAAACCTCGGGACCAATTGACTTTTAATTAAAGCAAAATAATATAATTCAATTTCCACAACAACTGATAAAATCTCTGAGGTGTTATATTTAATTTCCTTAAAAAAATGTATCAAAATATATAAACTATATAATTTGATTCATTTTCATTAATTAAATTCCTTTTCAGGTGTTATTACTTAGCAGAAGGAAAGGTATTCTGATTTAATGAAAAAGTCTTTTGTTGCAAACAAAAATCAATCAGAAAACAGACCTCACCTTTCTACCCGGGTGGGTCACTAATTGATATCTTGTTTACAAAAATTCTCATTTTTAATTGCGAACAGATAATTCTTATTTTATAAAACCAAATAACCCTTAACACATTTGCCCATTAAAAAAAAAGCAAATTTAAAGAAAATACTTGTTTCAACTATATATGTAAAACATTAAATCAGAAAACCGTTAAATAAATTAAAGAAAACATTTACACCACTTTTATTCAAACCTAAATATATATGAATCATTTTGCCATTATTTCAAGGTTTAAATTATCCATCCACATACGAATATAATAGCAAATATAATTAAGAATTGACTGAAAATTAATAAAACATTTTATAATAAATTATGAGCATTTCTCCGCTATAATTTTATCAATACCTATCTAATTATAAGCGTGTTTTAAGTAAAAAGATGAAACATCACTAAAAACTATATATATATAAGATTTTAAGTTATATCAGTTTGTTAATAAATATTGAATTAATTTAAAACTAATAAACTTTCTTAGTTGTCATTCAATTTTACAATGAAATTTATTAGGTAATTGTATTTGGATGAGACAATATTCACTAATTGATTGTACCACACAAACAAAATTTGAAAATCCAAACCATGGAATGGATATGAATGTATAATTACATATTATTTTCTTTGAATTGAATTTAATGTTTATTAATAGATCAGGTATAGATTTTATCTAGCAATAAATTAAGTGATTTGACATTTTTAAAATATTATATATGTAATTAGAAGCTTATTGTATTTATTTGTTAATAATAAGTAATAGTTAAATTAGGATAGAAATTATATATGAATTGACACAATAATTGATGAAGCTACAGATATGATAATTATTGAAGATGAGTAAAGATAGTAGCAAGTAAATACTTGTGTCTTTTATTTTAAATCATTATCAATTAAAATGAATGTTATATTGAGTCAATATACAGTCACAAAGATTGTAACCTTATTCAGTTATGGAACTGATAAGAATAATATATTTTATTCTGTTACAAATTAGTGATTTGCTTTAATTACATTAAAAGTTCATTAGAGTTATCAAGTAGGAATCTATTCTTTATTTTATATATTGTTATGACTGGATATTCAAAATCTTAAAATTATTCAACAGGATAGTTCTATTTTATAATATTTTACATTTGTGAATGTGGAAAGATATGTTTTATTGACTGATTTTGTATTATTAAATATTTAATCTTATAATTGATTTAGAGCATAAGAGTATGTTGATATTAGTGCAATAGTATAGCTGAGTTAGTGTTACGTTTGATTTTATTTGGTTATAATTAGAAATCAATTATTGAGATATATATTTTGTTAGATATCTTTGATACTTTAAACTTGTAGAGCATATTAAGATTATTATTTCCTTCATCCATTAATTATTTGATTTAAATAAAAATAGTATGTGACTTTTGTTACAAGTTTGTATTATAAACAATGTGTTGCTTTATGAAGAATATTAAAGTGAATTTGTGTAATTCTTTGTCTTTATATTTATTCTATTATAGGGAATTTATACAATAGTCATATTCTGTTATTTATAAAATAGTAATAATTAGTTTTATTGTTTTACCTTTAATCTATTGAAAATAATGCTTATATTTTAGGGTAGTTGGAAATAATGATTTTGCTTGTTTATAATTTATGCTAAATGTTATTTGAGTCATGTAGTTAGTATAATAAAGATTATTATCATTATTTTATTGACTTAAATGTTAGATTGTTATTCAATGATTGATAGTCACTTTAGTTTAGTTTGATGTTTTCATTCTGTTACAAATGTCAACATACACAGGCATTAGTAAATTAGATTGTTTTTTTTTGGTTCATATTTTTATTCTGTTACAACAGGTGATCAATAATTAGGTTATGACATGGGATATAGTATAGCCCATAATTTTATTCTGTTACAAATGGTATACAATTTGTGGTCATTATAAAACCAGAACGATTTTGTTCATGGCCCAATATATATATATAATTATGGGAAGGTTTGTTTGTTTGTATATATATATGTTTTCCTTTAGGTTGATTTTCACTTGAGAAGGTCTATTTGTAGTAGATGAAACCGTGGTGGTGGGGGGATTTTGGAAAATTTTTGAATTTAATTTATGTCTGTTTGGTTTGTTGGTTTTTTTTTTTTTTTTTTTGCTAGGGTTGGGTTTGAAAGTTTTGGGGAAAATATATATAAATATATATATATATATATATATATATATATATATATATATTAAAACAAAATGAGAATAAAATCAATGAGAAAGGGGTTTTTTCTGGCCTTATATTGAGACATATTAGAATAAATCAGATTTATATGCATTAAATTGTGTACTGTATTGTATGTGTGGGGCATGATTATTTTATCATTGTTTATGACTTAACTAATGCTAGTTTGTCTTCACATCTCAAGCAGAATATTTATCAATATACAAAATCTAATGGTTATCTTATCTATCTTATTTTATTAGGTAAATATTGGTTGTGTTTAATATATTTAGAAAATTAACTGTCTACCTAATGAATAAAATGGTAGGTTAAAAATTAAGGAATCCTGGTATATTGCTAATTCTAATAATGTTTAGAATCATAAATGTTGTAATGTCATACTGACAATGTTCTGGAATTGTTGTTGTTAAATAGTGGTCTTTTTTTGGTTTTTTATTTGTATAGTCAATTACATTGAGCCTAGTGTTATTGAATAATTTCTAGATTAGATACAAAGTTAAATTTATTTTTACTTTTAATACAAGCAGTAAAATCAAATGTTATAAAATTGCTAATAAATCTATATTAAAAACTATTCATATGCCTTAACTATATTACCTAATCAGATCAAAGATTTATCAAAATAGTAATGTCTGGATGAATGATAGCATGCAGTAAATTGTTCTTACTACCTATTGGCATTACAACTCATAACCTTAGCCATTTTCCTCTTTGTAGTTCTCTTTGTCTGCTCCTGCTTTATCTTGATCTTCCTTCTGATTATTCATAATCAATCTCTGGCGTATAATAGTTTGAACAGATTGTGATCTATTTCAATCTATAATTTATATTAAAAATACTATAGTTGATAGTGCAAATCAAATTCATGTTTCATTAAGTTTATATATATATGTTTGTATTATATAAACACACACACATCAGAAAAGATTTTTGTTTAAAATAAAATTAAACCAAGTTTACTTTCTTTTTAAAAAAAATAAAAAAATCTTTATTTTATAACTAAATTTGTTTCAAATAAATAAGCTTAATTAAATCATAAACTTTTATCTAAATTAGCTTTTACTATTATTATTATTATTATTATTATTATTATTATTATTATTATTATTATTGTTATTATTATTATTATTATTATTATTATTATTATTATTATTATTATTATTATTATTATTATTATTATTATTATTATTATTATTATTATTATTATTATTATTATTATTATTATTATTATATATATATTTGTATTATTATTAATAATAATAATAATAATTAAAATTCTAGGAAAATTAATTTTTTTTAAAGTTTTGTTCCAGGTTTTGAAAATGTTAATCAAATATATTTTAGGAATAAAGATGGTTAGGTATCATCTAGAAACACGAGGTCCTGTTTAATTAAAAATTGTATAAAGAAGTAGGCTGTTTTAATTAAAGAATTTTGTAAACAGGGGTAATTAAGGTAATTACCTCCTTATTTAATTAACAAATTTTGTAAACACATGGGCTTTTTAATTAAAGTAGAAAGTATTTTGCAAAACTATGCACTATAAACAGAACAGCTCAGAAAATACTTTGATTATTTTGCTTCTTTTGATCTTTGTTTTTGCCTGTGTGACATGGAACTTCTACCAATAGCTGAATTAACTTGCACAAACAAGCTTCCTCCAGCATGTATCATTTTACTACAAAGTTGTCAAAGCCTGCTTGCTGAATTTGAATCAAACTGTGCCAAAATATATTTATGTATGCATTTAAAAAGCTCGCTTTACAACAGTAAAGAAAAATTTTAAGACAACCCTACTTAAAACATAACCTGATTGCAACCAAGATTGGAAACAAGTAAAGAGAAAAACATCACTCATAAATCCCTAAAAAACTCAATCACTCTATGTACATTTATATATAAAATTTCACTTTAGAAATTTTCATTTTTTTCAGACTTAACAATATTTTGTTTTTTAAAATATTTGACAAGCTTTTAAAGCTTACATGATTTAACTTTTTTATTTGTAACATCTTATTTATCTCAGCAATTATATAATTGATAAAAAAGGCATAAAGTTGACATCTTTGTTTTTTATCATTTATTAATAGTAACATTCAGGAATTGGAGTGATAGAGTGGCAGACCCTGGAGATTAAGATCATCAGATTGACTCCAATTTTGGCATATGCAGTGCTCAAAAATCTGATAGTTGTCTAGGCAATGAAGTTGTTATTTATTTATATTGGAAATTATTTATTTTTTTCATATTATGTGGCCATTAATAATACGCTGATGTGTTGCGGTGAAACTTTTTTATGTAATAATTTGTAGGCTTTCTTTATATATTCTAATTTTCAGAATTAGCACTTTCAGAGCCCTTGTTGCTCAATATTCATAGTCTATTTAGATTATTAATGTTATATGCAGAGGTATGCAAATTGCCTCCTATACTATCCATTTTTTGTAAATGACAAAACAAGTGTTTCTTCTATTTATTGATTTGTCATCATGTATCATTTGTATAGAATGGAGTGGATGACTAAAATGAGCTTAAAATTCTGGTTTATATTGCCTCTAATAGCATCTAGTTTAAACCATCAAATGTCACATGATTACAATTCTTTATGCTCACACAAGCTATTTTTCACAGAAGCAAAACTCTCCATACAGTAGCACCACTCATTGCAAGCCAGAGTAATCAATGGATGTAGGAAGGTTTTCATTTTGTACTCAAAGCTTTATAGTAGCTAAAAAGTAAAAGATGGCTTCTGGAGGGTTGCATTAGATCCTAAGATCTATGGGCAGTGTTTTGATATTCCTCATTGATGAAAGCCACAAGCATGAAACTAGTATGGAGATATTGGGCGAGTAAGCACTAGTTAGGGATTTTGTGCACAAACCTTCTTGAATCCATTGATTGCTCTGGCTTGCATTGAGCACTGCTACTGTATGGAGAGCTTTGCCTCTGTGAAAAGCATCTAGTTTCAAGTATATATACTATACTTGTATTTAAGTATTACTTATGAACAGTAAAATATTTAGAAGTCAACAAATTTATCACAAGTTGCCTTTGAAATGTGTAGCAATAAAAACGCTGAAAAATGTTTTCATGTATAAAGATATATCTTGAACATAAAAATTAGATTTCTTAAGCTATTTTGTCTCTTGTAACTCTGAATAGAAGTGATTTCTGGATACACAAGTACTAATGATAAAATAATTATTGGCATGTTTAATCTGTGGTACATGGAATGATTTTCTGAGAATGCTATAGACAGCTAAATGAACAAGGAAATAGATATAAATATTTCTGAAGTCTAATTAATCAGGTTGAAATTTATATTTTACTCAAATTATAAACAAAAATTAATTCAAGAATAATAGGTGATAAAAAAAAGAACCATCAGTGAGGTAAAACCTCATTGTCATAACAGTTACAAATGTCATTTTAAGAAAAACCAAAGAAATTGTATGCCATTGGAAGAATTCTATTTATATAATCACCAGCATAAAATGTTGACTTTATACCACTTAATAATATGATTAATTATTTACTTTTAAGTTTTATATGTATAAGTAGTATGATTATATTTATAAATTTACAAGTAAAATTATCTTTAAATATAAAACTTCAAGACAAAACAGTCTCTCCAAAAGCCCTATAAATAAGAAAAACAAACAAAAAAAAATACATTATACAATAGATTTAGCAAACTCTATGTAGACAGTTTTTTTTCCATTTTTGATTTACTCCTTAGCTAAAATAAATTAGAAATTTATTTATTGATGAATTTTAAATTGTTATAGTTTATATATACTGTTATATTTTGTTACAAGCTCCCATCACATATATTGCATATAATAAATCATGTTTTGACAAACTTTAATTAGAATAAAATATGTATTATTTGCTGAAATACATTTCAAAACTTGCACACACACATATATATATAATTCAAGAAAATTTGAACCCATACTTTCAAGATCCCATCAGCTATTCAATGTATCTCATACAACAGATCCACATGTCCACAGATATGTGAAAAAGATATATGATCTACATTATGCATAGTTCATATTGAATAAGCACTCATCAGTTGGTCCAGATTATCAGATTTTCAATAGTATGAAAGGTGGAAAGGTTGGTTGGTGGAGTATATTGAAGCTTGTCATTAACATTTGAAAAATTGCTATCTTAATATAATCTGAACACTGATTATACATGTGTGTAGGAGATGATGATCTGGACCAACTGACCAGTGCTGATTCAGCATGAAATACATACATTGGAGATCATTTATCTTTTTCATATATGTGTGAATTTGTGTATCAACTGTATGAGATAGATTGGATAGATGAAGGAAGCTTGAAAGTGTGGATTCAAATCTCCTATCATTACATCTAAACTCCAGGGATATAAAGTTTATCTGTATTTAAATATTATATATGTACATAATGCAGTTGCTTTTTACAAATATAATATGCATATATAAATTAAGATTATAGTGTAAACATTTTTTTAAATGTATATATAATATAGTTATTAATAATAAATTAAAAAGACACATCAACATATATTTTATTGAGTGAATGTTTACTCATTCATCCACTGAAAAATCTAAGAATTACAAAAAAAAAATTACTGCTTATATTTTTAATTAAAGAAATGACAAAATGTTTGACTTTCTTCACAAGTAAATACACACTGGGCAATTTTTTTTTCTTTCAATAACTTTTTTCACTCTTAAAATGTAATCTAGTCTCAATATTAAAAAATTATGGCTTCTCTAACTGATTAGATGTTTTTAAGTTAGTGTCAATTTTAGTTATGTTTTTAATTAAAATTTGTAAAACTTTTAATATTATGCTTAAAAACATTTTAGTCTGTGAAATACTGCATGTCAAATTTGAAAAGAATAATAAAAATAAATATAAAATGCATGTTTTTTTAAATCATGAACCAATTTTTTTAAAAAAAGAAATGTGATCTCATATGATACTCATACAGAAAAATGGCCGTTGGTGTATTGTATAATTTATTTATAAGTTTAATCATTATTGTATAAATGTTATAACACATGACATTCTGAGATAGAAAAATGGTAGCTTGTGTATTGCAAAATGTGTTAACTTTATGAATTTTAATGCTTTTATATGTTTGTTTGTTTACAATGTTTTTTTTTTTGCATATTTTTTGGATAGCTTATAAGTCAAATTGAGTATATACAAGGAAGGAACCAAAAATAACTGGAATTTTTTTATAAAAAATTATTTATTTATTTTTAAGTGTTATAAATTTAATTTTTACAAATTATTATCCATTTGATGCAATTTATAAGTCTAAATGTGTTTTTTATTTTTTAAAATAGTCTGGAATTACTTGCAAATTGATGCCTTTTAACCTTTGCACTGCTGATTACTTTTATTGGCTGAGTGAGGTAAAAGTCTAAACTTTTAATTGGTCAATTCACAAACTCAATCATAAAAATATATTCATCTTTTAATATTATATTTATTTTAGTTTCGTTTGTAAAAAGTATATTAATAATTTGTCAGGTTATGAAAGTAAATGAAAGTTTTTTCAAAAATAAATTTGTATTTATAATTATAAAAATATTCAATAGTGGAAAATCTATAATGAATGTTACTCACCAACTAAAAAGTGTTGCTGACATCAGTGATTTCTTTCCCAATTTTACATTGCGGAAAAGTAAATAATTTTACTAAAATCATAACTATTTTTCTAAAATAATTTTATTTTTAGCATATTTTATCAAAATAATTTATAATATGTCAAAAAATACTTTTAAAATGGTCTAAAACATTCATTTATCACTTTCAAAATAAAAGAAAAGAAATCATAGCGTTTTAATTATTGACAAGCATTTTTCTTTGTTTTTGATGATTAACAGCCAATCAGCATCAAGGACTGACTGCCCTCTTTTTTTGTTATACTTAAAATTTGAATATTATTGAATTTTTACTTGTAAAATAATTCAGAAGAGGGCAGCATCTTACGGAACTTTTTTTAACCTTTAAAAAGAGCGCAAAATCTTAATGGTAGTGTTAAAAATGATGGAATTCGAGTGACTTGAAGCCGACTCCGGTTTTGATCATAGAATGTCATCAAAAGGTTAATGCCTCTGGCATTTTTTACAACTTCCAAGTCTGCAAAAAAAAAAAGAGATTTTATTTGAAAGATTAAAAAAAACTGCACAAAGTAAGATTGAGTGAATATGACAGATAGATAAGCTGGGTCATGCTGAATTTTTTTTTCAAGGCTTTTAGAGATGACACTTTGTTGGAATGCAGCTTGCACTGTTTTCTTTGCTACAAAGTGAGAAGTTTATGTTTTGATCACATCTTATAAATGTTTCAGAACTTGTAGATGAAGTGCCTGATTGTTATGAACTAAATCTAAGAGAAAAGTGCTGATTGTATATAAAAAAGCATTGTTTTGACTTTGGACTTCACTTGTTGATATGAATTTAACATTTTAATTAAACCACTCATGAACCTGTGTTTTTATGAGGTCAATTTGCTTATAATCTTTCTTAAGCATTACAACTGTTTTCCTTGTCATTTTCTGTAAACAAAAACAAAATTTCACATTGTTTGACCTTTCAGCCATTATTAAAAAAAATCAATAAACACGTGAAACACACTTTACAAAAAAATATACTATGTGGTCCCATAATTCCACATAGCAATGTTATTTGGCAGACCAATGCAGAAGGGTTCCTGCAAAAACTATGTAACATCAGAAGTATATACTACAACAAGTGCACAAACCACAGAATGATTGTTGTTATTCCCCCCCCCCCCATATATGTCCATTATAGTTCCTGATTCACTTACATATATTTTGTAATGGTGACTTTTCAATGACAGTTTACAGCTAACTTCAATTCATTGTCGTATAGTACCTAAGTTTACTGCAAAGGAGATAAAAAAATGAATCCATTTCATTTATGTCCCATGATTTTATATGCAAATCATACTTGAACAATAGTATTTATCTTATTAAACAATCGAATTAACGGAAAGGTTCACATAACCTTAATCAATGCAACCATAATTTGTATTCTATTGGGATATTCTTTTTTGTCTGCGTTGTAGTTAGATATTGCGTTTAATTGTAGATGGTTCATTTAAAATTATTATTTAAAAAAAAAAAAAACACTTATTCAATGTATAACTCTAATATATTATTATATATAACTATATACACATACATAACAATATATTCACTAATAGATTTATTTATTACTTTAAAACCTTTATTAATCTTCATACTTCAATTAAGAAATATAATAGATTTTTGCTAAGTAAAGCCATATGTTACAGTATCGAATCATTTGCCCCTGATGTTTAAATAATAATTTATCAAACTTAAGAATTTTACTTAATTTAAAAATAAATACATAAAAAAAATCATTATATTTTAAATAATAAAATTTTTAAAATTGCAAAATGCTAATTAAAACAAGAATTATTGGATAAATAATTTAATTTATTTTACTTAAAATCAATTTGGAATCAATATTTTTCAATAAATTTTCATATATAATTTAAAATTTAATAAAACATGAAATGTCAAAAAATTGATAATTAATTTGTGCTTAGTTTTATATACATGTAAGGTATATACATATAAACAGGAATAAATGAAGAATTTTATGTCATAATTAAAAAAAATGTCTAGCAATGATGCTTCTATTTATCTACCTATTAAAACTGATAGGTTCCAACCGGAACCATGTGATTCCAACCGGAACCATGTAAATCTAATAGTCTTTTATCTGAATTTGTTCAGAGATAAGAAGTCGTTCTAATTAATCCATGAATATATGTAATGTAATATTATATATCCATGATGTTAACACTTTTTAGTAAAGCTTCCATATTTAAAAAAATCATCATAGTTAAAAAAAAAAAACACGAATACAAATATTTCTAATTAAGTTGTTTTTTAATGATAGTTATTTTCCAAAATATCTGTTAAAAATATATTAATTATTTAATATTAAAAATGTAATGTAGCAAACATATATATTTACAAGTATAATCTGTTTTAAAAAAGTTTTTAATAAGTATGTTTTACTAGTTTTTACATATGAATATGAAACATGGACATGAGTTAGAAAAGAAATACGAATATTTCAGATCACACGTTAAACAATGGAAAAATGTATGCCATAATTCACAAGAAAATCTCAAAAATGAAATATAAGGAGAGAAAACTACAGTTAAAAGATGATCTGGACATGTCACCAGAATAAATAATAATGTTAAAAACTGAATGCCATGATATTATAAAAGATTACATGTGAAATATTTGGATGAGATAAAGATGTTTTCTGGAATAGAGCGAAGAAAAGAAACTTTAGATTAAACAAAACTTTGAGAGAACATATATTCTGACATAATTGATAATGATTAAAAATGGTAATAATAAGTCATATTGATTTTGTTGTCAAATAAAATAATCTGGATAAAGTGTAATTAATATATTTATTGTATTTTAATTTTTTTTTTTTTTATTAGAAATACTCTTCTTTTCAAACTTTATTACTATGAACACACATCAGAGCAAAAATTGAGACCATGCTTTCTCACTAATGCATTACTTTTGTAATCAACATTTGCATGACAAATGATCTGAAGGTATTTAGTGTCTGTTGATGTTTAGTGTCTGATACTCTTTTATTACAATTAGAGCACACTATTTATATGCATTTTATAATCTTTGCTTGTCAGGTAATCTAGACATATTGAACAATATATTGAGATTTATTCATTGCCTCATGATTTTGCCATGTAAAGCCTGGCTTCTTTTAATTTTTAATACATTGTCTATGTTTGATTTTGTAAAGGTATTTGATTCAATTAATAAATATTTATTTACAGTTACATTTAAAGAAATTATACAGATTTTTTATTGCTGCATTAAAACAATGTAACATTTTACATGAAAAGTGGTTTATTTTCCATATTTACATCAACTGATCATTTTAAAAAATCCAAGAACTAATGTATAACTTTCACATTTATCACACCAATGTCAATTACCCTTGGAAATTCAACATAACTGTATAATAATTTTTGGTAAACCAACTTCAAAAACTGAAGGTATTTTATGAAAAAAAAAAAAACTTCAGCACTTATTGTTGGAAAAGGTGCCACAACTCTAACTACTTTTTTTAAGGATGAAAACCATTTTTTTAAGATTGAATGCAGCACAAAATGTAATCTATTGCTACAGCTATATTTCTCATTTTAATGATGGAATATTATATCATAATTAACAACTATTTTAACGAAGCAATTTGTACACACAAATGTTACTTTTCCAATGTCATTGAACACAAATGACTCTTACTTTTTAAAAAATCAAAATAAATAAATATAAAAATAAAATTTTAGAGTCTTTTGCCATAACTATGGAAGTTCATTTGTAAATCTCTCATTTGTTATATGATAATACAACACATATGTTTGATGTCTTATGACTTTCTTAACAGCAAACTTTTACTTCTGTAAACTTCAATGCTTTCTTTATGAGCAAGTCCAATACTTTCTTTAACCCTATTCTCTACCAATACTCTATATTTTTTAATGTAAACATATAATCTTGCATTTTTTAAATTACCTTTAATGAAATCTTTATACATTAAATATGATATATTTCTATCACAAAAATTATACCCAATTTCATTGATAAGAAGTCTGTTTCTATTAACTAGCATTGTAGGATCCAACTATTGCTACAACTTAGTATATTGAAGCGGTTGGATCTAAGTTCGATCCAAGCTTCATGACATCTCACCTTTAGCCTACTTCAAACCCTACCACTAACAGTGTATTTCTGAATGTAATGGGGCTTTATACATTCAATACATGCTAGTTTCGATTAAAACAGAGTTTTATTTAAACATTTGTTAAGATCAATTATTTCCTATTTAAACTAACTAATATTATTGTTAACTTCATGATAAAATTATTCATAATAACATATATATTGTACTTGTGTGGATTGTACATATATATTTATAAATAGTTAAATATATATATTCATTATAAAGTTTCATTATGTCGGAATGTTTTATTTTTACTCTTACTATTTTGTTCAAATTTCTGTGATTAAAAGCTACATTTTTTTGATAAGCTTTCAGATTTCCCTTTCCCAAAGACAATGGGGAATTTTTATTAATTAGTGAAAATGATAATTTAAAATGTAAGGACGGTTCTCAATTAAAATCATTTATTCAGCTTTACAAATTCATTTTCTAATTAGAAAATGAATTCAAAGTTTATGAATTTGAAAGTCTTATCAAAGGAATGGATCTGAAGTCAATTAACAAAATTTTTAATTTTTGATAATGCAAAAAGCTTTAGCCTGAAGGCATCAAGAATCAGAATGGGCGGTAAACTGCAGGACAGGTATAAGTAGACCAGAAAAGTTTCAAGTAAAAAGAAGCCATTACTTTTTCAGAAGAGTTTTACCCAAAGCTATGTCAATTTTAATTATAAATTTTTATAGTGTTTTCAGCATGGTATGTGGCTAACTTCAGGGATCTGATTGCTCGACCCCAAAGTTCCCATAAAATCTTCAAAATGTAGCTGCAAATAAAAATTTGTCCATAACCAATTGTGAGCTGCCGAAATCTTAAAGAAACTAATCCAAAAATGCTATTCATATAAATTAAATGCATGCCTACGTTATTGTCTCAATCCAATCGGATTCTGCTGTGTAAATTAAGGAACAAACCATGGAAGGACTGCTAATATTTTTTTTTCTGAACTGCAACTTTCTGGCCAGTTTCTGAATTTTACGTTATATCACATTTAAGTTAACTACTGTTAAAATTTCTTCTCATTTAATAATGTCTTAATTTGTATAGTAATTCTCTATTTTTATCTCTAGTCTTTAAAATTAATATTTTGTTAGCTTTCCTCCTATTACAATGGCAGTTTGTTTAACTAACTTTATCATATATTTATTGAATGATTATTAATATCATTTATTTTTGATTATATGCCAATAATACTTCAACTTGATAATAATCTCTTTCATTACAGTTACCTTATGAACATAATATTGTATTAGATTTATAGTTTAATTATTCCCCACTAGAACTATATTAATACAGTTCTATTAATTATCGAGTTAAAGGATTTATTAAATGTTTGATATTTTACCAATAGCTCATTTTATAACCTATGCTCCCGGCTATTTTGAGTTCACAAATTTATTCATTGATAATATTAAAATGTTTTGCTAAAGGTTGATAAAGGAAATAAATTCAGTATATTCTAATTTAAATTTTGTATTTTATATTAATTTTCAGGGAGGGCATGATATTTAGGGTATAAGTATTATAATTATATAATTGCAGTTAAGCACTTTTATTCCAAGCAAGTTTGATTTTAATCTGACATGATCAGGTCATTACATAGAGCATTTCTTATATAATTTGGGTTTTATTAATTAAATACAATGATCATTGAATCATCACTTCCTGAACATTGCTAGCACAAGCCACCTCCTCGCTTTATGGGCTTGTCATCAGTGATCTTATTGTTATTTTAATTACATAGGATGAAATCACTTCCTCCCTCGCTCGTTATTATATTTGGAACACCAAAAGTTCACGGTGATGTCCCGGCCTGGCTTTCCCTGTGTTCCACAGTTTATTTATAGGGCAGAAAAGACCTGTAGAATACAAGCTGCCCTGTTACTTCTTAAATCATTGACAAACCATTATATTTCATATTTGTTTTAATGCTCATAAGCCATTAGTACCGTTTATTTCTCACTTCCAATAAAGCGCCACTCTCATGCTCATAAATTATAATGAATTGATTTTAATAAAGTCAAACAACTTCATATTCATCTATAATTAAATAAGTTCTTGTTAAACATTAAAGTTATGACCTAAATATTTATCATGCTTTTCATGAGTTGATTTATGAATGTGCAGAAATGAATCTCATACCTTTTTCCTATAAAATTAGAATCATAATTTCTTTCCAAGCAAAATAACTTTATTTACCTTTGTTTACTTGTCAGGGCATATATATATATATATTTCTCCCAGAAGTGTGTAATAGTTATTGGCATATGAGCACGACTGCCATCACTTATTGTAAATTGTAACTCCTGTTCCTAAAGACTAAAGGTAATATATCTCACTAATCATAAACATTTGAATAAAATATTTACTTTTTATTAAATATTTTATACAACATATTTGGTTTTGACTTTCTTCATTATTTATTAATTATTTTAAGTATTAATGCTCACTGTCTGCATTGGCAACCTGAACATACTTATATGAATTGATCTAGAAATATCCATAGCCATTTTATTGTACATTAGTAAAGTCAGATTAGGGGTCTCAGAAGTCATCATCATCCATTGAGCTATTTCCTTGGCACATAGTTATTTGCCATCTACATATGTTATCCATTGCTTTGATCTGAGCTTGTGAATTGGGTTTGAATTCAGTTCGGTCTTGGGTTTAATTCTTTGGTTTAACTGGGTTTGAATCCGACCATGGATTGGGTTGTAGGTGTGTAACATGTGACCGGTACAATATTTAATGTCATTACATCCAGAAAATTGACTAATATACTATTATAAGTTGGCTTTTAGTAAAACATTATTAGCCAATCACAGAGCTCTTTTATGAATAAAAAAACCTATAACCATTAAATAAATAAATAAATAAGTAATCAATTAATATATTGTTCAAGAGTTTACAATAGGTTTTAGCACAAAGAATGAGAGAACTGGGCCATCACTCTTGAAACTTGAATTCTAAAGTTTGACACTCTAACACAAAGGTTGAAATCTGGTAGCTTGTGGGTTGGATATGGCCTTAAAGATTTTGCATCTGGTCCAATGCCTTGATGATTTTAAAATCAAGATTTCATTACTGATAGAAGTTGTAAACAGAAAAATTTGAAAATGTAAGAATTTTATGTCAGTTTTAAACAAAAGCAAAATTTATTACTTTAATTTTTTTGTACCATTTTTCTACTATCAAATGTTGCTAACATTGAATGGAAATTACTTATCAAGCAGCCATTTTAAGTCACATGACACAATACTAATAGAATATAGGCTGCCACTGCAATATGATAATGTGTTAATAAAACTTTACTTCAGTAATTTATTTTTTTGACATAACAATGTCTGAATTTAAAATTAAAAAGAATAGATCAAGAAGGCAGATTATTTCAAGAAAAATGGGATCAGGAATATTTCTTTGTGAAAGTAAAACGTATCCCAGCCATGTTTGATATTTAAACAAAAAAATTCTGTGATAAAGTAATGTGATTTAAAATACCATTATGAAATAAATCCTAAAAACTATGGTAAATATACAAAAATGATTCATGATGCCAAATTTAAACATTTAAAATAAGATTTGAAGTTTCGATAGTATATCTGAATGTTAACAAAATAGCTGATGTTGATATTAAATGAGATACATCATAAGGGAAAACATGGTCTGGCTTCAAAATCTTTCACTCATAAAGAATTTATTAAAAAAATTATTTTAAGGTCCAGTCAAAGTTACATTTCTGAAAAAAATCAGGTAATCAAAGAATAAACCTATAATAAAATACAGTTGTGAAACATGTTAATAAGATAAGGACACCCAAAATACATTGCATAAAAAGAAAGAGTTATCATGCTTCCCATTGCAGTTGGTAAATGTATAGACATTATTATTATTTTCCAGTTATATATATATATATATATATATATATATATATATATATATATATATATATATATATATATATATATATATATATATATATATATATATATGGTGTTGATGATGATATGAATGAAACTGAAGAACTATTGGTTATGGTGGTTATAATAGTAACATGACAAGAAATAATATATATATATATATATATATTGAAAAAATAAAAATACTTGTAGATTAGTCAAAATTAGTGTGACTATAGAATGGATTTTTGCTACTGTGCAATGACAAACATAGACCTTTTTTTGCATAATAGACTACGAATCATTATGGCTAAAAAAACTAAATATGGAACATGTCATGAGTATATTAATTAAAACATTAAATTAGATGGTCTGTCATGTTTTAAATCATTGACAATTCAATGATTTGTTGGATAAATTTGATCCACAATGAAGCAGTTTGTTGTATTATATGGTGATTAAATGATTAAGTCACGGTGTCATTTTAATTAGATTTTAAAAAAAAAATGATGTGTTCACTTCATCCAAAGAAAAATTGATTCCTCAGCTTAATGATGAAAGTCAGTACAAAATTTTGGCTTTTTTATTTCACATAAGCCACATAAATACTTTGGAATGCTATTCTGCAAGGATATGGTCAGTTAATATGTCATATGCATTATCAATTAATTAAATCATTTCTTACAAAACACTATCTTAGTCAAATTAAATTAACAAAGAATAAATTAGCCCACTTTCTTATATTCAAATTAATTTCTTGACAAAAGAATAAGGCTCGAAAGTGCATTCATCAAATTAAAAAATTATAAATCATCTTTAGCATTGAATATTCATTAATATAGCCAATTGGAATTATCAAGTCCATTGAAAATACAAAACAAGTTTTCTTTTTTCTTTGATGAACAAAACTTTGCAGCTTTAATTTTAAACTTATACTTAATAATGATAAACTTTATAGCAATGTCTTAGTATTATACTCCTTTTCCATTTCAAAACTAAATTACATATTCTAGAAAGGATAAACATTTCTTCAGCTAGCTATGATTAGTTTCTGAACTCTTATGACATAATACCAAAGCAGAAACCTTATCAATATGAAATCAAAGGTTATGAGTTTATTTTTATGGTGTGGTAGTTTTGAAATTACTCCTAGACAGCTGAAAATAAGTTTACAAAACTCAGGAACAATTGTATTGGGAAAAGATTAGTGATTTTTTACATAAAACAATCATTTGGTTTAAGAGGCAAATTTGTTCCCAAGATAGTTTAGTTATTTGAAGTAGTGTCTTTATTTTAAAATTATATTAATTGCAACTATATGTTGGACATTTATATTACTCAATATTAACTAGTTGATTAGTAGTTTTGTCTTAAATTCTATGTTTATGAATCTAAAAATCCCAGGCTTAATTACCTTGCTGGTACTGTTGCCAGTCAGCCCAAAAACTATTCAAAGTTAGAGAGAATACCACCACTTGAAAGATTGTGTTATATAATATAATCTGCCTGCTGTTGCTGACAGATGGATGTCTTTGTAAATTTAAAAATAAAATTTGATTTTTTCTTCCAAAACACGTAACAATTTAATATTAGATGGTGGAATTAATAAGGACTACAACTGAAATAAAAATAGATAATGGAAATGGTTAATAAATACCACCAATGAAAAATAAAGTAATTTTCAGAGATGTATAAAACATATTAAAAACATTCATATGTAATTCTAAAATAAAAAGTAATATAAAAAAATCAAATAGGTAAGTCTATAAACTATGAAAATTGTTACAATGAAAGTAATATAAAAAATAAAATATGTAAGTTCATAAAATTTACTATGAAAATTGGACATAGTTTATTGTGGACCCACAAAATTGCATGCAGTACCCCATATAGTAAATCTGGTTATTGTGGTGAATCTTTGGCAAATAGATCTATGAAGGTCATCCAGCATACATACTTATACTAGAGAGCAAAACAAAATAATGAATATAAATTGATTATCCTTGATTATTAGCTTAATATGGGTCATATTTTTAATTGAGGATGATTGTCACTGAAAGAGATGATAAAGGAATAGGGAGGCTTGGGCAAATACAAAGGATCCATATGCAATTAACAGAAAGGATCATGCATTCCATTGTCAACAATGTGTAACATTTAAATTCTGCATTTACATATTAATCCTCATTTACATATACATTTTGCCCATATATAGGCATAATTTTCAATTGCTAAATTAATATAGGATTATGATTCTGGCAGTATTATATCTCTGGCAGTGATCTGCCAAACGCATGCTTAGTTATTATAAAAGTCTTGAATTTCAACATTTTTCTTTTTCATGACACTCGATTATATGGTTACAATGAGTTTATAAGAAAAAATAACAATTACAAAAATAAAGAAAGAAGATAATGAAGTCATTAACAGAAGAGTTTAATAATATACATTATATTTGTATGATTTAACATATGATCAAAATACATTGTTCAAAAATAAATATTTACTTATATTAAAAAATAAGTAAAATAATAATCAATTAATTTTAATAATTGGAAGTTCATAAGAATTTTAAGTACTGGAAGTGATAAAACTATGCTGTGACTTTTAGATTATGCATTCCTGTTTTCTATTTTACCCCCAACTAAATCTTACACGACTTTTTCATCGTATTAAAATATCTAACATAAAAGTATACGATAACTATTATAACTGAAAATAACAAAGAAACAAAAAAAACTATCAATATATATAAAAATATTCATATAATTAACTTATACATAAATAAGTGAAACACACAGGCTTATTATATACCTGTGTTTATATATGTAATATATAGGAAATATGAGCACAGACTTTCACACGACTCACCATTCTCCACACTATCTCATAACACTGATACATTTGAACACATATATGTTGAAAAGATAAATAATCACCAATATAGATATTTCATGCTAAACCAGCAATCATCAGTTCGTCCAGATTACCATCTCTAAATATATGTGCTATAAGTGCTCAGGTAAATAGAAAATATTATAGTATATATATATATTTGTAATAACAACAATAATAATAATTTATATGAGAATATACATGATATGTGTTGAAATTTGGTATATTTCATGATATACATGGGTATGTATGGGTGTATATATATATATTATATAAGAATATATGTGAGAATATTAATGTATATATGTGTGTACATGTACATATATATTACATTAATTTTGTCCTTTTTTAAAATTTAATAAATAATAGGTACTTCATCAAATATTACTCTGATAAATGATTCATCTGAGTTTATTTATGTTGTACTCTATGCAATCATGACAAATTTCAAGAATATTTTCTTTTTATAGTCATTGAACATTCTCTACAGAAAGTAATAATTGATGATATATCTATTATTTATTATAATTAAAAGAAGAAAATCAAAATATTATGTTATCATTCTACTGGGCAGATTGTTTCTGGATATTTTAAGTAAAAAAAAAAATTAACAAACTTGGTGATTCTATATTACTTTGAATAATAGGGAGATGTGAGCAAAAATAGTGGGTTACCACCACACAGGAACAAATCATGATAATACTAAACTACCTCCTTATAAATATAATTCCAGTCTTTTAAATTAATACATTATATTCTGCTCAGTTGGTCGATATTTTATCTGTCCCATTTGAAATTATGTAAGATATTGGGCATAATCAAAGTCAATTAAACTTTATTCACATAAGGTTTATGTTTTTTTTTCATATCTTAACTTTTTTATTCCACAATAAATATATCCAACCTAAACTCTTTGCCCAACCAATAGACCTTACCCATCATGCAACTGATTGAGCTGATAATTTAGTTGTTGAACAAAGATTTGAAATATATTAATTTGATATAAAAGTTATTCTTATCATAACAATTCAAGCCATCAATGTCCAAATGTTCAATCAATTGATATAAAGGTAATACTATTAAATCCTAATGAAGACTTGTTTTATTTTTGCAACTAAAAATGACATTTTTATATATAAATTATGCCTAAAATTTTGTTGTGGACTTAATCCCAAGTTCTCGATAAAAATTAAACACTGGGTATATTTGAACATTTTGTGATTTCTATTGTAATTTATGCTTATAGAGTAATGTGTATCCATAATTTTGGTGCTTAAAAAATTTTGGTTAGCTAATAAACTTTACTTGTGTTTATTTTTGTATACACCTGGGTCTCTTTTTATGCGGATTTATTTAATGCGATTTTGAAGTTACGCGATTCACGTTTCTCTGGAAGTCGAACTCCGATAATGCACTATTACTTTAAATAATAAATTTCATGTATATTGAAAGTAATAGCACATTATTGGAATTCAACTTTCATCTTAGTAATTTCATTATTTTCAATGCTTTATAATAGTAAGATTTTATGCAATAATGAAATTAAAATCATGATTTCCACATTTTATGTATACACACATTAAATTTTACAAGATTATACTGTAAATTTGTTCAAACATTGTGCGTGTTAATTTTGCATTTTAAATCACATTCTGTTTTTGCTTTTTAAAAAAGAACGTAATCAATTATTAATCATTTAGTGTCCGCAAGTTTATTTTTAAAAGGTGAGTGGGCACAATTAAAATTGAAAATTAGAAAAATAAAGACAAAAATAAGAATTTAATTTTTAGTTGTTAGATTAATTACTAATTACGTTGTCACCAGAAAACCATTAACACAACATGAGAGTGATGTTGGCGCTAGTTGTATTTTTTCTTGGGAAGAATATGATTTTTTTTACCAGTTTGCAAACGAACCTGTTTATCATCAAATAGTGATAATAATTAAAATGTGTATAAAAATTGTAAATTACTGTAAATTATGCATAAAATATATTGTTTTGAATAAAATTAAATATTATAGTTAAAAAAAGTTTGTCTTGTATCAATTTTTTTCAAATTTGAAATAATTTATTGGTCATATTTTATTTCCTTATTTTTTTTTTTGGCACGGATTTTAAAGTAATTTTATGTTGGTGATATGCTTTTACGCGATTTTTGAAAAATGACAGTCTGTATCCCCCCTTTTTCAAGGTAAGATACGTCTATTTTTGTACGATTTAATTTGCGCGTGTTTTCTGAGGAACCTATCTATCACATAAAATGAGACCCAGGTGTATTATGCTGTAGTATTATTTTAGTCTAAATTATACATTTATCAATTTTATTCATCTAAGACTATATCTTTTTAATAACAATTGGCTCCTTGGCAAATGAGGAATTCTCCCAAATTAATGAATTAAATTATATTTAGGTGTTATCAACTTAACATTAATTCCTGGTACTTACATGAATAGCATTTGTCTACAAAGATCTATCATTTCTTTAGTGTTCTAGTCTTCTTAATGATACATTCATTACTGTGTGACCAAGTCCATTCATCTTATTTCTGTTTTTTCTTCTTTACATGAATTGTTCTAATCATTATGCATTTTTATATATAAGTAGATACTTTACTAATATTATAAAAAACATTGATTCAAATGAGATTTTGCCTAATCTTATCTAATATCAACTTCATTGTTTTTTTTTGTTGTTGTCCAGTGTATTTTTTTGCAATGGTTTGTCATTATATTTGTTTAGTATTTTTCAATCTTTGCCATTATTATTTAAAATATAAAAAAATTCTCACCTTCTTTATTTCTTCAGTAGTGAATGAAAGTATCAACAATAAATGAAGCAACAATCCATGCTTATTTTTTTTCTTTCATTTTAAAATTGCTTTCTTCTAAATTAGCTACCTTGGGTCGATCAAGACCTTTCTTTTGTGGACTGGCATAAGACTATTGAGCATCTCACATATATTATCACTATCTGAGCATGACTGAAAAGAGTTGCAATTTTATAACAGCTTAGGTATTTTACATTCATAAAATAAGAATTAGAATGTTGAACAAGATGGTTTAATTTACATTTTCACTTTTTTTCTTCAGGACTTGGGGTGTAATAATTCTTTTGAAAGAGGCATTTTAAATGTGATTGAATTTTTCCAGAAAAAGATTATTATTTGGAGGTTCATTAATACTTTACCTAACTTATTGTATTCAGTGTCCAATTTTTACATTCATAGAGAATCATAAAATACACAATGGCTTGAAGAATCTTGATTATTTAAGCTATGCTTTTAAACTTAAAAATCTTTTTCATAATTTTTATTATAATTCTGCTTAGATATTATAAACATTTGTTGCTGTTTTTTTTAGATGGCTTTATTCACATGTTTCAAGAATGTGTGAGAAAATGGAAAAAGTATATTCACAAAAGATATTACCCATAAAAAAAAAAGAAGAGTTGAAATTGGATTAATTATTCCAAGCGTATGTAAGTAATTTAATTTTTTATTGGGTTTAAAGATTATGCCTAAGCTAAGAAAAATATTATAATCTCTAGTTTAATAAATAATTTGTAATAGTTTTTTTCCGTATTTATTTGAAGAGAATGGTATCAAAGTTATGAAGACAGACAATTTGACAGTTGTTAATAAAATTAAAAGAAAATTATTTTATCATCTTTTTTTTTTCTTAAAAAGAAATATATAACTTGTTTTATAGATATAATAAACACTTCCATACTTCCCCAATCTTTTTAAATTCACTTAAATAAAGATATAATAAAAGACAAATGACCCCCAAGATGCATTTTGTGATAAACCAGCACTCATCAGTTGGCCCAGGTCACTATCTCTCATATATATATTTATTATATGAAAAGGATTTATCTAGAGAAAATTGTTACATTTTTATTTACCACTGTCAAACTCTCTCCACTCACAACTCCGACGCCATTCATTTCAGATAAATACAATAATGACCATTACTAATCATTATCGATATTAGAGATTATCTCTAGCGCAGATATAAATTTTAAACCTCAGTTAAATATTAATATATCTGATTTTTTATTTATTTTACACACAGAGAGATATTAATATTTCTCTTTCCCGTGTATAATATCTTATAGATATAATAAACACCTCCATACTTTCCCATTCTTTTTAAATTCACTTAAATAAAGATTAATAAAAGACAAATGATCCCCAAGATACATTTCGTGCTGAAACAGCACTCATCAGTTGGCGTGTAAAATAAATAAAAAAATCAGATATATTAATCTTTAACTGAGGTTTAAAGTTTATATTTGTGCTAGAGATAATCTCTAGTTTCGATAATGATTAATAATGGTCATTATTGTATTTATCTGAAATGTATGGCGTCGGAGTTGTGAGTGGAGGGAGTTTGACAGTGGTAAATAAAAATATAACAATAATTTGTTTTATTTTTTCCAAAAGTATTTTAAGTATTTAATTTCATTATTTATCTAAAATAAAAATAAAAATTACTCTAAGGTGGTATTTTTTATATGTCAAAGCATTGATAGGGAAGATAACCCGGGCCAGCTACTTGGAAGGCAGCTTGCGAAATTCTATATGCATATGCTTTTATGTTTACTTTCAAAGTTTTTATATTTATAACTTAATTCTGGGGGAAAAAACAAAAAAGAAACAAATGTAAAAGTGACATTGATATTTATTATTTGAATGTAATAAAAATGATTTATTTTGGCTAAGACTGCAAGCACTATCAAGACATTTAAACACTATCTTTGAATCACCCTCTAGGGTACAATTTTACAAAAACAATAAGACATCAACTAATAGCGTTCTTGGGTAATTTGAAGTGATCTGACCTTATCTGTTTTCCAATTAAAATGTTCTCGAAATTGGTTTTGTTTTATTTTGATTTACTTTTGTGTGTGTAGATTTGTTTACATGTATGCATTAAATATTCAAACATACCCCACTGATATTTATAAAGTTTGAAAACATATGTGGTAATACCTAATAATTTATATATATTAATACTATAAGTAAATCGATATGTTAATGAACTGTTAAACTATAAATGTTATGTGAGTTTTTTGTATAGGGAAAAGTTTTTTTTTTTTTTTTCATATGTCATAGCGTCGACCGGGAAGCAAACCCACAACTGTCTGCAACCAACTACTTGCTTGCAAGGCAACTGTGCTGACCTCTCAGCTAACAATGCTTGATGTAGGGAAAAGTTATTAATGTATGTTTGCTGTTTAGTTAGTGCACTATATCTAGACCATTATTTCTCAACTAGGCAATGTCCTACCTTGTGGGGATTTGTTGCATTTTTTTAAAAAAATATTTTTTTTTATTCAAGATAACTTATCTTATACTATACACATTGTCATAAAGCATTGATATATCATACAGTTTCACTATAAGATTTACAATAAGTTCAAACCTTAGATGCTTGTGATATAATTTTTTTGTCAGAATACTTGTTTGAGAGTAACTTTACATATATTATCTCACAGTTTGGGAAAAACCACTTTATCCCATGTATCATGAGACAGAAGATCAGGTGACATCATGCAGTCTTTGCCTGTAGAAGGAGTTTCAAGAATATGTCCAGTACTGGTGTGTTTGATGTTCTAAATATTATTTTACATCTTGTCAATCATATTGTGAATGTCAGAAAAATAGGGAGTCTAACATTTGCAAAGAGAATGTTTTTAATGGTGTTCTTCACTGAAAGTGCATCTCTGATATCAAGTGCCACCTTATCAATGACAAAGTCTCTGATTGGAGATAATGCTGGACAAGAGTAGACAAGATGATCAAAGTTCTCTTCATCAGGACCACATAGCTGAAACTGGAAGCTAAGTCTTTTAAAATCTTTTCTCAACACTAGAAACTGACTGGTAGGAAAAGAGTCCAAATTCATTTTTAGAATGAAGTCAAAGTGCTTTGACTCTAGATACCATCTAATTGCATTTTAAGAAGTGATAGGTTCTTATTTACATTTTAGGGGTGAAATAAATATTTGCTTGATGATTTGTAATGGATGCTTTTCTTTTTGCAATCTGGCTTGTCTATAGATTTTTTGTAACTATAAGTTATACTATAGCTGCATAAATATATGACAATAGTAGAAAAGCTCTGCTCACAGTAGTGTTACCCAGAGTAAGCCTTAGTAATCAATAAATGAAAAAAGATTTATGTATAAAACATTCATCTAGTGCCTACTCATCCAATATCCTCAAACTTGTTTCTAGTTTGTAGTTTTTATCAGGGAGGGGCTTTGAATCTAAAAGCATGGCACCCTAGATCTAAGAATATAGAATCAATATTCCTGCATCCATTGATTACTAAGGCTTGTACTGGGTTACACTATTGTATTAGAAAGTTTTCTACTCCTAATAACAGCTTGTATAAGCATAGGAAATGGTGATCATGTGACAATTTAGTGTTTCATAATTATATATATGTGTAATGTTTACCAAGTTCATATTGAATATACCATCATAATGTGTTAGTGATAACTCATTTTGCTGACTAGGTTAGTCATGCAACTAAGCTGTCCCATAACACATCATGATATCATATGCAATATTAATTTGATTAGATGTAATTATGATTATTTGTAGAGAGGCCTTAAGAGGTACAAAACTTCCTTAGTGGTTTTTAATACAGCAAAAAAAAAATCTTCATTATTTCATTTGCAACCTTTTGTATTCTGATGTATCAGATGCATTTTAAAAATGTTTTACAGTTATATTGAGCTCTACATCCTTTAATATTATGTTGCTGCTTTAATGTAAGTAAAAATTAACATTTTAAAATTATTGTACTTTTGGTCTTTTATCACAAACAATATCTTTATATTTTTATAAATATTTCCATATTTCTAATATAATTTATCCACAATAGGAAATTTAATGTGATATTATTTTAGTAATTTATTTAAAATTTATTTTCTAGAAATTTAAACAGAGATCATGTCTTGAAACCATGTCTCAGAAATGAAAATCCTTCCCATATTTAATTGAATATTTAAAATTGGGTTCCGTTGCTTAGTCCAGTTATGAACAATTTCCAATAAGTCTTATGTCCTAGCAACATTTCAATAAAAAACATGCCATAGAAAAGATAAAAACTTTTGTTTACCAATATTAAAATTCTGATAAATTTATTCAACATTTTAGCAGCTTAACATGATAAAGATCTTATAGTTTCATAGAAAATTGTGTTCTTAATAAAAAAATTGTGGTAAACTACATTATATGGAGACAAATTGAAAAGGTCAGCTATTCACAAAATTTCAAATACTTTGACCATAATAAATTCAAATACAATTATTTCTTAATCTTTTAGCAACAATGCCATTTCCCAATTAATTAATAAGATGGCTAATTATACTGAAGAACAATTCTGTCAAAATCTTCAGAAAACTTGTCTTCCAATTAGAAAAAAAGAACAGTCTTTGGTGATGAAGCCAAATTTTTAGTATGCATACAATATCTTAAGAATGATAAAGTCATTTAAGTTATATTACTTGAAACAATGTTTACTTACCAATACTAAGGGTTCAACCATTTTTAATGTTGCTAAAATATTTTTTAATGAAAAACGTACACTTATTTTTAACATTTTTTCTTGTTCCACAATTGGAGCACCATTAATGTTAAATAGTTAACATAAATTCATTAATTTATTAAAGCAAGACATTCCTAATGTTCTCATTACACACTGCATTTCATGTCAACATCATTTAGTAGCCAAAGGACTGACTGATGAATCGAATCAATCAGTAGCTTTTGGTGACATTTGTAATTAAAACAATGAAAGTACATTCATTAAATGACCATTTATTTTGATAATTATATCACGAAAATGATGAAGAGAATGAACATTTATTGTTACATATGAGGATTAGATGATTGTCTAGGGGGTATTGTCTCAAATGATTTTTCCATTAATTTGATACTGTACTTCAATTTTCAAATACATTTAAATATCAAATTAGTTTTATTTGTTAGACACACATGAAAGATATAATAAAGTGCCATTAAAATAGCTATGTAAGAGTTCTCTTGATCCAAAGCTCCACACTGAAGAAAGCCACAAATGGGAAATTAGTCTGGGTTATCAAAGATGAAGATGAGGAGTTTTATGGACAAACCTTCCTGCATCCAGTGATTACTATGGCCTGCAATAGTGTATGAAAAGTTTGCTACTTCTAATTATCTATCTTCAGAAGTCAATTTTAGAGTTATATGACACTTTTGAATAAATAAATATGTAATGATTAACATAAAAAATAAAATATAAAACAAAAGAATATTTGGTAAATTTTAAAAAGGTGGTAATATTAATATTTATAAAGAGGACAATAATTTTGAAAATATTAAAGAAAAGAGATCTAATAGAAAGGCAATAGAACACAGTATATTGATGTTAAACAGTTGTTGCAGTGAATTAACTATTCTGATGTAGATGAGTTAACATAAATAAGCCATGAAAGTTGTCTGTGGAATGTACAAAATTAATATTTAAATAATACATCATTTTCTGTTCTAATATCCAGCTCTTCTTATTTATAGACAAATCATGGGGTCAATTACCAAATTGCATACTTCTTCTATTTGTACTCTTATTAATAGCATGAAACGAGGTATTTTCCCTTTCATTTAGGATTACTATTTACATTATGTTTACCCTGTGGTTTCTAAGATGTCATTTTTTGCTTCAATAGTGAATCTAACAAATTATAATTACTGTTTTACAATAAAATTGCAAAAATGAAAAACAGAAACAGGGTGCTTGCTCTATCAGAACGTTGCTGTGGCTGCACAGAACCTGGTCTCACTTCCGATTTTATTATAGGAAGATAATTTTTCCCCCCTTTTTTTTTATTTATCTATTTTTTTTGTACCTTTGATGTGTATTTACAAAATATATCTGTATTTTGTATATTATTGAATTGTCTGCTTATTATATAAATTACAAAATATCCAATTGAATTTCATATCGTCAATTTTGTAAAAAAAAAAAAAAAATAGTATTCATATATACTGTACTTAATTATAAACCGTCAAATTTCCAAACAGCTATTCTAGTCTATACATTAAAACAAAGTACATCTATTCAAAAGTACAAATATCTAATCACAAGTAAATAAAAATTTATAACCAAGGACAAAAAAAAAAAAAACTATTCATTGTGATTTATGAACTATTTTTAGAAAATGTTGATAATTTTGAATAGAATTGATTTTTAATATAATTATATGCATAATACTTAGAAGCAAAATAAAAGTACTTCCGAATTAAAAATAAGCTGCATTTAACATGATTTATGCTTTCTGTGATTTATTTTTTTGATTTAATTGATTCATTTGTATTTAATAAGATCTAATAACTATTGTTCAGAGATGTATGAAACGTTCAAACGCCGGAAGTGATAGAACAAGGCATGCTCAGTGGACATTAAGTTCTTAATTTTATGACTCTACTTCCGCACCAAATCACTTAGGGCTTTTATTTAAATCAAAAGTCCAAAAAGTCGTCAAGCGTTGGTAGCCGAGAGATCAGCGAGTGCAGACGGTTGTCGCGGGGGTCGCTTCCCGGCCGATGCATTGACATATGAAAAAAAATCCAAAAAGTGTAAAAATTTTGTATAAAATAAATAAGAATTGTCTTTGAATTAAAGCCTTCTTAAAAGCAATAAAGTACGTGTCACCATGTTTTCCAAATAAATAAATGATATTCCAAGTTGCGAAATATATTTATTGTCAAGCGGTGCATTACAATCAATAAATTTCATTTTCTGCAAGTGTTAATAATAATGGTTTTAGTAACAAAGGTCCCCCCCCCTCTCTATAGCAGCTGTTATAACATCTGTCTACTATTTTTTTTAAAACAAAACAGTGTCATCTTTTTAATTTACAATGTGTCTGTTTATTTACTAAAAAGGTGTTATGTTTGTTTTAACTAAGTCTTTTAAATTACATTGTCAATTTTTAATTTTTTTATCTGATCACTGATTTTATTTTATATCACATATTAATTTTTATTTTTCCGTTTGATAATGTGCTATGTTAGTTTTTTCTTTGCTCGGTACTTATTTAGTTTGACTTTCTGTCTACATTTTGTAATTACCGTCATAACTAATTATATATAAAAATTAAGGATTCATTAGTGGTGTTATTACTTGAAATAACATTAAAAATATATGATTAAGAAATTGAAATAGGTTGATATATGTATTTTGTCAGTGCTTAGTTATGGATTTGTCATTTGGATATTAAATGCAAAATCTACATATATTATAAAATACATTATACAGTGAATTATGCAGTGATTTAAGTTTACAGTAATAAGAAGTGATCAAAAGCAAAATATATAAAGGAGAAACCAAACAAATATCATTGACTTCCTAAATAAAATTTAAAAGGATAAAATTTTGTGGCTTGCCACAAAAAAAGACGTCAGATAGACAACTGAAATCATAAACTGAATTCCAAGAGATTGGAAAACCTAGAAAGAAACCACAAGAAAGATAGATACAATATATAAGTTTACTGAAATTATTGTGGAGAAGTTATGAAATAGAGAAAGAGACTAAGCTTGAAAAAATTTTATCTTGAAAAAAAATGAATATATTTGAAATTAATGATTATAAAAGGTAGACAGACAAAAATTAAGTAATAGTGAACAAATTAAAAGAATATGTAAATTTTTGGTAGTATTTAATTATTGAATGACAAATCTTTAATCATTTGGCTTTAAACGTTATGTATAGCAAATACAGAATATACAGATTTGATGAAAAAACTATAATTTCCCAAATATAATTGGCCACATATCTTATTTAAACTAAATAAAAAATATCTAATTTTATGTTTGTAAGTTCATCAAAAGTAATTTAGCTTTTCACACGTCATATTTCCATCAGAAACTGCATTTTTTTTTTTTATATAATTTTTCATTTTCTCTCCACTTTAATTTTGTTTTCATTTTACTATTCTTTCTCATTTTGGTTAATATAATTGGGTCTGATCATCAAGAGTCTATTCTGACATTAGTCATCTCTACAAATGTATTCAGTTGATGGGTCTGGTTATTTATGAGATCTTATGTAGATTCCAATCTTTTCTTATTACATTTGTATTCTATGTGGGTTTCTTTTTCAGAATTTGAGCTCATGATTAATGATAGATGGTAAGTCAGGTGTTGGTTGCAAATCACCCCCCCCCTTTGTATTCTTTGTCATTCTGTTTTTATTTTCTAGAATTAAATTTATGATTAAATAAAAATGGTAAGTCATGGGTGTCCTATATAAATCAAAAATGTCATATTAAAACAAAATATTCTATATGTACCAAAACAAATATTTGAAAGAATGGGGAAAATATTGTAAGATGGCTAATTTTGAAATGCATTAATTCTTTAAAAGAAAAAAGGCCTTATATTCAAAATTTATAGAACCATTTTTGGTGATATTAAGCATATTAATTGAAATCATGATTTTACTATTTTATATGAAAGGTCTAATTTTTATATAGATAAATTATAAAAAATAAACTCTTTTTTTTACTGAATTATATGAAAATTAAAATAAATAAGTATTTAACATGCTGGTCATAAGAACACAGAATGAAGGGATTTAGTTTATATAAAAGATGTAAAGGAGGGTTGTAGTCATGTATTTCTGGAGTGTAAGATGTTAAAAGATGAGGTTAAAATGGAATAAAAAACAAAAAAAGGAGTTTTTTTTTAATCAAGAGCTTTATTGACTTGGTTTGAAACTATGAGAGTACATGCTTACATTGAGTGATATACAAAGATTATCAAAATGTCAGGTGTTTTTATTACAAAATTAATAATATGAGGATAGGATAATTGAGCCAATAGAATGTGAGAAAAAAACACTAAACAAACTAAGGCTGACAAAAAAAATGTAATAATGTGTAATGAGTTAATTGTGTTATAAAATAGTTTTGAAGAAAAAAAAGTTTAACATGAATTACAGGAATTATTAGCATATAGTTAATGAGCAGAAACTTTTGATTTTATTTAAAAAGTCATGTTATTCACATTGTATTATATCAACACTCCACTAAAAGAAAATGTATTGTTATTTGATGTAAGGGCAGGGGCTTTAAATCCCATAGAATTCAGGTAGCAATAAAATAAATATTGGATTATAGATGTTTATGCATTATTAAAATGGGTATTGAATAATTATTTTTTACAATGTTTGCTACTGAAAGAAGATAAAGATAACTTTATGGATAGAGAGCAAAAATGAAAGGAGAAGAAATTGAAGGAAGTAGAGATATTATGATCTATTTGTTAGATTCATATAATAAAAGTGGGGAATATGATGATAAAATACCAGGTGAGGATTAAAAAATATATGGGTTTATTGTTGTATAGAATGGTTTTGAAGAGAGGTATTGTTTAATTTGATTAACAGGATATCTAGGTTTGCAACCAATACACAGAAAATTCAGACTTTATTTAAAAAGAAGTTATTTTACATCACATTGTGTGACTACAGATTTATCAGTGGTGCTTGTAAATTTTGTTTAAGTTTTCAAAGTCCATTTTCTATTATGATGAAGACATTTTGGAATTTTTAATATCTATGAATGTTATTATTATATTGTACCGGTCAGAATTGTATGTTCGTCTAACAAGAATTAGGACCTAAGCAAAAGTACCTAGAGTTCAATCATATACAAGATACACAGGTCAGGGATACTCATGAACTCCGCCCTATTGCCCACTTCCCAAGTCTATCACATTACAAACAACATTTCTGATGATAGCAGCCTACCCTTCAATTTACTCCGGCCCAGAAAGGTTCAGCAAAGATACAAGAGACCTACGGCTTAACTAATTGATAACGCAAAGTAATGATAGATGTGCACACACAAACCAACAAAAATATCCAAAAAATAGCTTATTAAATGTAAATTTATTAAACGTAATATGAATAATAATTGATTAATCATGTGAATCACTAGATATGGAGATTTACAATGAATTAGAATTTATATATATATTAAACACTCGATTTAGGTTTCACTTATGGTCACTTGGGCATTCCATGTCAAACCGGATAACATAACAAGGTTTGATGGATATGCACCACTAAATATACATAATGATAAATTAATTATTTGACAGATGCGGCTTAATATGCTAATGTGATTTAACGGGTTGATATTACTCACGCTATGATATTTCTAAGTTAAGGAAACTAACCCATGACAATAGCTTTTAGAATGAATGCTTATAAGATTTTAAATTACACAGAATATGATCAAACTTAATAACGGTACGAAGGTTTATTTTATTCAACATATGATTACATTTGGATTTCAGGGAAGGTACATTAATTATAAATCAATTATTTTGGAACCTTATGAGATGATTCATTTATTTCTTATCTGCGAAGAGAAATAGGAAAAATATGATCATTTTGATATTATCGTGCGAGTCTACATTTATAGATTTTCTCAATAGTTAATTAATGATGTATTAATAGCGATTGAACGAAGGATGGGTAGCGCTAATAAGCGATAATGTATATATACTAAAGTTAATTAAATTTAAACTATAACGAGAATTTTGGGATGACTTAGGGAACTTATATCATTACGGCGTATAGACATCTGAACCATATGAAAGGATAAGAACGATAACGTGTGAACCGCATGATAAGGCCTGAGTGGACGATGAGCTTCATTTATTTGGGAGCGAAGAAAATTAATCTTATCCGCATTTGTGACGGATAGCATTGGGAATTGGTTGGCAAGATACTATGGTTCCAACTCGTAGGATGTTAACCTATAGCAGCGCTTACCTAACCTAAGACAATCTGTAAGAGCTGGGGCCTCCACGCTCTGTCGAGAATTGTGCTATATATAAGTATTCCATTAACGAGAGAAAGCATGACAAAGTCATTTCTGAATTAGGAATGTTATCACCGGGACACGTTACTGAAAGCTGTCAGGTTTGATTTACCCTGATTTATACAGCCTTAAAATACTAATTAAGTCTAACGTAATGAAATAATGATCTAAAAGCAGTCCCAAACGGGGCATACAACTTACTTAAAGAATTTATTCAATATCTTAAGGATAAATATTAAAACATTAAAATTCCTTCGCTAAACGCATATTAACCCACCCGAGAACTAAGTGACTTAAATTATCGTTAGATGGCGGGGCGATTTATAAAATGAATCATCTAGACATAAGGATCTGAATTAAAGTTATGTAATACTCAATTTTCATCATGTTAATCAATAGCGTGGAGCAATAGTAAATCATTTATTTTAAATAGTAGTGAAAAGCATAATATTCATTATTAAAACATAGTTTAGGAAAATCTCTCGATCGGGCGAATTTTATAATGTGAATACGCTTACGTTTACGATTAAATATTCCGCAATGGCAGAATAGCAAAAATAAATAGGATTGATTCGCCAGATCGAGTTATTAGCATACTAAAAATTGATATGATTTGCATAATATTAAATAAACATTGCCGCATTAAAATAAAAATACAAGGAGAGTGAGAACCTAGCAATCGAGTTTAGAAAGTGAGAATTACAGTTTAAATATACAACAAACAAATAATAAAACAAAGAAAAGAGGTCATTATTTAGGCAGTTAATCGGCTTAGCACTACCGATCACGAAATAAGTAATTACATTTTTACATTAGGAGAAATTTCAGAACTAGAAATGTTTACATTTATATTTTACAATAGAAAAGGTTATTAAGATGAAAGTTCGTTTATACGGCAAGGAATTACCTTTCTTTCCGATGAATTTCCAGCCGGGTGCGCACGTGTTGGTTCCATGTTTGATAAAGGAATTAATTTATGACAAATTGACGAAATTAAGGTTTCGGTCCATTCTTTATTCAATATTAAGTTCATTTTGGCAGTAATTTATGAACGATGGTTTCCGAGTATTTAGGCATCGGTTAGATTTTTGGAGAGATCCGGGGAAGCAAATCTATGTTTTATTAGCCCGTCATGTTGCCGTTCAGAGGGGCGTGACTTCCCCTTAGCAATGCGTTAGAAAAATGACATGTCTCCTCCTTTAGTTAGAAAATGTGGTTGTATTTATACTCGTTATCACTGCCGCTGGGTAATTCCTGGATGTTTTAATAACTACAATGATACAGCATATTTTGGACTACAAACGAGATTAAGTTCAAGAGTTGGTTTTGGTCTACTTTAAGCTGAAAATAGACCTGCGGAATCAATGTTAACTAATCATGACGCTTAAATAAATCTATATTACAATAAAACAAATTTCTTTTATAATATGGAAGACGGTAAGTCTTTTATTTACTAATTTTACGTTCCCCTCTCGAACTTTCTCTCTATGAAAATATATGTATGAATAAAATATACATTATGCAACGCTTTAAATTATTAAAGTTGATCTGTTACACACACATACGCACGATTGTTTACCGTAATGAAAATATATAATTGTTTTTATGCATATTAATGTTAAATGAATTTAAAGTTTACAAATACATAAACAATCACGCGCATTGGTATACCTTCACTCCCCGGTGGTCTATAATTAAATGGTTAGGTTTGAATCCATGTTTGGAGGTTTCAAACATTATTAGAGAGTGAAGCTGAATGTGTGCAACAGATTCCGCTTCATATGCCCCTAGATAAAAAAAAATCAATGAAAAAAAAAAATTTTACTTGGAGTTGACGCATCCTTTCAGGTAACAAGAAAACGCACAACACGGTTTCCCTACTTTGATATTTACATGGTTTGAAATTTATTTTTAAATTGGCTTTAGTAAACTTTACCCTACCTAAATTCAGTCGGCCTCTTTGACAATTAGTTAGTAACTATATTCTATATATAAAGCAATGAAACAAGAAAGAAAAACAACTAGAATATACATTTGACTATCTTATAAGGTCCAGCAGTCTATTTTTTTCTTTTCTTTTTTTTTTTATTCTTCTCTTTCCCTACTTGGGCTATCTTCTCCCAGGGTCTGGTGGTATATATTGTTTCGCATGTGAATCATATGCCCCAGCATTGCGGTAGCCTCCTGGTCCTTCTTTCCGAGGTTTATCTGGCTCTGGAGCCAAGTTGCCATAATCGAGAGATGTTAGAAATCGGGACATCTTATCTACCTCAATGATCTGACTTCCGAGCATCAATTTCTGCACCCAGGCAGGCATATTGTGGCGGATAGTCCTAATAATTCGGGGGTCCGAATACGCGAACGCCGTCAGAGATCGGAACCTTGCCACTTGGCGTACAAAAAACTGCATGTGAGTTTCCTTGGAGTTGGGCCCGTACTTTTCCATGGTCAATGCTTCCAGGATCCCGTCCTGCCGCTCTTCATCCCAAAAACTTCCCAGCACTGCCTCCTCATAGTCTTTAAAGGTTTTGGGCTTCATGACCAGAGATCCCCACCAATCCTTGGCCGTGCCCCTTAGGTAATGGCTGGCTATGGCCACTTGCTCGGCATTCGTAGCAGAGTTGAAAAAAAAGCTCCTTTAAGCTTCCTAGATGTGCCTGTGGACTATCCCCTGGTTCCCCCCGAAAGGGCTGTACTTGAATGAATTTAGCCATGTTGGAACTATTCCCGTGATTAATCCCATCTGGCTCTCGAGCACTTTCTATGATCACTTCCTTGACCATTGTTTTGTCCCCTTTTACGACATGGTACTGGCGTTCCATTCTCCCTCCTTTTATGTTGGACTCTGGGGGTGACTCATCTTGGCTGCCTGACTCACATCTTGGCGCCGGTCCATTCGGTCCCAGCTCCCAATGCAGATCTCCAATGGTCTCTTTCAACCCGTCGGTCTGGCGTAGTTGGCCGCATTCTTCAGTCTTCATAGCATGGGTATTTGCACCATCTGCTTGCTGCATCCTAATCGTTGTTTCCTGGAAATGTCTCCGGGACTCTTCCCTCACCTCCTGGAGCATGATACGGAACTCTTCCCTGGCTTCCTTCCTGCTCTCCTGGATCATGATCCGGAGATCCTCCCTGGCTTCCCTCCTACTTTCTTGGACCATTTTATAGAATTCTTCCCTGTCCCTTCTATTTTCTTGCACGATTTTATGGATTAGGACGAGTAGGCTCTGATTATCATCGTCGATCCCCGATTTTACCCGCTCATGATCCCTTACACCTGGTTCTTTAAAAATAATTTCTGACCCGAGCTCCTCACTGCCTACACTCTCATTTTCATTTCCCGATTCGCTACCTTCCCTACCGTTCATTAATCTTTCCATTGGATTCTGTCTATAGTTTGCGATAGCTAGATCACTCCCCCTTCCCTTCCTCAACCATCACCTATGCCCAAAACTCAACACCTTAACTATTTTCTTACTACCATCTAATTTTATACTATCTCCTCTTACTGCCAAAATATTTACATTCATACTTTTATCAAAACTAATACATATTAAATGAAATAACATGTTAAAGACTAGAGAAACAAATTTTTACCGTGACATTGCTTTGTCATATGAGCCGTTCGCTCTCTTGCACCTGAAATGCACCTATATATAAAAAAAATTTTTAATTTCCCCTTTGTACAAGACATATGAAACAAATATGATATAATGACCCTTTCTTTGCTCATTCACATACTTTATTGTTTTCGTGAGTGTTTACCGGTTGACAAAATTTATAGTGTGTATAATACACGGGCGCCATGTCAACACAGTCGGCTTATCACTCATAACTATCTTTGGTTTGTGTGCACATCTATAAGTTTGACTGTTCAATTAAATTTGAAAAAAAATGACATTAATAAAAAAAATTTAAAGCAAAATGATTTAGCAAAATTTAGTAATAATATCGCAATCGTTTATCTGGTTGATATTATAGATTCAAAATGAATTTTGAAATCACATCTATGGTGTGTCCTTTAGGTTCAACAAAAAAAATTCACGACTCTTTTAAAACTAGAGGATGTTACACAACTGACCTCTACAAGACTATATGACACTATGTTTCTTGGACTCTTTGGACTTTTTTTTTTGACATGAGGACATGTAGGCCATTGAAGCATTTTGCCAACTACATCTGGCTGCTTGGCACTACATAAAAGTTTCTAAGGGTCTTCACCTATTTACGGTTACTCTAAATACATGAGTCATTAAAGCATTTTGCCAACTACATCTGGCCGCTTGACAACATAGAATTCAGTTTATATGGGTCTTCACCTATTTACGGTTACTCTAAATACATGAGTCATTAAAGCATTTTGCCAACTACATCTGGCCGCTTGACAACATAGAATTCAGTTTATATGGGTCTTCACCTATTTACGGTTACTCTAAATACATACGAGTCATTTTACTTCATCAGATCATGAATACCGGACTACTTTATAAAAACACATGTAGGATAAATAACATGACTAAACACACTAAAGTTCATATAGCTACTTGGGAAGACAAATATTTCTGTTACAAAAGACGCTTCATTTGTTTGAGGACACCACCAAAAAAAAATTTGCCATACATCTACAATTCGAATAATCTCTAGGGTATTACTTGGTGTGTACAATTTTATTAGGGCAGTACCATTTATGGGTTCAAACCCGAAAAAAAAAATTTACATACATTTATTAATATTTGGGACAGGAACGAAAAGAAAAAAACATATATATAATATCAGATGCTCTGTAGGGTATTGCAGGGTGTGGTAATTTCAAAAAGGCCCTCAAACCCGGATAACAAAATATCAAGCTGGGTGTCCGAAAAAAAAATTTTCAAAAAAAAATTTTTCAAAAAAAAAAATTTTACTTTTAAAACCTATGTTGTCTATCGCCATTTATCACCATCTCAGGTATATGGGTGTTTGTTTTCGAAGCCCCACGTTTTGGGCAGCCAAACCCGGATAAAAAAAAATACACTGTACCGGTCAGAATTGTATGTTCGTCTAACAAGAATTAGGACCTAAGCAAAAGTACCTAGAGTTCAATCATATACAAGATACACAGGTCAGGGATACTCATGAACTCCGCCCTATTGCCCACTTCCCAAGTCTATCACATTACAAACAACATTTCTGATGATAGCAGCCTACCCTTCAATTTACTCCGGCCCAGAAAGGTTCAGCAAAGATACAAGAGACCTACGGCTTAACTAATTGATAACGCAAAGTAATGATAGACGTGCACACACAAACCAACAAAAATATCCAAAAAATAGCTTATTAAATGTAAATTTATTAAACGTAATATTAATAATAATTGATTAATCATGTGAATCACTAGATATGGAGATTTACAATGAATTAGAAGATTAGCATAGGTTGAACACTCGATTTAGGTTTCACTTATGGTCACTTGGGCATTCCATGTCAAACCGGATAACATAACAAGGTTTGATGGATATGCACCAATAAATATACATAATGATAAATTAATTATTTGAACATCTGCAGCTTAATATGCTAATGTGATTTAACGGGTTGATATTACTCACACTATGATATTTCTAAGTTAAGGAAAATAACCCATGACAATAGCTTTTAGAATGAATGCTTATAAGATTTTAAATTACACAGAATATGATCAAACTTAATAACAGTACGAAGGTTTATTTTATTCAACATAGATTAATGGGAGAAAATTTGATTACATTTGGATTTCATGGAAGGTACATTAATTATAAATCAATTATTTTGGAACCTTATGAGATGATTCATTTATTTCTTATCTGCGAAGAGAAATAGGAAAAGTATGATCATTTTGATATTATCGTGCGAGTCTACATTTATAGATTTTCTCAATAGTTAATTAATGATGTATTAATAGCAGATTGAACGAAGGATGGGTAGCGCTAATAAGCGATAATGTATATATACTAAAGTTAATTAAATTTAAACTATAACGAGAATTTTGGGATGACTTAGGGAACTTATATCATTACGGCTGATAGACATCTGAACCATATGAAAGGATAGGAACGATAACGTGTGAACCGCATGATAAGGCCTGAGTGGACGATGAGCTTCATTTATTTGGGAGCGAAGAAAATTAATCTTATCCGCATTTGTGACGGATAGCATTGGGAATTGGTTGGCAAGATACTATGGTTCCAACTCGTAGGATGTTAACCTATAGCAGTGCTTACCTAACCTAAGACAATCTGTAAGAGCTGGGGCCTCCACGCTCTGTCGAGAATTGTGCTATATATAAGTATTCCATTATCGAGAGAACGCATGACAACGCCATTTCTGAATTAGGAATGTTATCACCGGGACACGTTACTGAAAGCTGTCAGGTTTGATTTACCCTGATTTATACAGCCTTAAAATACTAATTAAGTCTAACGTAATGAAATAATGATCTAAAAGCAGTCCCAAACGGGGGCATACAACTTACTTAAAGAGTTTATTCAATATCTTAAGGATAAAATATTAAAACATTAAAATTCCTTCGCTAAACGCATATTAACCCACCCGAGAACTAAGTGACTTAAATTATCGTTAGATGGCGGGGCGATTTATAAAATGAATCATCTAGACATAAGGATCTGAATTAAAGTTATGTAATACTCAATTTTCATCATGTTAATCAATAGCGTGGAGCAATAGTAAATCATTTATTTTAAATAGTAGTGAAAAGCATAATATTCATTATTAAAACATAGTTTAGGAAAATCTCTCGATCGGGCGAATTTTATAATGTAAACAAGCTTATGTTTACGATTAAATATTCCGCAATGGCAGAATAGCAAAAATAAATAGGATTGATTCGCCAGATCGAGTTATTAGCATACTAAAATTTGATATGATTTGCATAATATTAAATAAACATTGCCGCATTAAAATAAAAATACAAGGAGAGTGAGAACCTAGCAATCGAGTTTATAAAGTGAGAATTACAGTTTAAATATACAACAAACAGAAATAATAAAACAAAGAAAAGAGGTCATTATTTAGGCAGTTAATCGGCTTAGCATTACCGATAGAGAAATAAGTAATTACATTTTTACATTAGGAGAAATTTCAGAACTAGAAATGGTTTACATTTATATTTTACAATAGAAAAGGTTATTAAGATGAAAGTTCATTTTTGCGGCAGGGAATTACCTTTCTTTCCGATGAATTTCCAGCCGGGTGCGCACGTGTTGGTTCCATGTTTGATAAAAGAGTTAATTTATTACAAATTGATGAAATTAAGGTTTCGGTCCATTCTTTATTCAATATTAAGTTCATTTTGGCAGTAATTTATGAACGATGGTTTCCGAGTATTTAGGCATCGGTTAGATTTTTGGAGAGATCCGGGGAAGCAAATCTATGTTTTACTAGCTCGTCATGTTGCCGTTCAGAGGGGCGTGACTTCCCCTTAGCAATGCGTTAGAAAAATGACATGTCTCCTCCTTTAGTTAGAAAATGTGGTTGTATTTATACTCGTTGTCACCGCCGATGGGTAATTCCCGGATGTTTTAATAACTACAATGATACAGCATATCTTGGACTACAAACGAGATTAAGTTCGAGAGTTGGTTTTGGTCTACTTTAAGCTGAAAATAGACCTGCGGAATCAACGTTAACTAATCATGACGCTTAAATAAATCTATATTACAATAAAACAGATTTCTTTTAGAATTTGGAAGACGGTAAGTCTTTTATTTACTAATTTTACGTCCCCCTCTCGAACCTTCTCTCTATGAAAATATATGTATGAATAAAATATACATTATGCAACGCTTTAAATTATTAAAGTTTATCTGTTACACACACATACGCATGATTGTTTACCGTAATGAAAATATATAATTTTTTTATGCATATTAATTTTAAATGAATTTAAAGTTTACAAATACATAAACAATCACGTGCATTGGTATACCTTCACTCCCCAGTGGTCTATAATTAAATGATTAGGTTTGAACCCATGTTTGGAGGTTTCAAACATTATTAGAAAGTGAAGCCAAATGTGTGCAACAGATTTCGCTTCAATATATACATATGCAAATAAAATGTTTCTTAATTAAAAAAAAACATTGTAATAACAATAAAAATAATAAACATAATGGTAATTAACTATTATATACCGTCTTTTCAATCCACAGATGTAATGTCAGTTAATTTCTTAACTTGCCTCAAATGCTGTTAAATTTAACAGCAGTTGAGGTGGGTTAAGGAATTAACCAAAAGTACTTCTGCGGCTTGAAAGACTGTATATAATAAATAATTATAGTTATATTTATTATATATATTGCTAATTTTCTCTAAATCTAAAAACTATATAATAACTTCATTTCAATTTTTTATGGAATTCTTGTAATTTAAACAAACAATTTATCTATTGTTATCATTGTGTTAATTGTGCTACTTCTCTTTTTAACTTTCTAATAGCATTAAGTTATCAGCATTACATTTTCTTTCTATTAATACTGATTATATGAATCAGTCATCTTAATTCTTTGGTAAACATGTATTAATAAAGAAACAATCTACTCATTTATGTTGCTAATTATATAGAATGTGTTGTATGATTACACCTTTGATTTCTTCTCATTTTAAGGTTACAATTAATGTTGGGCCATATACTGGTATACTAATCAATCTACAAACAGAAACTGTTGTTGAAATAAACAAGTGTATATATATATATATATATATATATTACACTTGTTTATATATATATATATATATATATATATATATATAATGTCTTGTGCTGATGTGGTTACAGTTATATTAGTATGTGCAATATGAACATATCCTGTAATGAAACTTTTTGCTTTGACAGTTTTTATTTCACACACAAAAAGGGCTTGCAGACAATATATTAAATAACCACTTAATTATATTAATAAATAAATAAATAAGTAAATTCTCTACACAAAATTTAGATCACCATCTTCCTCACATATATGCAAGCAGTGGTCAGTTTATATTAAGAAGATTGAACCTTGCCCATTAAAGTTTAAAGAATTGCTCATCTTAATATAAACTGAGCACTGTTTGTATATAAATGTGGCAGATGGTGATCTGGACCAATTGTTGAATGCTGGTTCAGCATGAAGTATGGATATTGAAGATCATTTATCTTTTTTATATGTATGTTGTTATGTGTATTGGTTGTATAATGTGGAATACATAGCTGCCAGGAGCTTGAAATTCTGAGATCAAATTATTTTTAAATATGTATATTATTTATGAAAAGTTGGCCATTCATACAGGAATGCTAATACTGTGTGACTTTAATAAGGTTTTTTTTTTTTTTTATTTTAAATTTTAAATGTAAAATGGGGCTCAGGATGGCAGACATGTCATAAGATGACTATTGATATAGCTATTATTTATATATTAATATTTTAAATACTATAGAATTTATTTGAGAGTTTTTTGTATATTATATTTATTTTATCTGATTATATATATAAAAAGCTGAACTGAATGTAACTGAAACTTTCAATGAAATACATAATGTAAATAAACACTCAAAAGGCAGATGATTTATTTGCATCTGAGTTATATATATATATATATATATTGTAACAGTTATGACTTCTAGCATGATTGATTGATTGGTTTCTATTTTATTATTTTATTATACTTATTTTCACTTACATTTATTTTATTTATTTTTATCTTACAACATTTTATAGCATTTTATTCTTTCTTTCATTTATCTGTTTATTAATCAATTATCTATCACTGAAATATCCCGGCTTGATCTCCAACTGTAAAGGATATTGTTTATTTAGTTTAGTTTTAGTACAAATTTATTAATCATTTTAATGAATAGCCAATGCCATTATAATGCAAGCAGAGAGTAAATACAGATACAAATTTACTACATATCTGTACCCTTGACCAAACACTGAGGAAATATGTACATATTATCTTGGCATTATATTTCCCAGTGAAAATACTCTTGGCTGCTGAACAAAGCAAAACTATTTCCAAGAAATTTACAAATATCCAGCGCTTGCTATTTATTTTCATATAATTGGGAGATTCTCACAAACAAGCAGCACTCAAATACCTTTAAAAACAGCCTTACCCTGTAATCAATAAATTACAGTTTCCCCCCTGTCATAGCTTGGGGATAGGAGAATAAAGCAAGTACATGCAATTTAAAAATAAATATGTTTAATAACACTCACACACATATATAAAAAAATACATAATGACAATAAAAAAATTACACACTTATATAAATTACATAGCAATGATAAATAGAGTAAAACATATTAAATATTAAAGTTACATATTTAAGTTCTCCTGAAATTATACTGGCCAGTGTTCTAAGTCTATCAAGATTATTTCTTCCTAATTAGATTTTATTGTCTGATCCTTTCCTTCTTTATTTATTTGCGAATAAAAAAGTGCATGCATGCTTTAGTTACCTAGATTTTCTTTGTGGTTGTTTTCCATGGGCAGTCTTTTTCTGAGCACTCGAACCATCAGTGGGAGATCATCCTTTCTTTTATAGAGATGGTATATCCTTCACACTGTCGGCTGAATTGATTTCTCTTTGAATTTGATTTGATTACTTTCTCGTTTCTTTCTTAATTCTTCTTGATTCTTTAAGTAGATTTTAAGTTGTTCAGTTACAGAAGTGGCAGTCTCTCTAGCAGGTCAGGCATAGATCTTATACATTGTGAGTCAGTGATATGATGGGTTGAGTACGAACCCACGTCCCCTTAATGCCACTAGCCATGCAATTCTTTCATTACTTTTTTTTTTTTTTAGCTGCTCCTTCTTCAAAATCTCTGCTCATAATAATCTTAGATAAGTCTAATTCTGTCCTACTGTCCTTTCTTTTGTTCATTGTTTTCTGTAAAATTTAATTAGTCCTTTCTAATTTCCAACGAATTCTTATCAACATATATCTTTAATTAGTGGCTAAAATGTAAGTTTTAATTATTGAACTATAATTATAAAGCTTTTCCTTCAGATATTAATTCTTCTCTGTCCGTGGAATTCCATTAGTCCCAAAGACTTTCACACCTCTAATTTGTACACCCATATTGTTTTATATTATATATTTCATTTAATTTTCACTTAAAGTTTATAATTCATTTTTTTCAAGTTTATGTTTACAATTTATTTTAACTTATCACAATATTTTTTATGCGAGAGAAAATACGCATTTCTTTATGCATACCCTTCCCCTCTCCCACCATAAACAGAAATAATTTTCAAGCATTCAACTAGCTTGTTGTTTTTTAAAGAGAAAAAGACACATTTATTGATGCACCCCCTACCCTTCTCTTGCTATTAAAAAAAAATCAAAGTAATTTCGACATTTCTAAATCTCAACTATTTTTCTTTTCCTTCTTTTTTTAATTTCTAATAGCTAACCCATTTACTTTTATTAATTTCTAGTAGCTGACTTATCTACATCTAGTAATAAATATATGCGTGTGCTGATGACTTTGTGTGGTCATCACATTACACTCCACCCATTTTTGAGAATTAAAATCAGGGCGAAACTTGTCTGAGATGAGAGCCTATTTTTAATTCTTCACTTTCAACCCTTACTTCTGCTTCTATTACATAATTTTCCACTCTATCATGATGAGTGATGATGATGATGAGGATGACTGCAGAGAGACAGCTAGATAAAATACTCATTCATTCCGATCAATTTTGGCTGATTAACCAATTTAATCTCTATGCATACGAGATCATGGCATAACTTAACTCTCTTCCAAAAACATAAAAGGTTTAAAGCGTGTGAACAGCAGGATTTCTACTGCCTGTTCATCTTGCACAAACAACAAATTCTTATTTCTTTCTTTATTTTATTTATTTTGAGATGATAATTCTTATTATAATTCTTTATTTTATTTATTTCAAGACGATAATTCTTATTATATTTACGTAGCGAAGAGACAGCTAAATCAAGCTCAAAATATGACCCAAACATAATGCATCCACACACATATATATGCCTCAATCTGCAACCTCATATACCTATCAGTGATATCTATCATTTAAGTATTATCACTATTATTCATTTATTTTACTTTATTAATTATTAATTGGATCATTAATGAGCCTAAACAATTCTTATTTCTACTTTTACTTTTATTTATTTGCTAATTATATCTGCATTTACACTTGACAGATTGTTGCACGAATAAATTATTTACCGATTTCTTTTTTTGTTATTACTTTATTTACGACATTTGTCTTGCTGTGCTTGACTGCACCTAAACACACATTAAGCTTATCATTGATTTCACTCCGTGAACACTACTACTTTTTTACCTTATTTACTTATTATTGTAACATTAATTATTTGTCATGAGACGATTTGCCCCACCTGTCATATGTAAAAAAAAAATCAACTTTATTTCTCGTGATTCCATGACATCCGTTTCATCAAACTGACATATCCGTCCATTTATTTTCTTAAGGCTTAGTTTTTGTCTGGAGGCTTCTTATCATTCTTTTTACTATACTTATATCCACTTGTGCTTGGAACTGGAGCACTGTTCCAATGTCCACTAGAGTCGGCTTGCTCATCTGGATAATTGAGATCTGAACCTCTTCCGGTCTGTTAGGACATTTTAGCCCTTACTTATCTACCAGGAAATGCCTGGTTTCCTTCCCAATAATCATGATGAGGATTGTATTGCATTCTTCCTATGTGTGGATTGTTGGCCGGGGTTTAAATCCCCGATCCTCCACCTTGTAATTAGGCCTATTGCTGTTGAACGCATTCAGCAACTCGGCAACCTGCTCGACAGTCTTCCTTTCAGTGCCTATGAGCATCTGTTTGACATTATGAGAAAAATTGTGCCTTATTATTCTAATGATTTGTCACTCCGACAAAGGATGGGCTGTTAGTGCCCATAACTTTGCCACCTGGTGACGGAAAAATGGGCTGAACAGCTTCCCAGGCCTCCATTTGTCCGGTGTTGTCTGATGTAGAATAATTTCCTGATGATCTTCACTCCAGTAGCTGGCAAGCAAGGCCTCCTTGTACTCCATAAACGTATTTGGTTTGTTAAATAACGAATCCAACCAAGACTGTGAGGCACCTTGTAGATGACTACACACAATGGTGATCATGGTCTCATCACTCAGTTGGTTTACAGCAAAATACCTCTCTAGGCTGCCAAGATGCTCTATTGGGCTTTCCCCGACATAACCAGAGAAGACCCAAATTTTTAAAAACTGGTTCACTGTAGCAGGATTCATAGGGTTACTTCAACTGCCTATATACATGCATTTGCTCACGCCTCTCTGTTCTTTACTATTACTCTTGGCTACTTCTGTCTTATTCTCCCTTTCCCCTACCTTTACTTCTATCTTCTCAACTGTTTCCGCTAACTGATTGATGCCTATCTTCATATTCTATATGATTTTATCATTTTCATCTGCTATAGTCTCTAATTTCTCATCTTGTTCCATTTTCAAATTTTCTACTTCTTGACCTAATGTTTCCAGCTTATCCTTCACATACTCCATCTCATCATTTACTTTCAACTCAGTGCCATGTTTTACTTTAACCCACTCTCCCAAAAGGCACTGCTCTATTTTCCCCAGTAGTTCCTCCTGGTGATTCAACCTTTTATTCGCAACCTTCACCTGGTATGAGGTCTGTTCACATTTTTCATTTACTTCAACTTTTTGGATAAAATTCTTACTTAGTTATTCATCCAACTCTTCCATCCTTCTTATATTTCTTTCATCTATTTCCCTCATTTCCATAATCAACTGTTGTTGGCTTTCTGTTATTTTTCATGAGCATATCAATTATACTGTAGCTTTCTATTTTATTTTTACTATCAGCTGTCGTCTCCATTCCCTTGATAATTTCTATCTCTCCTTCACTAGCTATTTCTCTGGATGGTTCCATTTGTTTTTTGCAGGTATTTTCTATTTCACCCACTACAGCATCCATTTTTGTTTTTGATCTCATGTGCATCCAATCTGTCTAATTCACACACACTAATCACTTATAGTTTTTTTTTATTCTATGGCTTTGTTATTACAACCCTCTCCTTACAGGATTATCTTATTCTATTTAATTTATATTTTATTGACACTAGGTACTTTGGTTTGACTCTCCCCATCCCACTCTCTAATCCACACTCACCCATGCCTGCCTTCAAGACCCTCCACAACTGTCTCCAATTTACGATCTAACTTCCCAAATTATATCATGATCTCTTTCTCCATTTTTTCCCTTTATTATTTTATTTATTTATTGCTTTTTTCTACCACCAAGCTATTTTTCGATTTGTTTATTAATTATTGCATAAACTATTTCATTTTGTTATACTCAAATTCAAATGGGCTGAAGTTGTAAATGTGAAAATATCCCGGACTGGCCCCCAATTGTAACGGTTATGACTTCTAGCCTGATTGATTGATTGGTTTCTACTTTATTATTTTATTCTACTTATTTTAACTTACATTTATTATATTTATTTTTATCCTACAACATTTTATAGCACTTTATTCTTTCTTTCATTTATCTATTTATTAATTAATTATCTATCACCAAAATATCCTGGCTTGATCTCCAACTGTAATGGATATTGTTTATTTAGTTTAGTTTTAGTATGAATTTATCAATCATTTTAATTAATAGCCACTGCCGTTACAATGCAAGCAGAGGCAAATACAGATACAAATTTACTTCATATCTGTACCCTTGACCGAACACCAAGACAATACATACATATTATCTTGTCATTATATTTCCCAGTCAAAATACTCTTGGCTGCTGAACAAAGCAAAATTATTTCCAAGAAATTTACAAATGTCCAGCACTTGCTATTTATTTTTATATAATTGGGAGATTCTCACAAACAAGCAGCACTCAAATACCTTTAAAAACAGCCTTACCCTTTAATCAATAAATTACAGTTTCCCCCCTGTCGTAGCTTGGGGATAGGAGAATAAAGCAAGTACACGCAATTTAGGAATAAATATGTTTAATAACACTCACCCACATATATAAAAAATACATAATAACAATAAAATACTTACACACTTATATAAATTACATAGCAATGATAAATAACGTAAAACATATTGAATATTAAAGTTACATATTTAAGTTCTCCTGAAATTATACTGGGCAGTGTTCTAAGTCTATCAAGATTATTCCTTCCTAATTAGACTTTATTGTCGGGTTCTTTTCTTATTTATTTGTGAATAAAAATGCATGCATGCTTTAGTTACCTAGGTTTTCTTTGTGGTTGTTTTCCATGGGCAGTCCTTTACCGAGCACTCGTACCATCAGCGGGAGATCATCCCTTTTTTTGTAGAGATGGTATATCCTTCACACTTTCGGCTGAATTGATTTCTCTTTGAATTTGATTTGATTACTTTCTCGTTTCTTTCATAATTCTTCTTGATTTTTAAGTAGATTTTAAGTTGTTCAGTTACAGAAGCAGCGGTCTCTCTAGCAGGTCAGGCATAGATTTTATACATTGTGAGTCAGTGGTGAGATGGGTTGAGTATGAACCCACATCCCCTTTGCGCCACTAGCCACACAATTCTTTCATTACTTCTTTTTTTTTAGCTGCTCATTCTTCAAAATCTCTGCTCATAATAATGTTAGATAAGTCTAATTCTGTCCTACTGTCCTTTTTTTTGTTCATTGTTTTTTGTAAAATTTTAATTAGTTCTTTCTAATTTCCAACAAATTCTTATCAACATATATCTTTAATTAGTGGCTGGAATGTAAGTTTTAATTATCGAACTATAATTATAAAGCTTTTCCTTCAGATATTAATTCTTCTTTGTCCGTGGAATTTCATTAGTGCAACAGACTTTCACACCTCTAATTTGTACAGCCATATTGTTTTATATTATATATTTTATTTAATTTTCACTTAAAGTTTATAATTCATTTTTTTCAAGTTTATGTTTACAATTTATTTTAACTTATTACAATATTTTTTATGCGAGAGAAAAGATGCATTTCCTCATGCATCCGTTTCCCCTCTCCTGCAATAAACAGAAATAATTTTCAAGCATTCAACTAGCTCATTGTTTTTTAAAAGAGAAAGAGATACATTTATTTATGCACCCTCCTCCTCTTCTCTTGCTATTAAAAAAAATCAAAGTAATTTTGACGTTTCTAAATCTCAACTTTTTTTCTTTTCCTTCTTTGTTTTAATTTCTAATAGCTAACCCATTTACTTTTATTAATTTCTAGTAGCTGACCTATCTACATTTAGTAATAAATATATGCGTGTGATGACAACTTTATGTGGTCATCACAATATATATATATATATATATATATATTGTAACTCTCTGGGTTACATGGCACACAACAACATATATATAAGGTAATAAATAAATAATATGAAAACTCTGTCAGATTATGAAAATTATTCTATACGAATAAAGCACTTTATTTGTGTAGAATAATATATAAAGTAAAGGAAAATTAGAAATAAACACAGACATTAATTTTTGTAAATATATTCTACATTTCACTTTGAATAATAATAACAGGGTTAAATAACTCTGATTTAAAATAAAATTTCATTATAAATTAAACTTTTAAAAAGGTCTGAATAAATATAAATATTGTATTATTATTATTATTATTATTATTATTATTATTATTATTATTATTATTATTATTATTATTATTATTATTATTATTATTATTATTATTATTATTATTATTATTATTATTATTATTTTGAAATTTAAAAACAAGTATAGTATTTTTGAAAAATTTTAATTAATTGAACAAACTTTCTATCTATTAGACATCCTCTAAGTGAACACATGTATATCACACTTTGCTAAAAATTTTAAGCTTGTTTTTAAAAGGGATTAGAAAGATAAAAAAACTATGTTTTCAATCAAGGTGTTGTTATCATCTCTGATGACTTTATAAAATGGGCTGATAAAATATCAGTGCAGTCTGAATTATAGTTTTTGTAAGAGCTGGCAAGAGTTTGGCTAGTAAAATTTTTTGAGTAAATGACAGAAATTAGCTGACCAAAATGGATAGCTGCAGTTTGTTATTGGCTGTAGTAGAGAGTTGGCAGAAAAACCACCATGAACAGATGTAGCCGAAGACAGGACAGTAGATCCAGGAGCTGCTACTATTTTCCTTTATAGAAGTTTGAATTCACCTGGAAGAAAAAGATCCACTTCATTGTGTTGAAATTCATAGCCTTAAATGTGGAAAGGACAGTTGCTTGCCTGAAATCTATCAAACCAAGACAGCTAGCTCACCTGAAGCCCCATCCAAGACAGCTTACTTGCCTGAAATTTATCAAATTCCTGATAGAAGGAAATAATTCAATGTCAAGGATTACCTGGATTATAATACTGGATAGAAACCATAAGTTGATGAAATAGTTATACATATGCTGCTGTGTCTATATGCAGAGAAGCACCGATAAACATATATACAAGAGTGAGTTGTTTTTAAATAATTCATTTAAAAATAGACAATATATATAAATCAAGTTATTTTTTAAGTCATTTAAAAATCTATACATTTTAAAAGATAACAAGTAAAGTTTGATTGCATTGAATTTAAATCAAAAAGTTGAGAATTAATTTCTTGACCATCTTTTTTTTAAAAAAAAAAAAATCTAAAAACAGATTTTTATATTAATCAGTTACAGACTGATTTTTTTTTTTTAAAAGACATTTTAAAATACATTGACAATTAATTAATCAACTGTCAAAAATTTGATAGTACTTATTTTAAAGAAAAAAGTCTATATTCAACAAAGAGAATTAAATTGGATTGATTATATGAATTCCAAATTTTAAAAATACAAACCTGTCTGTTATATCATTTATCCTCCACTAGGTGTAGAATAATTATACATCGATAAATGCCAAGACTATGATGTATAACCAAAATATTAATAATAATTATATTCATTGCCTACAATATATGACAAAATATAAATTAATATTATAATGAAAAGTGAATTGTAAACGAGTTTTTGTTGAAGAACAAAATGTAAATAATAATTAAGCACTAGCATGTTCTTCTGCAAAATTTACATCCATTTTGAAAAAAAATATAATTGCTATATTCATGTTTACTTTCTTGCAATAGTCTCCTGTGTCTTTACATATTTCTTCACCAGTTATCAGAAGAGAAGATGCCTTACATAAAAGGAATAAACAATTGATAAATAGATCTGACTTGCCAATAACTCTAGATATTGTTTTTTTTTTTTTATCCAAGACTCACCTCAAATCAAAGTTCAAGCAAGAATTTACAACCAAAATATTATAACATAAAAAGGAACATTTTATGAAATTCCAAACAATTTTTCCACTTCCAACAGTAAGCTAGCTTGATTTAATCATTCTATATATTATTCAAATGGCAACACCAGATTCAGAACTACCCATAGTAGTAGCTCTTCACTGTATCATAAAGTGGATATTGTAGATGTGGGCAAACACAAACCATGAACCTTATAATTAATGATTATCAAATCTATGAAATACAGTGGTAGAATTGAAGAACTTGTTGTTATCATTAGTGAATCGATCTTGTTTGGAATCTCTACAGATTTTTGGTACCGATTTTGTTAATAAGTATGCTGTCTAAAACAAAATAAGAATTTAAATAATAAATTTTACTGCAATAATAATATACATTATATAATAGTATATGTACTTGTTTTTTTCTTATTTACTGTTTTTAATTAATATTATTGACATGTGTAGTTTATTCCATTTGGAGAATAAAAGACATAAGAGCTTGTCTTGCATTGGTGGTCAAGAGGTCAATGCGACTGCCTTGCACTTGCAGGCAGTTGCCCGGGTTGTGGGTTTGCATCCCGGGCGATGCTATGACTGTTAAAAAAAAGACATAAGAGCTAAAGGTTCTTGAACTAAAGCTTTACCTCACAGTTCTGACGTTCAAATGTTACATCCTCTTTACAGCGTCTAACTATATGACTGTTTTTATTGTTAATATATTTATTTCTATATATATATTGAAAATAGTTAAGACTTTTATACAAAATGTAATATTTACTTTTTTTAAGAATTATCTAATTACTTTTAAAGTATCAAGATTTTACAAGATGTAAGCCAAGATAGGCGGGTTCTCTAAGTGGGGAACTGTTTGATGATTGAAAGCTTTAGCGAAAGTTGTGAAATGTGGGACTTAGTTGAAATATCTCATAGAAATAGTCATTTATCAGTGAAGTACAACTGCCAAATCTCTCCACTTCTAACTAAGTGGAATGTTATAAACTCTAAGAAAATAAATATTTTTTAAAAGTTTGTTTCTAAATAAGATTTCTTAATAAAATTAACTCCATCTGCTTAACATATGGTAATAGCTATATAAAAAGTAAAATTCTTTTCAGAAATTCAGTGATCCAGTTAATATGCGTATTTACCACAACATGTCTTGTTCTACATTATTAAACAATTTTGACAAGTTGAATAAATTCTCTTACTAATTTAAAATCACTATGTTGCGTAGGTGGATGTTTACTTTTACACACAAACGCATGGTTTAGAATAATATATCTGCATCTAACTGTTCTTAGTATAAAGGCGATTAATGAAAGAAATAACTTGTTTGTTTCCTTTCAAAATTAACTTTACAGTTGTCGTTTATTATATGAAGTATTTTTTCCCTATATATATATTATATAATTACACTTAGATTTTAGGCATATCTTATAATCATTTAAATCATCAAACATCACATGATCACCATTCTTGTTTTAAAATAAATTTATTAAACATAATAACATAGTAATATACAGTTAAACTTTATAAAAAATTACATAGAAATCAGAATGAAACTTGTTACAGCCAAAAGGAAAAAAAAATATTTGGAAAAGATCAATGCAGAGAAAAATATATCATAGTTCTTTATGCTTACACAAACTGTTTTTTACAGAGCCAAAACTCTCCATACAGTAGTGTCACTCAGTGCAAGCCACAAGCTAAAGACTAGCCTGGAGATATTGGATGAGTAGGCATTAGATAGAACATTTTATGCACAAACCTTCCTGTATCCATTGATTACTCTGGTTTGCACTGAGTGGTGCTACTACATGGAGAGTTTTGCCTCTGTGTGTCTTACAATCATTTCCAATATTTAGTCATTTATACAGTTATTTTCAATTCATCTAATTGAATTAAAAATTCTTGTATAAAGAAATAGTTTTTGGAAATTGCCAAAAGATATGGTCATAATGTCTGTGGAAATTTATGATGACTAATATACGGATATAAAATGGTAAATTGATTCCTATAATAAACAAGATTTGTAAAAAAAAAAAAAAATGGATATATAGAATATAGTATGTATGTTAAGATGAATGTATACTTTCTCAATTTTATTTTTTACAATTAAAATTTAAAGTTGATTATTAATTTTCTTAAAATAACGGCTTTAAGGTGGGACTAAAATTTTAATTTTTATCTTTCAAGTTATATTTTATTAAATGCCATAGTTTTGCTATTTCACATAACCCCTTTTTTAAGATCACTTACAAGTGATAATTTAACTACTGATTAAAGTCATATGATTCTTCCAGCTTACATTAAGACTGTGCACTGAAAATAGTATTTCCGTCTAATCCTTTAAAATAAAGTGATGCATAATATTGCCATAGTGATGTTAGGAAAAACAGTGTGTCATCCAAATCAATGTTGGCTTCATCAGACAAGTTTTAATTGTCCTACCATAAAATAATTTATTCTATATTAATATATAAACTATATCACAAATCTGATTAAACTCTAATATTCAAAAGTATAAAAAACATCACAATTCTTTTTTAACCATATTTGACATATACACTCCAACAGTGTTTCTTTTAGCAATAATCAAGAGGGCATTATCCCCTGGGATTTTATTGAGGTACTTTCATGTTTTAAAACATTAAATAAATTATGCATGTTTGTCAAAATATCACTTTATTTTAATTTTGTGTTATAGTTAGTTATCTAATTATGTGTTTTAAACCAATAATAATATCATACAACTTTCTCATATGATTACTCACTACAGCCTATTCTTAAAAAATTTGAATTTAGCATTTGAAGTTAGGAGATATAAAAGTTCTGAAGAGGATTGCTGGGGCAGTTGAAACTGTAAACTGTGAAAGAGGATGGTAAATAAAGCATTGTGTCACAGTACTAAAGTGTATGAATGATTTAGTATCTAAAATCATTTATTGTAAGTTAGAGAAGTCAGTGGATATCTGAAGATAAATGCTATAAAACTCATTCCCAGAATGCTTTTTGGATTTGGTCACAATCAGTAAAAACTTAATTTCAAACCTGGAACCCATGCACTAATGCATTTTTTAATCATTTTTAATTTTTTTTTAGTAATCAAGCTATAATTCTGAAATTCAAAAATTCCTAATGTTTAAGCTCAAGATAACTCACTTGCATAGTTATATATATATCTATCGGCTCAATTTTTATTGAATTTAGAAACCTGTTTCATAACACTGTATACAATAGTATCTATGTGATTGCTCAAGCCTACACTAGATGGCTCTAGAGTTGGTTGGATATAATTGCTCATAAGAGCAATATGAGCAATTATCTCCACCCAAATTATATGTCCGTACTTTCTGTCCTATTTTCAGGTGGTATTAAAACACATTCTTATATTTGTGATTATGTAGCTAGTTCCAAGATCATAAATTTTCTAAAGCATAAGAAATCTATGTTATCTACAGAAAATCATTTTTAATCAATTCTGGAAATCTGAAAGTGCACACAATGAAAAAATAAAAATGAACATAATCCATCTCCATGTAGATATGACTTTAGTGAATAAATTTGTAGATGTTTGTGTTAAATAAATTCTTGACATGACTAATCTTTATACAAAATAAAACAATTAAGCTTGCTCAGAAAGTGATGAGGAGTTTAAAATAATTTTCTGTTACAAGTGTGGTATAAAATTAGTACTAAGGCAATATATTTTGCCACAAAACTCAATTATTTAAATATGAAGAGTCATAAACTATTTTGTATGTGTCATAGCCTTGTTTGGTAAAGAACAATGGTTGAAAGATGGACTCAAAAGCTAAAGGTTTTAGACTGAAATACAACGTATCATTTCTGATGCTTGAACATTGCACAACTTCTCAAATGATTAACTCTATCCAGTATAACCATGTACTTAAAACACGCAAAACTATCTATACGTATTTCCACACACAGCAAGCTAGAGTAATCAATGGATGCGAGAAGGCTTGTGCATAAAATCCCCATCTAATTCCTATTCATCCAATATTCCCAGACTAGTTTCTGGATTGTGGCCTTCATCAGTGGCTTGTGTATAACAACACTTATACACAAGCATAAGAGGTGGTGGTCATGTGATGTTTATTGGCTTATAACCATGTACATTGGAATACCTACATGGCTAATAAAAAAAACTTTTTTGTGTGTTTTTATTTTTAATAAAATTTTATTTTTATCAAAGTTTTTACACATATAAATTTAAAAATGAAAAGTGATTTTAAAAATAGTATAGCAGCTTTTCAAATAAAAAAAAATTGTAATAAACAGAAAAAAACACCAAACAAAAGACTATTTTTGCCTTAAAACTAAAAATATATTTTAAATAAGAAAATGATTTACAAATATTTTTTATCAGTAAAATAAATTTTGATAAAGAATATATTCAAGCAATAAAATTATTTTTTAAAAATATTACAATTACAATTATAATTACAAGAAGCAACAAAAAATAATAATGGTGTCCACGGAAGCATGCACTTCTTATTTAACATCAGTTTTTGTTTGTGTTAGCAAATTTCCAATTAACTATGTTTTTTCTAAAAAGTCAAACATGTTTAAATATAAGCCAAATGTAAACATTTTATATTTAATGAGGAACAAATATTTAATTTATTTTTAAAAATAATAAAAAAATATATATATATGTAAAGTTTGAAGTCAATTTCTGAAAAGATAAAATCATTCATATGCAGACAACATCTTCTCATAAAGCTACAATATGATCTTTTTGAACTTATTTTTTTATAGAAAATACTGTCACCTAATTATTTTAGTTAGAACTAATATTAATCAAAATATATTTTACTTTTAGTTTTGGTCATGAAATAAATTAATGTAAAACCATAAAAACACAGTAAATAGCTTAAAATTTAAGAACTCTGAGCTGGCATTTACTCCAATACCTATGTTGTGATATGTGAATTAGAAAGATAGTTAAAAGTATTTGAAAATAACTAATAAAAATAATGACAATTTGCTTCTTGTTTATATTATTTTGTTTCCTATTTATATTAATCTCCAATGACCACAAATGTTATTAAAGTCATTCCATGTTTTTCTTTTACATACACATGCTTTTTATCAATGATCTATATATGTGAATCATATGAAAGAAAACTAATCTTTCAGACATACACTATTGGTATTTATTTGCATGTTCTGACCCATCAATAAGTGTTTGTAATGTGCAGACAAATTGCTTATGCTTGGAGCTTATTTTTATATAAACCAACACTTATCAACAATGCTTAATTCAGGACTTGATTCTAATGTATGTCTGATAATTCAAATGAGAATTTGCTTCTACAAATGGGAAGAGATAGAATCTTATTTTTAAATATTCATAATTTTGAATATCTGTAATTAATGTATGCACTATTGGTATTAATTTCTTTGCACTCATTCATCCATAAGTATTATTGAAGGGTGAGCGCAAACAAATTAATACCAATAGCCCATGTCTGAAAGATTGGTTTGTCTTACATCATTAACATATGCATATTATGTATATTAATGTAGATCATTTTATAGAACATGAGCTCTAAAAATGATATAATTTTTGTTAAAGTTAGAATTTTTAATGTTGTGACTTTAAAATTGATGGAAAATGTAATATGTTATTACTCAATGATTTGAGATTACTATAAGTAAAAATTTATTTACATTAATCTCAAAATATTACTTAAAAACATGTCAAAAAAGAATATTGAACTGGGATCAGAAAACAAAAATTTGTTATAAGGTTTATTAATAGATATCTAATTAGAAGTTTGAAGCTAAAATGCAAGCTGGATAATATACTTCTAATGATTTGTCAGTGAAAGACATCTTTATGGTAAAGAATAATAATGAATTTAAATTTGAAAAGAGATTCCCCAGTGGGACATCTTTTATCTCAGGTTTATAAAGGGTATTAGTGATATAATAAATAACTCCAATGCAATAAAGCAAATGATTTTTTCAAAAAAAAATCAAAATAAAAGCTATAAAACTAATATCAATAAAAAATTTCTAGCCTTTAAATCTTTAAATATTTGGTTTAGACTTACAATAACTATTTTTAATTAAATAGACGTTAGCATTTAATAAAAATAGCTATATTATACACATGTAATGGTAATAATTACACTTAAAAAAAATTAGGATATGATAAAATGCCATTGAATGTATATAATAAGTAGATTTCAACAAACTGTAAAATGTTTTTAATAAAGCTTCAATAAAATATACACTTTTTTTCCTCATGTGTCATATCATCAGCCAGGAAGCGAACTCGCCAATCCGGAACAACTGCTTATAAAGGAGCTGTCGCTGACCTCTCGACCATCAATGCTTGAGCACCATTTATAATTTTGTAGATTTTAAAAGAGTGTGATGAGTAAAATAAATACTTTGCAATGTAGTTTTTTTTTTTTTTGTAATATATTTAGCTCTTAGAATATTCATAATTTTTCTGCAAGGTAGTTTTTCTCTATTTTCCTTTTAATTATAATGTTAGTTTTAGTCTAAATAGAAAATTATTTTTTTCTAAGTATATTGTGCTTATATAGTCAGTGCAAACTCATTGTTATTAAAGTAATAGTAGAAATAGTACTAATCATAGTAATTGTGATACTAGTAGTAGGTATAGTCGTAGTAGTAGTAGTAACAATACTTGTTCTTTAAAATTTTATCTTTTGAAGGTGAAATATTCATACTGATTTGTATGTAGTTACTTATAATAAATATAAAAAAGAAATTTTCCCACAGGCTGAACTTAAAATACAATATTAATCTGACTCACCATGAGAATAAAATTGTCTTTGTTAATCTCACTTCACAAAATCTCCTCACCCCCTTCTGACAAAACTGTGCATGAACTGGTCCTGAGACATGTTGGCAGCCACTGGAAGCAAACATAAATGGAGCAAATTGCCAATGTAAAAGTGGGCCTTAAAAACAACCCCACCAAAAATAATTTAATTCCTAACTTGGTTAAATACATCCAACATAAATCTCTCAGATTCTCAAATTCTAACTGGAATGAATGCATTAGCCATATAATTTTTATAGAACTAATATACTTTTCTATTAATACATTCAAGTGTACATATTATGTCTGTTGTATTTTATATATGAGAAGAATACACCGTTCGCTTTTAAATATATATTCATATATAATCATTAGTATCACCTGCTTGCCTATAAGAATGGCTGTTTCAATTCCAAGAAGGAGAAAAAACAGAAATACAAAACAATGGCAATAATCTACTAATAAGTTTGGTAATAATTGCATAAACCAATCTGTAAATCACAAATATGTACATATAGAGAACATGCCACTTTATTTTTTATTTATTTGTCATTTTATAATGTGTCCCCTAACTTCTTGTGCTTTTTTGGCCATATTTTTCCACTGAAAGTAGTCATATTTGCACTTTTTAGAGTATTTTTGAAATAACCTTCAGTAATAGGGGCTGTCTTTTCTATAAAGTCCATGCTCAGATATACCATAACATATTTTTAAGAAATAAATCACTCTTTGTTTGTTTCAGATGTTAAAATCAACAAAGATGTGAATTTACAATAGTTTACTTTATACTATCATATAAATAAGTTGAAAAATATATTGATTGTTTTAAGATCTTATTATGCTTCTATATAACCAAACAAATAGCTTGAATTAGATTTTAAATTTTAGGAAGTTTTTTGATTTTCAGGCTCCTAGTTCAATAATATAAAAGAGTTAAAAGCAGCTTCTGAATTGTTGCAAGAATGTCTCAATGTTAAAAATTACCTCTCTTAAAATAGTCTGAGAATGTGATTACAACATTTATCTGATGCCCATTAAATAATCTCTGATGTAGAATAAAGTGAATTATTGCTTCAAAAAGTGTAGTTTGAGTTGGCTTTTGAACTTCAAAAGTACTATCAGGAAAGAACCATATAAGATTTAGCTTGTAGTTGTCTTATTTATGTAAAAAAGCTGTGACTAACATCATATCTGAAGTGTAATACTAAAAGTAAAATAGAAAAATCTTCTAAATTAAAAATGTTTAAATTATAGCTAAGTTACAAGTAAAAAAAAGTTTTGTAGCACTGCCTAATGCAAACAATATTTATATGTGTGTGATATATAGGGTGTGTATTTATTTTATTTTTTGTGAGGGTCTATATATAAATAAATATATCATGAGAGAATTGGATAGCAGATACAGTGGACATTTAAAATAGAATTAAATATGTGGCTTTATCCTATTATCCATTTGTAAATATAATCTTAATCATGTCTTCATTTAAATTGGCTATTTGTTTACCACACAATAGTAATAGTAAGAATTACAATAAAAATACGATAGTAACTATATTAATATAAAATATTCTATTAATATTAATTAGTGCCCTGTTTGATTTGGTGAAGTAGGATAACTTTAGTCTTTGGAGCTTAAAGTCACAGTATTATAGCCTAGTTTTTTTTTTTTTTTTTTTTGGTATTTCACCTTTTTACAAACTTCCCAGCAATACATCATTTGAATATTAGTTTATTTATGCTCTGTAAATAATTAATTTTTTGATCATTTATTAATAAAAATAAAATTTAAAGAACAAGATATTTGTGCATGTTATTCCACATGTTTAATTATTTGTTATTGTTGTGAAGGTTAATTATAAATAACCAATAGACAGTACTCTACCAAAAAAACTTTTTGCTATCTTGTAGATAAAGTGTTGGTCCATCAAAATTACATTGGTTTCCAATACTTTTCTATTTATTTATTTTTCTTATTGATCTTCATTTACTACACTGCTAGAGCAAATCATGCCATGAGTTATTTTTCTTAAACTCAAATTTTGTACGATTTAAGAAAGCAATGGTGAAAACAGATTTAGAGGACTGGAATTATTAGTTATGATTTTTATTCAAAGTAGGTAGCTGGAACTAAATTAGGGACAAAAATTTCAGTTTGAAGAAGGATAGTATGTTCACATAGCTCTATTTGGAAATCACAATGCCTATCAGGAAAATGAAAGCGTCCTAAAAAAAGAATATTAATAGCATGTCTCACACATTATGGCTAGGTTGTCCTGTCTAGTGTGTTTTTGATTAAGGTTAATAATATTATCAGTTGTATGTTAAAGCAGAAGGTACAGTTAGTTCTAAAGTTGTGTATTAAAAAACTAACTTTTTCTAAATATAGGTATTTAGAATATACAAACTTTAATGGATACAAACTTTTCAAGACTTGCAGGGAAAACAGCAGTAATAGCTAAGAAGCCATTCAGATTTAAATGTGATAGAGCTATTCTTAAAGCAAGCTAGAATTTTTTTAGAAATAGCAGACATCTCAATAAAGTGAGAGTGTGTGAATTCTTCAATGATCAATGAAAAGTTAATTGGTTTGTCAAATAATACCTGTTCTTATTTTATAATGCATTCACAGAGTTCTAAAAAAGGAGATTTTTATTCTTTTCTGACTCTTTTTTTGGAAACTTTATTATACACGAAAGTTCAAATAGTAGACTGTCCAAAATTTTGTGAGTAATGGTGTTAGTGCTGAACCCTAAAACTATATCTTATTTTGAATTTTTGTACAACACATGCATTGGTTATCATAAACATTATTTAGGGAGAAATACTGCTGTGAAAGAACATGAATTTAACCATGCTTAAAACAATAGCATTTCATGGGATATATTACACTTAGGAATCAGAAGTTTATATTGCATAAGCACTTAGAAGTGTAAATTCTTGAACAAATCATAGATTAATATGTTCTGGGTTGATATTTCATTTAAAAAATAAATAATTTGCAAGGACATTAATGTTCTTTTTTTTTTTAGATGCATGTTGTAATGCTAAATTTTAACAACTACTTAATTGTTAACATTGGAATTTTTAGGATATGTTAAAAAGAAATAAAATTTCTTTAAGAAAAATGTTACTGATATAGATAAATCTATTTTTGGATTCATTAAAAAAAGAATTGTGATCATTTCTATAATAATGAGATTGTTATTAGCATTCTTACTAAAAAAATAACTTGGAAAAATAATAAATTGAATAAGATGCTTCATTATCAACAGCAAGACTTAATGCCTGAAATCCATGAGTAACAAGAAGGTTTAAAATCATTGGTGATTAAAGCTGCAAAGGAGATACAGACAATTGTTGATTATAGTTATTTTTGATCATTTGTTGATGCATTAATATAACACATGGATTTAAAAATGGTTTCATAATCCATCAATGACACTTTTTTATGATAACAATAGAATTCCAAACAGATGAAAGGATTCTTTTAATCATCTTGTAAATAATGGTATAAGAATTGAGATGATTATTTTCAATAATATATCACTTTATCTACCCATTTAGGTTTGAGTAAACATATCAAGCTCAATGAAGGTGAAACAACTCTTGGTAATTTTAAAAATGGAAAGCTTGTTGTTCCTGATAACATTTATAGTGAAGATTAAAATATGATGATGTTTTGTTAGCTTCAAAAGTATTAAAATGCTTTATAAATATATATGCTCTGAAAGTTGGGTTGAATAATCTTAATGATCATTTTAATCTTCTAAGTTTAAAAATAAAAAGAATAATTAAAATTGCAATATTTTTTTTTATAAAACAAAAAATTGTCATTTACTAAAGCAAATGTAATTTCAAGGATATTGTAGGATGGATTGCTTTTAGATTTATTATCCTAAAAAAATAAAGAAATATAAACTTGAACATTTTGCCAGAAAAATGAAAGATGTATTGAAAACAAAATAATAACTTGAATACTGTTTTTAACTACTCTTTTTTATTGCATTGCCAAATGTATACCATATAATACTAAATTGTCCAAGCACTTTATTGCCGTTACACAATGCTTTATTTATCACCATTTCTTACAGTTTACAGTTTCAATTGCCCCAACAATCTTCTTCAGAACTTTATATCTCCTAACCTCAACTGTTGACATTAGGAGATATAAAGTTCTGAAGAAGATTTCTGGGGCAATCAAAACTGTAAACTGTAAGAAAGGGTGATAAATAAAGCATTGTGTAATAGTAGTAAAGTGTTTGGACAATTTAATATTATATGGAATACAATTTTTACTGGTTTGGTTGAGGTTTTTGATTAAATTAATAAACAATATCATAGACTACTTAAAGTTAGTTGTTAGTTACTGAATTTTAGTCATCTTTTCTATATAATGAAATAAGAGGAAATGTTATATTAGGATGGGATATCTGAGGCATTGGAAATAAAAACTAGTGTTAAATTTAAATTTTGACATTGCCCACATGTCAATATAAAACCATTCTTGTCATCTATTGTAGCAACATTTTTCAGCATTCTAGAGTTTGTATTTTCAATATTCTTTTTTCTAATAGATTCCAATTACTTTATCAAGTGTTTTTAAAGAATTGTGCAGAAGACAATATATCTAATCTGGCCCTATACTGCTTAATACATTTATATATGATTGTTCAATTGATTTGAATAATATATTAAATTTAACTTTAAAAAAAACATTTATGCCAATTATTGCTCAATATATATTAATTTTGTTATATATTTATATTTTGTCATTGATTTCAGCTATATGTTATTCTTTATGCTACTTGTGATATTGTTGTGTGTGTGTATGTATATATATATATATATATATATATATATATATATATATATATATATATATAATATTCTTATTCAATGACTGTATTTCTTTAAAGTAATATACATATTCTTGTAATTGAATATTAATATATACAGTAACCAAGTATATGTAAAGTCTCTGTCAACTAACACTTTCAAAGGCTAACCTTCCCACAATTCTGTGATTTTTATATTTGCTGCCTGTCTGTTTATTTATATTTATATATTAATATGGCTTCCTTTATTTTCCTTTTATTATAGTTTTGTTTGTAGTCTTATAGAGAAAGACACCATGTGCCATTTTTGTGCGAAAACACATAAAAATGCTGTTTCCGTGGCCGACACATTCGAACCCACGTTTTCTATAATACAACTTTTTTGTTGTGCTACAGATTGCAGGCCACTAGGTCATGTCACAGTATAGCAGTATGTTGCCTCGCAGCAAATTAATTTGGCAAATTCGCACAGTTTATAGAATTGTTATGGCTTGGTGAGAGGGTGTGTGTATTTTAATTGGATGGAAATGTTGTTTTGATTGAATTTTTTTTTTTAAGTATTGAAATGTTCAGATTTTCTAAAGTAATAATTATCTGACTCTTTACACCGTACTGTATTGAAGTTTTAAGTGGGAAAATGTTGACAAGATATATGTGTAAAGTGAGGTGGAATTAGGTCATGCATCAAGTAACATACTGTTCATAACATTCCATGAGACAAACAATATTCTACCATCTGTTTATTTTTGAAGTAAAAAATAGCGTTAACACAAAAATATCCAGTAAGAAAAGTACAATTGTACACTATTTTTTTTAAATTTCATAAAAAGCATATATTATAACCATGGTTAATAAGTAAAGAAGACATTATATTATATATATATATATATATATATATATATATTTGTTGTTGTTTAAAAAACGTTTACTTTCTTTCTTTTCTCTGACTGCTGTTATACTTTGTTGAATATATTTTACGTTTATTGTTATGATTTATTTTATATATGTTAATAAAAAAAATATTTACAAAAATACAATTTTGATATTTTTTATTTTAGCATTACAAACAACAGAACCCTAACACTAAACCTAACCCTAAAACTAACACTAACCCTAAACCTAACCCTAAATCTAACCCTAAACCTAACCCAACCCTATACCTAACCCTAACAACTTTTAGTTTTTGTTGTCATTCTATTTGAAGTAAAAAATAGTGGTAATATCTGTTTCTCTGTAAAAAAGTAAAATGTAAAACAAAGACTAAAAAAGTAAAAAATAGCGGTAACATAATAATATCTGTTACTCTGTAAAAATTTAAATTTAAAAGGAAGACTAAGAAATTTTACTTTTTATTCCGATTATGAGTTTTTAAACAACAAAAAAAAGGCATAACCCCAGTAAAAAAATAAACGATAGAAAATTGTTTTTTCTAATAAAGCAAAATAAAAAACACAAATTAAATTTTAATTTATTGATTTTATTTAACAATTATTGTTATCATTTAATTTGTATATGTTAATAAAAAAAATATTTATAAAACACAATTTTGTTTTATTTTTATTTTCGCATTACAAAAAACACATCAAATTGATTAAAACCACAGCCTAGGAATGTTCATATTTTAAAGTTTTAGCATGAAAACAGCACCATTGAGCAGCATCTTTGTCTATAATACCATTGTTTTTTTTTCAATTTGCAATATTTTTACATTATTATAATTCAAATTAAAATCATATATATATATATTGTGGAAAGAAACAACAATAAAAGAAAATAAAAAAGCCAGTTTAATATATAAATATAAGCAAGATTTAATAAACAGACAGGCAGCAAATGTAAATATCACAGAATTATGGGAAAGTTAACCTTTGAATGTGTTAGTTGACAAAGACTATGAAGATAGTCAAAAGTGCTCCTAAGTGGATAAAAAAAATTAAAGTTATATTTTACATATATTTATTAATATTCAATTACAAGATTATGTATATATATATATACTATATATATATTTATATATATATATACTCCTATGTGGCTCATTTTATTTTTTCCTAAATACTATATCTTGTGTTGGGAGTCAAAGTATTCATTTATTATTAACACTCGTAAAAAGCATATGCCCAATAGCTTGATAGGACGATCTTTAACCCTTAAACTGCTAATTATATTATTGGTTGTATGAGGTAAAAATCAAATCTTTTAATTGGCCAACTCACAAACTGAAGACAAAGCCTATTGTTAAAACATATTCACCTATAATATTAAATTCAACTCAGATACGTTTATAAAAAGTATATTACTAATTTTTCAGGTTATGAAAGTGAACGAAAGTTCTTTCAAAAATAAATTGCTATTTATTTATTATAAAATATTCAATTCTGGCAAATTTAAAAGTGAATGTATAAACAAAAAAATGCTGACGTAAATGCTTTTTTTCAATTTTACGTTATGGAAAAGTAAAGATTTCTTTTTGCTAAATCTTAAATATTTTTACTAAAATCTTCAATATTTTTCGAAAATAATTTTGTTTTTTTAGTATATTTTATTAAAAAATTATTTTAATTTCTCAAATTATATTTTTTTAATACTTAAATTACATATGAAATGAAAATCTCAGCGTTTTTCTTTATTTTCTTTGATCAGGCAGTTTCTTTGTTCTTTCCAGCCAATCAGAATGTCTTTTTCGGCTGAGAGCCGGCTGACAGCCAATCACCGACAAGCTTCTTTCTTTGTTTAGCTTTATATGTGGTTTTATTGATTTTTTACTTGTAAAATAATTCAGAAGAGGGCACCATCTTACAGAACTTTTAAAAACCTAATCAATAACTATCAAACGAATATCCTAGCATTAAAAATAACGGAATTAGAGTGATGTCAGCTGTCAATGAGAGGTCTCATAAGAGGCGGAAAAATGGTTAATGTATTACAATTTATAAACATGCACTATATAAAATAAATGCTTATCTGTATTTATTTTTTATTTTATTTATTTTACCAATATATTCTTTTTTGCTACTGGTTACACTGTTGTATGTTTTTGATTTAATTTGTTAATTCTTACATATAAGTTCCTTGCTTGTTTGGAGCTTTCAAATAATTGTAATTTACTTGATGATTACTTCATTGAATACATTAAATTAAATTAAATAATAATAATAATAATAATAATAATAATAATAATAATAATTATTATTATTATTATTATTATTATTATTATTACTACTACTACTACTACTACTACTACTACTACTACTACTACTACTACTACTACATTGTTTTTCTTTCTTTTTTTTAAAAGATGAAATGACCATAGTCACTAGTGAGTGGTTGCTAATATTGACAATAACACAGATATCATTTTGGATAAGATATATTTGACAACATCTAAATAACATAGTTGTTTCAGTATCTGTTGGGGCTATTATACTCAGATGATGCTAGATTACATACAGCCAAAATATTATAATAAAATAGTTTATCACATGGAAGCTTACACAACAATGAAACATTGGAAATGAGGGAATTGAATTTAAATCTAAGAACCTTTATCTCTTGAATCTTCTAATCTATCACTGCATTAAAATATACATGCAGCAACTTCACATGTAAGTTTGACAGTGGTTGTACTTACATTTGCATATAAAAAGATACACATATATATATATATATATATATGCATATTTAAAGTTCTTTTAATATTAAGGATGAATGAGAGGTAAGTTGAATTGTGGGTAATGTTTAGTTTAAATATGTTATTTTGTAATTCTTTACACGTTGAGAAGTCTGCTTGTAGCAGGGAAACCATTGGTAGTGTTTTGGAATTTATTTTCTTGGCTAGTCTGGTTTAATTGTGAATTTGAGATAATTTTGATTTATATACGTAAGCAAAATACTTGCATTTAAATTATGTAAAAGTCTTTAAGAGATCACTACAACCAATTCTAATTCAATTGAATTTATTACATGAAGTAAACATTAAGTTTATTACAATTATTTGAAAACTCCAAACAAGAAAAATCTGATTTGAGGAGTTTACATGTAAAATTTAATAAATTAAAAGTATTACAGCGTAATATTGACTGGTATACCAAACTATTTTCAGGTAATGAATTTCCATATAAGTATACATATTTTACGTATTAGGCGCTGCATAATCATATTTCATTTTAAAACTGAAAATTTCATTTTATTAAAATTCAAAATTATTCAGGTGTGCATTTATATATATTATTTAGTAATTTTATATTTAGTTAATCCTAATTAAATTATAATAAATTTAACATATATATATATCTGTCCATCATATTTTTAATTTCATTACAGCAATCTATCTATTAATGTTTACGTTGATAAATAAATATTTATAAAACTTATTAAGTTTTCAATTAATGGATGTCATATTTCATTTACAGTTTAAAAGATAATAACCAGTTTATCACTGTTTTTTTTTAATGAGGAAAATTGTTTCGTTCTAAGATGACAGACACTCACATTCCGACTAAAAAAAAAGACAGAAATTTTATAAACAGCATCCAATAAGATGTTTAGTTAAGTGTAAACGTGTATATTTTAAAAATCTGTATCTAAAATAGTTGTAATAATTATTTTTATGGATTAAATCTTTTTATAGCTGATGATTTTTAAACCTAAAAATAAATATACAAGTTGTTTTTAAACGAAAGGAAAAAAAAATAGTCATTGATTTTTAAAAGGCTATGTTATACACATGTAATAATTATTTTGTTTATTTGCCTCATAGTATAATTAAACTACTATAGCTATTTTTATATCATTAATAACAACATTCTTTTTTATGAAATGAATACCTTAATGATATATTTGCAAAAAATATATCTGACGTACTTCATAAAAATATCACCCACACAAACTTATTTTTTTATAAAGTAATACTGTATTAAAGTATTGGGTCTAAAGCTGTTGCTAAAGATACAATAATGATCGTAATATATGATATTTCTTGGTTGTGCCATATCAATGCATTTAATAAATATAAGTTATGAAATATATGAGTATATAAACCTTGGTGATGGAGAATAAATAAATTTCCCATGTAATTTGGTGCAATAGTGGAGTGGAAAAATCTTGAATTTAAGAATCCGTGGATTATGATTCAATTTTGTCATTCCCAGTGCTCAAAGTTCATATGAACTTCGGAGCATTATAGTTATATCTTTTTTATTATTATGTGCATGAGTAATAGTTATTCATTAATGAAATTAAAAACATTGAACATCCTTTGTTTGATTAGTTAATAATCATCTAGAATATTCATAACCAGTTATTAACTGATTTATCATTTTTTTACAAAACTAAATCTTTTAATGGCAGTGGATATATAATTTTCTTTGCAATAATTATTTTTTATGAATTGTTTTTATATGCATAGTAAGATTAATAGTAAAACATAAATAAAAAACAATTTTGATGTACAAATCTTATAACCTAGCAAACAGAGTTATGTAAACAATTTTAACATTGAGATAGATCATATAAATGGTGCTTTCCCTAGGGAATGTTCTTAAAAAAATTTTATTAATTAAAGCAGGGGTAGACAACCTTTTTATACCTACCACCCAGTTTTGTATCTCTGTTAGTAGTACAATTTTCTAACCACCCACTGGTTTCACAGTGATGGTGATTTATAAAGTAGGGAAGTAACTTTACTTTATAAAATTTATAAAGCAGAGTTATAGCAAGCGAAAGCATATAAATCTCTATGAAATTTTTTTAAAAAGTCAATTAAATTAAAAAAAAGTGCTTCAGTGTCGGACAAAACCCCTACCACTCACCATGAAGGCTGGAATGCCCACTAGTGGTCAGGAGGGACCAGGTTGACTACCACTGGATTAAAGTATAATAAATTAAAAAATTATAAAAAGGTATCTATAATAATATTTATTTATAATGAATAAATGTAACCACAAGGGACTTGAACCCAGTCTTTTAAGCTCCCTTCAGATATCCACTCTATCTCATACAATCAATACACATACACACATACATGTGAAAAAGATAAATAATCTCCATTAGAGTTTGAAGATTTGCTATCTTAATATAAACCGAGCACTGATTATATAAGCTTACGGGAGATGATGATTTGGATGAACTCATAAGTGCTGGTTCAGCATGAAATACATATATGGAAGATCATTTATCTTTTTCACATGTGTGTGTCATGTGTATCAGTAGTAAGAGATAAATCAGATAGCTGAAGGAAGCTTGAAAGTCTCTGTTCAAGTCCCTGCATGTATTTAAATTATACTTATATTTAATCAAATATTATAATGAATAAACTAAAATAAATATTACAATAAATAATTTATATGTTTAAAATCAACAAAAATAAAAAGTAATGATGTAGTGTCTACTGCAGTGTACTGTCTATGGAAACAATGAAATATTATTTCCTTCATTTTCTTAACTTAATTACAACTTTGCTTTTAAAGTATTTTTATATTTCATAAGTTTTCTTAATTTCTTTTCATAAAAAATATAAAATAGAACATTGTTTACCCTAGCTATTATGGGTTAATAATTTAGTGAATAAGATGGATAAGAAAAAGCAAATTAATTTCCAGGTCTTTGTTGATTTCTTATAAAATTCAGCTTATTATAATTAAAATTCTTAAGATTTGAAATACAGGGATTCTTATACATGGAACCTAATTGTAAATATAGGGGATTTGAACTCAGACTTTCAGGCAGCCATCAACTATCAACACAATCTCATACTACTGGTACACATGACTTTAGACATGCAGAAAAGATAAATAATCACCAATATACATATTTTGTGCTGAACCAGCACTCATCGATTGGTCTAGATTATCATCTCCCATATATATAATCAGTGCTCAATTTATATTAAGGTAGCAAATATTTATACTTTAATGGACAGGCTGGAGTAGATTGAAGCCTGTCCATTAAAGAATAAAGATTTGTTATCTTAATAGCACTGATTATATATGTGTGTGGGAGATGATAATCTGTCCAACTGATAAGTGCTGGTTCAGCACAAAATATGTATATTGGTAATTATTTATTTTTTCTGCATGTCAATCATGTGTATCAGTGGTATGAGATAGTGTAAATAGTTGAAAGCCACTTGAAAGTCTGAGTTCAAATCCCTTATATTTAAATTACTTAAATAGTTTAGTTAAAACTCAAAACCCCAAAACATCTTTAAATCATCTGAAAGCAATGGTTTTGTTCAAATTATTTTATGCAGTTTATATTAAGTTATAAACATACAAAAATGTAAAAGTAAATAAAAAGTTTAAAACAATTGAAAAATACAGAATATTTAATTGATAATATATCGCATAGAAATATATGACTCAGAACTTCATAATCATGAAGAAAATGACATTTTTGTAACAGAGTCATGTGATAGATTTGGGTTATTGTTATGACATTTCAATTCTACAGTTGTATTTGTGCAAAATTCCTTTTGAGTGATAAAGAGAATTGAAAATAAGCAAAATGCTATTGAACAAGACTCACTATCAAAATTAACATTTTCTTCAATGGGGAAGTTTTTATTAATATAAATCTTTATTAATTTAAGATTTAGTAAATATTTTAAATTTAAAAAAATATTGTAAAAAATAAAAACATTATAAATTGAAATAGCATAAGGTTTAATAATATTAAGTAATATAAAAAATTGTGTACTTATAATATATATATAGGTTTTATAGATATATTACAAATTATTGTAATGAAAAAATAAATATTATTATAACTTATCAAATATGTAGCACTAAGAATATAAATCTATTCACAGAACAAACGAGTCCAAATACTTACTAAATTAATTCACAAGATGGATCCCCAAATAATCACTTTAAATTAACTTGTAAATAATGCCCAACTTTTTTCTATATATCAAGATTGTATATATTGGAGATCATCTATTATTTTTGCATGTATGGTCATGTGTGTCAATTGTTTGAAGTAGAGAGGAGGATGCACATAGACTGAAAAATCATGAGTTCAATTTATTTTATTTACTTATAGCATATAAAAGCGATTTACCCGCTGACGAAGAAGCTGCAAAAACCAAAACAATTAAATAGGTCGAGCGCTTTTGAGGTTTTCCCTCATATTCATGGCCAACATAAGTTATAAATCATTTATGTAATGTTGCTAACTAATAAAATATGCAAATGCGAATGTAAATTAGTTTGTCCATTTTTTGAGATAGAAAAACACGTGTCACATCTGTTGATGGAATTGGTATCACTGATAACAAATATGCCTCTTTGATTTTTCTTTTGCAGTCATTGGCTTCAGAGAATACTATCTTGGGGTTTCCGGGTTCAAACACATGGCCAGCCTGCTTCTCATGTTCGAAGAATATTGAGAAGTTATCATTGTTCTTTTTTGCTCTTCTGTAAGTATAAATGTGTTGAGCAGCTCTATTATTTACTCATATAAGGAACATTCAGTATACTGAATAAAAATGCTAAAAAATGATCATTATTTGCAAGTCCATTTTAATATTTAAATACAAGTATTGTCTAAACGGAACTTAATATAATGTAAAAAATATATAAACTGAACACTGATTATATATATATGGAAGATGATTGTTCTGTACAAAATATGTATATTGGAAATAGTTTACCTTTTTCACATGTATACAGTAATGTATAGTCATTGTATAAGATGAAGTAAATAGCTATAGGGAATTTGAAAGTCTCACTTTAAATCCCTTTTAAATTTTATTTTAAATGATTCTTTGGAAAATTAGCTTGGGAATTATCTTGGTAATGTATTTGGATTAGTTTGTTTCATAAATAAATTTGTAGATATATATATATGTTTTTGGTTTATGTGATCATATATATATATATATATATATTGGTTTAGATTTTTAATTTTTGGATATTATTCAGTATGTGTGTAATATATATATAATATTTGTAATGTTGTATATATAATGAAGTTATATATTTATGTCAAAGACATAATGTAATATGATTGTTTACAGATCTGAGGAAGACTGCTACATAGTTAAAACTGCCTTAGATAGTTAAATGTAGCATTGTGAAATAGACATTAGTGGGAGTCTGTTGTTTTAATGATTTAATATAAGTAATACAATAAAAGTCAAAGAAACTTTGGAATGTACTATGCAAAGAACTCTGATCACAAAAACTTCATTTTTTATTTTTCAAACTTTAGAAACATCCCCTAAATATAATAATGATACATCATCAACATTTTATAGTTTTATTTTTAATTAAAGCAGAAGTTACTGTAAACCCCTGGTGATTCATATATAAACTAATACAAATCCATCAATAAGCAAAATGTAAAGCAGAAATCATCCATACCCTTATACTGAAATAACATTAATATATGAAATTCATATTCTACATTGTAACACATCAATAAATTGAATTCTTGAGTGTGATCCAAGCTAGGATACAGGTGGTTACATGCTTCATTATATATATATATATATATATATATATATATATATTTATAATTATATATATATATATATATATATATATATATATATATATATTAATTCTAAAATTCACAAAGATAAATGATAAATCCATATTATTATTTCTGGAAAGTTATAAAAATATAATAACAAAATAGCTGTTGTTTAAGTGCAATAACACATATTTTCATCAGAGTTTCTTTTTTTTCAAATCCATAAGAATGTGCGTGGTAACATTTAAAATCTTTTTTTTGCTGTTATTTTCTCCTTATTTTCAAATTCTATTGGTTGAGAAGTTCTAAAAATATTTTATCCTCCAATAACTTTTACCAAATATTGTTATTTTTTTCTAATTCACACCTTTGATTTATGCTCTTGGGCCTTAAAAAAATCTCTATAGCTTTTTCTAGCAATCTCTGGTTATACTGTTCAAATTTTGCCAACATATGTGTTTTATTAAAATTGATGTCATGGTTAGTTAATTTAATGTATGAATAAATAGCTAATGAATTAGATTTTTCTCTAACTGACAAAATGTGTTGTTCCTTTCTTATGTGTATTCTATTCTATGATTGGTCTGTCCAATGTATGAATGTAATCAAACTCCACATGGAATTTCATATACACAATGGTACTCCAAAGGAATTTTCTCATATATAATGGTGAAAAATACTTTCATTATTTTTCTCATATATAACTGGTAGATAAATTACTATTTTATTTGGCATGCAATAATAATTTTGAACATAAAACTACTTAATAAATTCTGATTTCAGTTTCTTAAAGAAATTAAATAGCACTGAATTGTGATAAAAGCATCAATGTAGTGGAAATAACAATGCAACAATACCCTTAGTTATGAAATAAATAGATGTAATTTATTTTAAGCATAATAAATTTGAATACTTTATTTTTTGATTAAGTTAAAAACGTTGATGACTAGTTATAAACAAAACATTCTTCATTGTTAATAATCAGCTATTTTTAAACTGTGTTAAACATTAACTCAATATATATAATTAAACACAAAATGAAGGATTATAAAATTCTCACATAAAATTATCTAGAAAGGTATTACAATGAAGGATGTTGTAGTTATTTTTGTTTTCCATTTCCACACTCTGAGTTAGATGAAATTAGGCATTTCAGTTCATAACAAGCTTAAAAAAATTCCCTTCAGATAATTGAACTATATATATCTCAGTTATCTGGATTTACCATTCAGTAACCTTGTAGCTATTAATAGACAAAGATAAAAATAAAAGAATAATCTTGATTTGTTAGATGGTAGCCAATGGGATGACTGCATAAACAGTTGGTTAACTCTGAAAAGCAAATAACAAAATTATTTGATTTTCAGTGATGTTATATAGGAAACTGATTTGAACTATAAAGAAATTCTATTTTTTGAAAATGTTAATAGAATTATATAAAAATTAATCAAAATTTATATTTACAATGTAAAAGTCTTTGAACACTCATATAAAGAAATGATCTCATCATTAATAAGTAATATTATAAATTTGTCATGCTAAATAATATGCAATATTTTGAAGTGTTGAATTTCCCACGCATCATCTGTGTTAGATGAAAAATCTCACAGCATCAGAATCTAACTATAAAACATATTAAAAATGAATATAGTTTTGCCTGAAGTCCATGATATCTTATATGAAAAACAGATTCAGTCAATGATAGCTATGAGAACAAACTTCTATTTGATGCAAAGTTTATCATCCATGGGAAGTTCATTACTTTAATATATTATATACTATTTAAATCTTTAAATTTCTAATATATTTTTTTTCACAAGTTTAACAATGTAAATGCTTAGAGAGCTCTGCTTTGCATTTCCAAATTTGGTCTGATTTCAATAAGGCTTCTTAACAAGTCTGAAGAGTTAAAATTTCTTCACGTAGCTATCATTGTTGAAATCTGCTTTCAATATAACATCATGAGCTGCATGTGACAATGGAATTAAACTTTGATGCTACAAGACATTGTGTTTGGTATATATAGTTCTACGAGAGTTAACTTCTCTAATATATTATTCATTAATTAATTTTGTAATTTTCTGATATAATATGTGGTTTCTGGAGGGTTGCATTAAATTCTAAAATCTAAGTGCAGCTCTCTCAAGTCCAAGACTCCTCAATGATAAAACCCACAAGATAGAAACTATTTTGGAGATATTGGATAATTAGGTACTAGATAGGAACTTTATGAACAAACCATTTTGCATCCATTGATTACAAAGTCTTGTATGTGGTAGCTCTAGTGTTTGGAAAGTTTTCTACATTTAATAATATCCTGTGTAAGCACATGAAATGATGATAACATGATGTGATAAATTTATTTTACTGAAGTGTCTCAATTTTCTATTTCATATAAAATTGAAAGTTAAAATTAAAAACGGTAAAACTAGGAGAATATTTATTGTTTTTATTCATAGATGAAGGAACAGAAGGACACACCGTGAGATATGTTCGTTAACTGTGTGATTTTAGGTAATGGAAGTCTGAAGGTTTGTGACCACAAATACAATGAAGTCTTTCACCATTAGAGTCACAGAAAGTTGTACTATTATAGGTATTAAACTATTTTGGCTTTCTTCTCTATTATAAATAACAGCTATAATATTGTGTTTAAGTTTTTAAAAAAACTTTTTCGGTTTAGCTTTAGTATTATCTTTAAATATTAATGGGTTTTATAAAATATAACATTTACAAACCTGCATATGAACATTTATTTTATTTGCTTAAACCAATATTGCCAGCTATTTATTTATTTGCTTAGTTGTGTAATAATATGATCTGCACAGTTTATGAGTAAATACTTTCTGACAATATTTATATCTGTACATTTAGCTAGAGAATGTCAATATTATACTGTTGCTAAAATAGCTGCAAACAAATTTTGAATTCATTATTTATTGATAATAAATTTTATTTATTTGTTTTTCAAAGAAAACAAAATATTGTTTTGTATGCAAAATAAATTTAACTAAAAACTATTGAATAAAAGTGTAAATTAATATCTTGATTAAATAGGAAAAATAAACTCAATTACTCTTTTATACACAAAACAGTAAAAATTTATAATATAATAATAAAGAAATATGACTTGGATTTTGCCAACATATCAAATTTATAATTTTGACTTCTTTATATATGTGTGTGTGCGTGCTTGTGTATGTGATTTATACTTTTTTTAGATATAATGATTCTTCCATATCTTGGGCTTGTGGGAAATGTGGAAGATCTTAGAGATGAAGATCCATAAATTATGGCCCACTGTTTTCCTTTTCAGTGTTTGAACATTGTACAAATTGCCAAGCATGCAATGTAATTATTTTATTTTATTTTTGAAATAATGCGGAAATACTGAAAAATCCAAAGGAAGCTAGCTCTATTTAAACTAGCTGTGCAAATATAAAATATAGAATGAGTCTACCTACGCTTTAGTTTTGATCATATATAAATATACCATTTACTGACACGCTTACAGGTAATTTACATGTAGTTCACTGGGGCTTTTCAGTACTTGTGCAATATTTTATCTAATTTGGACTATTAGAAAGTTTATTTTCTTTGTGTGAACTCACTCTTTATGGTTTTGTAATCTATGATTGAAAAAATAAAACAGTAAATAGAAATAAAATTTTGAAAGCATGAATTATATAAGAGTGTATGTGAGAACCAGCAAGAATAATCTCAATTATTTATTGTTTTGGATACTTAAGAGGCACTCCATCAGTCATGAGAATTTTTTTTATTTCTCTCTCTATGTCTCACTTTATTACCATACTATAATTTTCATATTTGTATTATTCTATTTACTATTAATTATATCTTAAAATTTACATTTTAAATATTAAATCCTATAATGCTTATATATTAAACATTTACATTTCAATAAGGTTAGCTACACACACCTTCAGGAATTCACATGAAGATAAATTACATAAAGCACTACTGTATAACACTAAAAGTCTTGTTATATTACAAATTAATGAAATTCAACCACAAATGAGCAAAATCTTCCTTAATAATATCTCACAAATTTTTATTACAATTTTATTTACTCTTTTTATTTTAATTCTGTTATTTACAGAGAACATTTATCACTAAACATTTAAAACAAGTTTAATAGAGTTTAATGCATTTAGTAGCTGGACTGAGGGAGGCATAAGTCTCTGATGTGTTTTGTGGCCTTTCATAGGCATTGTTAAAATTATTTAATAAACAAAAAATACATACATTTATTTCAATAATATATGTAATAGACAGGGTATGAGCACAGACTTTCACATGACCCACCACTCTCCACACTATCTCATAACACTGATACACCTGAACACACATATGTTGAAAAGATAAATAATCTCGGCTTCAGGGTGGCCTTTGAGCGTTCCATCATCAGATTTTCAATTGGATGGACGGTTGAAGAGTTGGAGTGTGGAGTAGATTGAAGCCTGTCCATTAAAGTAGGAGAATTTGCTATCTTAATATATATCTGAGCACTTGTAGCATATATGTGTAGAGATGGTAATCTGGACCAACTGATGATTGCTGGTTTAGCATGAAATACATATATTGGTGATTATTTATCTTTTCAACATATGTGTGTTCAGGTGTATCAGTGTTATGAGATAGTGTGGAGAGTGGTGGGTCATGTGAAAGTCTGTGCTCATACCCTGTCTATTACATATATAGACGCAGGTATATATAAGCCTGTGTATTTCAGCTATTCAATAATATATGTGAAATTATTAAACTTGTAAATAAAAAAAGAAAACCACCAGATCAGTGGATTAAATAAATTTTAGTAATACGAGATAAAATATATGCAAAATGTTATTTGTTGTCACTTAACAAGAATAGGTAAGTCAAGCATTGGTGGTCGAGAGGTCAGCGACAGATCTTTACAAGCAGTTGTCCTGGGAGAGCAGGTTCGCTTCCCGGCTGATGCTATGACACATAAGAAAAAACAAACAAGGATAGGCAAAGACAAAACGCCCTGGGGCTTTAAATGATTGCAGTTTTTTTTTTTACTTTTTATTGTCATTGGCTTTTGCCCCAATATTTTTGATATATTATGCACAATAAAAAAATATTAAAGAAATACTATTGTTTGAAGTAGACTGAACAATCTTGAGACATTGGCTATTGAACATAAATGTGCACTCAAACTGTTTTAAAAGATATTTATAATTTTGAAAATGTAAAAATGCAAAAAAATAACATTTAACTCTTTTCATAAATTTATAGTTCAGTATGATTTGTTTATAATTAAAATTTGATTTAAAGTGTCAAATTTCTTTACATTATATATTATATGCTTGACTTTAGTCACTTCAGCTAAATATATTAACACCCGCTGTTAAACATTTATTAAACTAAAGATTAATATATAAATGTTAATCCAAATATAAACTTTACACTTAATTAAATATTAATATATTTGATTTTTTTTCAGTTTATATTTGGACTTAAAATAATATATGTTTATGGTTGTCAAAAGTTACATAATAAGTGGGGTATCTCATAATAATAATTTTCAAGGTGTTGATATAGAATTAAAAACAAATCATAATTCAAATATATATAATAAAATGATTTTTTTTTAATATTAAACATATGTGCACATGTTACACAAGCAGAGATTGCTATGAAGATACTGATTGTGGTTCAGGTTGTTATTCTATAATATTTACTTTCAAATGAAGGATGATTCATGAATTGGAAGACTTAACTAGTATTAATGGGGACATAATTACTTATTGTGAATTTAAAAGAAAAGATCAAGAGGAAATTAATTAAAAAATTGGATGTGTACTTTACTGCAAAGAAGCAATTATTGAAAACGCAAGTGGAATTGGATTCACTGTAAATAAAAAGTGAAAGAAAATCATTGTGTAGATTGATGGTATATCAATCAATATGACAAGAGTAGTTATTTAAACTAATGGAAGTTACCAAATACAGATAAAAGCCTGTACATAAAGGATTGAAGATTTGCCATCTTAATCTAAACTGAGCTGTGATTATATGTATGTGACAGGTGATCATCTGGACCAACTTATGACTCTTGGTTCAGCAAGAAATATGTATATCGAAAATCATTTATTTTTTTTACATATATGTGGTCATGTGTATTAGTTATATGTGATACAGTGGATAGCTGAAAGGAACTTGAATGCCTGTGCTCAAATTCACTCTAATTACATTTAAAGTTCAGTATATGCATTGCACTTGTATTCAATAATTATAAATACAGTTATATAAACTTAAATTATAATAATGATTGATAATAACAATACACACACACACACAAGCTTTTTGTGAAATGCTACAAGAGAAAGTATTTAAAATCTCTACCTAGAATTATCCTTATCCCCAAACCGGCTTTGAGCTAATGGCTATCATCAGTGAGGTGCTAGGACATTCAGACACTAGATCTAAAATACAAACCCAAGGCTAAAATACTATTAAGTAGAAAATCTGAAAATTTTAGACATCTATATGTCTTCAAATCCAGCTATCTAACTTAAATAGCATTATGAGACTGAACTAAATTCGAATATACATGTATTAATAGCCTTAGCAATATACCATCACCAAAGCCTTAAAAGCCAACCTATAATAGTAAGAAAACCAAGACATACATCACATGACTTAATTAGTTTGTATTTACAAATGAAATATAATGAGCATACTAATAGTTCTAAATAGGCTTTTTGATATATGCTACAAGAGAAAGCATTTAAAATCTTTATCTAAAATTATCTTTATTCCCAAACGTGTTTCAAGCTAATGGGTCTCATCAGTGAGGCACTAAGACATTCAGACACTACATCTGAAATACAAACTAAAGCTCATCCTTTATCAAATACTTAAACTATAAAGTAAAAAATCTGAAATTTTCAGTAAATGGCTTGGGTTTGCATTTTAGATCTTTTGTCTGAATGTCCTAGCACCTCACTGACAAGTTTCATTAGCTAAAAACAAGTTTGAGGATAGGGATAACTCTTGATAGAGATTTTAAATGTTTCTTCTTGTGGCATTTTTCAAAAATCTGATTTAGAACTATTACCATGCTCATTTTGTAAATACAAGCTAATTAAGTCATGTGATGTATGACTTGATTTCTTTACTATTATATATATATATATACATATTAAACAGAAGTACGTTCATTTGCATTGTAATGATTATCAACTGAAATAACAGACAAAAAAGGAGACATAACATGATTTTTCAATGTATCTCAATATTATCAGATTGTCTATTTAATACATTATCTTGAAATTATTTTATATAGATTGCCTTTTTAATTAATCTTTTTATGAAAAATATTATATGAAGAAAGGTATTATAAAAAGAAAAAAATAAAGAGTTAGTCTTTATAAACCAATCTAAAGATTGTGTAATAAATAGATAACCTGTTAATATATCTAAAGATTGTGTAATAAATAGATAATCTGTTAATATTGATATACAAAATTTTTGGAAATTATAGTGGCACTAAAAATAATTTACCAGTAAATTTTTTATTGAGACAGGACACTGAGTTAAAAAAAATGAAAAATTGTAAAATTCATCCACTAAAAAGGAAATTAATAATTATCGCATTTTAGATGCATATTATCGAGGTTATAGCCTCAGTAAATATTACTTACGTAATCAATGTGCGTTTAATAAATTTATTTAGAGTTTTGTAAAATGGTATGGAAGAGAATAAAAGTATATAAAGTGTAAAACAATATATTGCAATAAAAAAGAAAATTCTCTCAGAATAAAAAGAAAAGATGGAATTATTACTTTAAGAGAGATGACATATGAAATATGTCTAAGAATTCTATAGACAATTATATAATAATAAAGAACATAAATACAAAACATTATACAGATATAATACATCTCATAAATTGATAGTTATTTTAAATGTATAGATAAACCATGATATTAGATGTATGAAGAAGTAAAAGGCTCCAGGTAATGATGGAATTATTAATGATATTTTAAAATAAGCTGTTAAAGAAATAAAAAAAATATTGGCAAGACTATGCACCAAATATCTAAACAATGATTTTCAATCATTATCAGTCCATTAGATGATGAAGATCTTTGTGTTGCACACCCAAATTTCCTTATTTAATCCAGATATCTCATGCGTGATCTATTTTTAGATCATTTACTATTGCTTGCCATCGAATCTAAACTCCAATTATTATCATTTTTTTCTAGTAATATGTCCAGCCCAACTCCATTTCAATCTCTTAAGTTTTTTCAATGATATTAGTAATATCTGTTTTGTTCTTTTATCTATTTATTTCTTTTTCAATCTCTTCTTGCTCTTTTTCACATACATATCAACATATTTCATTGAGTGTATTACTCTTTTATTAAGGTTTCTAAGTCTCAAAACTATATTTAAAAACTGGTAAATTACATATATAAAAACCAACTTTATTATGGTCCTATATGTGATGGGTAAGAATGACTTAAAGTCAACATGGGTATGATAATAATATTGGTGTCAACATGGGTATGATAATAATATTGGCATCAACATGGGTTTTGAGTATTTCATCCTCAAATTTTCAATGATATTGATGACTGAAGAGTTGGAGAGTGGAGAATATTGAGGCTTGTCCATTAAGGTTTGAAGAATTGCTATCTTCATATAAACTGAGTACAGATTGCATATATGTATGGAAAAAAGTGATTTGAACCAACTGATGGGTGCTTGTACAGCATAAAATATGTGTATTGGAAATCTTTTTTTTCACATGTATGTCATGATGTGTATCAGTTGTATAAAATGATGTGGATAGTTATAGAGAGCTTAAAAATCTAAGTTCCATTCTCTCCTAATTACATTAAGATTAATATAGATGATATACATGTATTTAAATATTATATATATATATATATATATATATATAATATATAATATATATATATATATATATATATATATATAGTATCATTTTCTGGTAGATTAGGTCTTATTTTACAGACTATAAAGTACTCGTTGAATCAAACTATTTTAAAAAAATATATATTCATGTATGGGTTTGGATATTTCAAGAAGATAGCTATATTTCCTGATTAACTGACCTAATATTTATTATGATTGAAATTGCTGGTGGAATTAGTTTTAATTTGTGTAAGAGGATACCAGGGTTTGTAGACCCACTAATTCTCTTTGTGTCACATCTTCAATTTAAAACAAATAACTAAAAGTAATTTTTTTTTTTAAGAATTTTCCCAACATTTGTATATTAAATGAACATGTTGGCATAGATCATTTATACATTTTTCACACAATTATTTAATAATAAATCTAATAAACTAAAATTAAGGACATACAATGGAAGTGGTATATTAATGATAAATATTTTTATTAAACAAATTAAAATATTTAATGATAATTACAACTTAGTAATAAAAAAATAGAAGAAACATACATATGCCCATCCAGATAATATTAATCAAATAATTGAACAGTTAATATTTTATTTTTTTTTAATTTCTTCTCGGAAGCAATTCATGGAGAAAAAAATGAATGTCTCTTTAGTAGTATTTGAAGTTTATAGTTAAATTTAGTTTGCAAATATCAAATCAGATGCAAGTTAGGTTATGAATTACAACTTATAGATTAGTTCCATGGGTTTATGTAGATAATTGTAACATTCATATATTTCTTGGGATGAAGTGTTCATGATTAGTTAACTTTGATTCTTTTTCTGTCAACATTTTCACATTCCTGGTACATTTTAAGACTGGACCCAAAAGCTTCTTGGAGTGACCTCTTTATAACCAAAGAATGTGTCTGCAAATGCTCCAGCTTCCACTCCTGCATGATGACTTGGATCAACAAGTGAGTAGACCTTGATAGAGGCATTTTCTCTACCCAGGACCCATGGAAAGCACCAGCCAAAAAAAAAAACAAGACACAACCCTGCTCAAAGTTACTTCTTCTTTTTATATCTTTGACAGTTTTGAGATTTCTCTATGCATATATATTTTTTATCTTTTGTTTTATCAGAAGGCAAGTTGATAATCTTGTGCATTCCTTTTTAATTTTTTAGCTCCAAAGTTATCTTTCTATAAATTTCTTTGGAGCCATATTTAATTATAAGTATCTCTGATTATAATCTCTTACATTTGTAATTTCCTTTGTTTTATTTATTTGGATAAACAATATGTACACATTTTTATTTCCTCCACTTTTAACTTTAATTAAATAGATAATATTAAACATCTAAATAAGTTTCATTGTATGTATCTAAAAAAATCAATTACATTAAAAAAAAAAATAGTATTTATGGAACTATTTCTAATTTTTATTATTAATATTATTTTTTTAGCTTTTAAATGTTACTATATGCCAACACACTTGTACCATATACATATAAATGGTACGAAATATATTGTAATGGGAGGGGATATAGATGGAGTAAACCTGGGGTCATGGCACATCATCATCTCTCCCAAATTCAAGATATATCAATATTAATTTTTAATTAAGTAATAAGAGATATTGAAGTAAGAGATTCCAGATAGATATTAAAGTAATGTTTAATAAAAAAAATATAAGCAGTGTTATGTATTAAAAGAGAGCTTGAGATCATGAGATCTCAGTGAGATCAGCCAGCTAGAGACCAGTTAGTTAACTCCTTAGAGCAACTAAAAGCATAGTTAATTAACCATCAACCAGCATTATAAATAAAAAGTAAGTATAAATACTTAATACGCAAAATAACCATCATCATCAATGATCAACACTAAATACATTAATACAACAAATTAACAGTCCATTTTGTGGCTGGATTTGAACAATAAAAAATATAAATCATTAGTCAATCTGGTGGCTGGATTGGAAATGGGTCTTCTGTAGACCAGGCTAACTATTTAGCTATTGCCAGCTTGTGGCATTTATTTAAACATAGCTTTGGATATATCACTTAAGTGCTAATCCATCAGAATACATAACCAGAAATATCTAAACAATAATGCTGGGATATTAAAACATGCTGATCATCATTAATACTCTGGCCATTTTGTTCCATTAATGCACTGGCCAACTATAAAATTAAATTCTGATAAAGATTAAATAAAATAAAATATAGTGCAGGAACATTAAATAGTATACTCTTCATATCAAAACAGGACCATTGTCAACTCAATGCCCTTAAAGAATTAAATAAATCCCCATTTATATATTCAACCAGTGTTTGAATCAAACTCAGAAGAACACAAGTACTATTATAGTGACCAAGAGATGATGCAATACAATTTTTAACACTTGAATACAAGTTTATTAATGACAATAACATATGATATTAAGGTCTCTAGAATATGGTTTTAAAACTAAAAGCCTTCTGATTTTGATCAACATGTAATAATAAAAAAACATTGTGGTTTATATGATTAATATACAAATTTCAAGTTACTATATGATAGTTTACATATATTTTCCAATAGGTTTGTTTAAAACCTATTCAGCACACAGGCATGTGGCTTGATATAAAATGAACAGGTTTTAATTGACATTTAATAATAAAAAAATGATTACATTTTACATATATGTTATACTTGACAAGAATTGGTATTTGCAATAGAATTTTGGCTTCAGCTATATCTTCATGGGAACTCTGTCAAATTCTGTTATCACACTGCAGCAAGCTATTCTACTTTTCAAAAATATTATTATCCAAGCCTCCTGAACAGCTCTTACAAAATATATTTAACCAAGACTTAATACCAGACTCTTCTGACCAGCTCTTACATAAACTACAAGCCAAACTAAAATAATTTTTTATCCAACTCTTTTATAAACTTGAATGGGGCTGATAAAAAACACATTGCAAACTGTTTTCAAACTTTGTAATTCTTTTTACTCTAGAAGTGATAAAAACACAGCAACTGTTTTACATCTGTCTTGATTAAAATCAATTTTAATCCTTCCGAAATCACTTTTAATTAAAAGGTACATTTTGGAAATAATAATTAAAAAGATTTCAAAATAGATAATAGAAATGTTACATAGATAATGTATACAAGAATTAAAAGATTTTCAAAGATTGATATTTTTACAATTATCAGTAGACATGCTTGTTTTTAAAATCAGAATTATAATAAAGACCCTTTTAAATGGTTTAATTAATATTAAAATTCTGTTTTAAAGTGAGAGTTATCTTAACCCTTTATTTATTATTATTTTTATTCCAAGAAAATAGATAATGTCTACTAAAATTTGTCTGTGTTTATTTGTACTTTTCCTTTACTTTATATATATATATATGCACACACACAACTATGTGGCTATGTGCTATGTAACCCAACAGGTTAATATATATATATATTGTGATGATTGCACATACTGTGATCACACATATAGATATTTAACATTTAAATAATATTAAATAGTGTGTTTCAAAATACTAGCAAAAGAATTTAAATTTATGAAGAAAGAATGTTTTAATTAATAAAAGAGAGGGAATTAGAATCGAAAAGATTCTTATCTTTTACCCTCCAAAGTCAATATTTTGAGAAATAAAAATAGTTAAAGTTAGAAATATGGAAATTGTACATTGGAAAATTAATAGTGATAAAGAAATATAAATGAAAGACAAACTAAAATATGATGTATAAAAAAAGAAAAGTTTGAAGAGTTTACATAAGAGTAAAATATAAATTTAAAACATGACCGAAAGATAAGGAAAAGTACACATTTGACGATAAAATGAAATGTGTATATGGAGTGTGTCTGAAGTATGATAAAGACAGCAATAATTAATGCTTGTCAAAATAAAATAAATAAAAAAAAACATTTGATTAAAAATCTGTTTAATTAAAAGAAAAAAATAAATAAATAAATATACATAGTGCTATGAAATTATGTAAAAACAAATCTATATAAATGGCCGAAGGCGCATTCAGAAAAAGAAAGGTGGGAATAAAAGTGAAAAAAAGGATCGAAAGGACAATGAAGTATGACAAAGACAGCAATAATTAATGCTTGTCAAAAAGAATAAATAAAAAAAAACATTTTATTAAAAATCTGTTTAATTAAAAGAAAAAAAAGAAATAAATAAATGTACATAGTGCTACAAAATTATGTAAAAACAAATCTATATAAATGGCTTTATACAGAAAAAGAAAGGTGGAATAAAAGTGAAAACAAAGGATTGAAAGGACAAAGAACTGGGGAATTTTAATTAAAAAATTTGGGGATTAGAGTTGGAGAATTCTTGTTGAGAGGTTGGTAGAAAGACTGCTCCGATAATAAGCAGCCATAGTTGAAAGAAATGCAAACTTAAGAGTCTTTTAAAGTTTAAGAAAAAAAACAAACAAGAGAGAACCCAGAAACAGAGTGGAAGGACTCCAACATAATAATGGCTATTTAAATGAACAAGATATGATTCCTAACATCAGTGACTCATCAAGAATGGCTGGCTAAGGGCCGTCATAATCGCTGGCCAATCCAGACTCACTGTGCTCTAATAGTTCCCATCTAGATGTAACAACTGCTGACGTAGCACCTCCCGGAGAGTTCATTTTGCCTGGTCCTTGATGTCCTAAATGCGGAGGAGTTCCCACAACCAAAATCTAACCTAAGAGCAACCGTTTCCTGCTAAAGAAGTGGAGAAATTCCACATGACAGTCAGCAAGACTTCAAGTTAATTCAGAGAGTTAATAACCTAGGTAAATATGTATCTTACATTTTATATTCCCATGATGCACATACCTTTAATTTAGACAATGGCCAAATTCTTCCTTTGAATGATACAGACATTCTTTAACTTTTTTTATATATATACACGGAAGGACAATTATAAACGTACAATCATTTATAGGATCTTTTTAGTTTGTTTTATTCATAGCATTATAGCATATAATCTGTTTTTTTTTGTGTGTAAATGATTTAAAGTATTTTTTTTATTGTATAATCTATTGTATTAAATATTTATTATTGATTTAAATCTTTCTTCACCGCTCCAAAAAAGTAATAGTTGTAGGGTTTGGGGAAATAATTATTACTCATTTTGAGTACTGAATTAACACGTGTAGCTGGTGGGAAGTATTTTGATCCCAATATAATTTATAAATATCCAAGTGCTGTAACTCTGTTAAATCTTACAGCGGTCGAGAGACAGTTGACCAGGAAAAATAACCTGGGGCTATACCCATATAATTACAGGTTCAGTCAAGTACGGATATAGACTCGTTAATGTTCGTATGTTCTCCTGCTTGTGGTAGCAAAAGGTGGATGATCTTGAATTTTAAGAATTCCCCATTATATATAAATAAAAGGGAAGTTAATCTTTCGATCGTCATGTTTTCATTGCATTTTGGGGGCCAGTTCCGGGATGTCTATTGCTGTGCAATTAGTGATCACATGTTGAATTAATTTGATAAGATAATGTAAATATTTCTAAAATAAAAAAAAAATAAGTGTTTTCAAAATATATGAAATTAGCGTCATAAATCAGAGTGGTGAGAAGTGAAGACGAAGGGGATAATTTTTTTTACTTTATAATACTTTATATTTATGTGTTTCAATGTCAAATGTGTACAAATGAGAGGAAGAGTGGGGAATTTATTTATTTTTATTAAGAAAGCTTTGAAATTCATAGTAATGTATATAAAATAAGACAAGTGATTCAAATATAATTGCAATGAATAAATGGATTGTCTTGATCAAATTGCTGTAAAGAAATATAAATTGTTTCAGTCAAAAGAAAAAAGAGAAAAGGAGACTAAAACAGTTTCGGTCGAGTTTTTAATTATAGATGATAAATAATAAAATAGCCACAGATCTAAGTTAAGTGAAGAAATATATATGTCAGACTAGAATAATCGCATATATAAGTGAAGTTGAAAAGATATATGTGTGTTAATAATAGCATATCTCAGTCAAGCTGAAAATAAAATATTACAAATGATAAATAATAAAATAGTTACAGAACTAAGTTAACTGAAGAAAAATATATGTAGGACTCTAGGATAATCGCATATATAAGCGAAGTTGAAGAGATATATATGAATGATGTAATAATAATGTATCCCAGTTAAGCTGAAAATAAAATATTATAAATGATAAATAATAAAATAGTCACAGATCTAAGTTAAGTGAAGTAATTTATATGTTGGACTCTAGAATAATCACATATATAAGCAAAATTGAAGAGATATAGGTGTGTGAGTTGATAATAGGGTATATCAGTTAAGCTGAAAATAAAATATTGGTGGGATTTTATGACTGTGATAAGAAAGTGATAAGTAAAGTACCAAGGTAATATAGAATATTAAGAAGTGGAGAAATAAATGTGTGGGGAATTGGCGATAGCCTTAACAAAATTGAGTAATAAATGAATACACTTAATACTACCCTATAGCAGGAACTCAAATTCAGTTGAAATTATAGATAAAGGTAATACATAAGAGCGTTATTAATTGAAGTATAGTGAGTCAGAGTTGGATAAGTAGAGGAAACATAGGACAGTCATCAAGGTGGGGCAGGCAGTCAAACGAATCTAAGGCAGGCAAACAAGATGGTGAACCAGAGTGCGGATGTTTGGGTTGGCTAGCGGTCTAAATGCTAATGAACAAATAACAAAGAAATTAAATAGATAATCAAAGTAAAAAGCAAAGAGTCAGTAGAAAGAAATTTTTTATATAAATCTATCCAAAAAAGTTCAGTAAAATAATACTAATAAACACAGTTCAAGAGTTGAATAAATTGATATCTATGCATACAAGGTCCCAAGCTAAAATGGACCTTCAAGAAAAGGAAGTAGGAGAAGGGAATGAAGATACGGAGATGGAAATAAAAGATTAAACAAACTAGTGATATAATGGATATTCTAAGGCAAATGAGGGTTCAGCAACAGCAATTCATGAAGGAATACATGGACAGAGAAGAGAGAAGGATGGAAGAATGGTGGATAAAGATAGAAATGGACAACCAGAAAAAAATTACTGAAGCCATAGAAGAGATTAGAAATGACTTCATCCAGCAATCAGTGGCAAAAAACACAGGAAATAGACATGGCAGGGAAATTAAGTGCAATGAACAAAGGGGTATAGAGCCATATGCATATGATGAATTAGATAGGGCCGAGAGTATAGAATCAGCAGAGTTTGATCTGAGAGTAGATATAGGACAGCCAGAAAGGGGAATAAGAAAGTTAGAAAAAGAAGAGGAAGTGGAAGTGATAAGAGTAGAAGATAGTAGGATACTGACAAGCATGCAGGGGAATATAATTCAGATAGCGGAGGCAGTAGAAAGGTTAAACACAAAATTTGAAGAGAGGATAAGTAGGTCAGCCAATAACAGTGCCAATACCGATGTAAAGGGCATAGGACCAAGAACCACTGGTGAATGTATAGATATGGGCTATGGGAATCGCATGGATTATCCTGTTGGCTTCCACCAATTTCTAAAAATACAAGTTTTCACTGGAGATCCTGGAGAAAGTCCTATGGAGCACTTGGGAAGCCTGGAATGGTATTTCAAGTTTAGTAGGATGAATGAGGAGGCCAAGATAGCGGTCGCCTGCAGTCACTTGCAGGGTGAATCTCAAGTCTGGTGGAACTAACTGTTCCAGAAGCCCACCACATTTGCAGGGTATCACAAGGCTTTGAGGACCAGTTATTGGAGTGAGGAACTCCAAGAAGATATGCTGCATCGGATAACACAGGAGAAATCGAGATCGGAGAAATCGTTTACAACATTCTTTCTCTGTCAAGTAGCCAAGTTACGGATGATGACTGAAAACCCATTATCTGAGATGCAAATACTCTGGACAACTAGGCATGGGTTCCCAAAAGAGATATAACAGACACTAATCAGTACAGAGAGGAAGATGGTGTACCATGTGGCCTAGTTGCTAAGTGCATTGGATATCACCAGGGCTGACCAGAAGGAGGATGGAAGTAAACCTAGGCCACCTCCAAAAGAACCACTTACAATAAAAAATGGATGGGATCCTAGTGAAAGATGATGGAAAGAAGACCAGAGATATTCTACAGAGTGGAACCCAAGGAGGCAGGAAAATGAATAACAAAGATTGGAGACGGAATGGAAGCATCCATATGACAGAACTGAAGACCGAGGATGTAGGGATCAAAATCTGCATCCCAGAAGAGGAAGATGGGAGGTCAATAGAGAAAGGCAACCTCCAGATAAAATATAAACACGATCATAAAGAAAGGATGGATTAACTGATAACAAGATTGGAAAGGGAATTGGATCACAAAAATGGAAAATGGATTTATGAAATTGGGAAATATTGATCATGAAATATAAAGAAGAATGAGCGAGTAAATGGCGAAACAGTATAAAGGACTTTACCCAAAGTAAGACAAATCATCAGATAGATAGTAGTGTGAGATTTTAGATAGAGGCTAAAGGTGTGTAGGTATAGATATTTGTAGGTGGATCTTAGCAGTATATGGTGAGCCTTCTCTGTTATGCATTCATGTGTGAGTTCTGCAATCACCAGATCTTATTAGATAGAGAAGACAGGGACAGAGATCCCTTTCTCATAATGACTCACTGGATTAAGATTTCCAGTTAGATATTTGACATATATCGTGAGTCAATGGATTAGAAACCAATGTATGGGGAAAGAACCCCTTTATAAAAATATGAGCTATCAGTAAAATATTCTGAGCTCATGGATGAGCTGGATAAAAAGATGCCAGCCTCCCAACCCACCTCAGGATAGTGACCAGTGTTGTCACTCAGAGGGTTATCGTTTGTAAAATGTGGGGTATGAACAGGTTTAATTGGGTAAAAGAGATATCCTGTGCATTCGAACCTGTATATACAAATAGGAAGCAGTAATAAACTCATGTATTGTTTATAGCAAGATTAAATTGGTTTAGTAATGCTGGTTGGATCATCAGAGTTGGAATGTAATTTGCCTGGTCACCTCTCTAGGAATAATCTCATGACTAAGTCATAGGAGTACAGAGATATGAGATGGGTCTAACAGTAGTTAGGAGCATTTAGAATTTCAATGCATTAAATTAAAATTTTTTAAGAAAAAATTTTAAAGAAGGCGAACGGTGTAATGTGATGATCGCACATACTGCGATCACACATATAGATATTTAACATTTAAATAATATTAAATAGTGTGTTTTAAAATACTAGCAAAAGAATTTAAATTTATGAAGAAAGAATGTTTTAATTAATAAAAGAGAGGGAATTAGAATCGAAAAGATTCTTATCTTTTACCCTCCAAAGTCAATATTTTGAGAAATAAAAAATAGTTAAAGTTAAAAATATTGAAATTGTACATTGGAAAATTAATAGTGATAAAGAAATATAAATGAAAGACAAACTAAAATATGATGTAGAAGAAAAAGCAAAGTTTGAAGAGTTTAAATAAGAGTAAAATATAAATTTAAAACATGCAAAAGAATTTAAATTTATGAAGAAAGAATGTTTTAATTAATAAAAGAGAGGGAATTAGAATTGAAAAGATTCTTATCTTTTACCCTCCAAAGTCAATATTTTGAGAAATAAAAAATAGTTAAAGTTAGAAATATTGAAATTGTACATTGGAAAATTAATACTGATAAAGAAATATAAATGAAAGACAAACTAAAATATGATGTAGAAGAAAAAGTAAAGTTTGAAGAGTTTAAATAAGAGTAAAATAGAAATTTAAAACATGAACAAAAGATAAGGATCTGGGTCATAAAAGTATACATTTGATGATAAAATGAAATGTGTATATGGAGTGTGTCTGAAGTATGACACAGACAGCAATAATTAATGCTTGTCAAAATAAAATAAATAAAAAAAAACAATTTATTAAAAATCTGTTTAATTAAAAGAAAAAAAAGAAATAAATAAATGTACATATTGCTACAAAATTATGTAAAAACAAATCGATATAAATGGCCGAAGGCGCATTCAGAAAAAGAAAGGTGGGAATAAAAGCAAAAACAAAAGATCGAACGGACAAAGAACTGGGGAATTTTAATTAAAAAATTTGGGGATTAGAGTTGGAGACTTCTTATCAAGAGATTGGTGGAAAGACTGCTCTGATAATTACCAGCCATAGTTGAGAGAAATGCAAACTTAAGAATCTTTTAAAGTTTAAAAAACAAACAAACAAGAGAGAACCCAGAAACAGAGTGGAAGGACTCCAACATAATATTGGCTAATTAAATGAACAAGATATGATTCCTAACATTGGTGACTCATCAATAATGGCTAGCTAAGGGCCATTGTGATCCCTGGCCAATCCAGACTCACTGTGCTCTAATGGTTCCCATCTAGATGTAACAACAGCTGACAGCACCTGCTGGAGGGTTCATTTTGCCTGGTCCTTGATGACATAAATGTGCAGGAGTTTCCACAACCAAACTCTAACCTAAGAGTGACCATTCCCTGCTAAAGAAGTGGAGAACTTCCATGTGGCAGTCAGCAAGACTTCAAGTTAATTCAGAGACTTAATAACCTAGGTAAATGAATATCTTATATGTTATATTCCCATGTGCACATACCTTTAATTTAGAGAATGGCCAAATTCTTCCTTTTTATGATACAGACATTCTTTAACTTTTTATATATATACATGGAAGGACGATTGTAAATGTACAATCATTTATAGGATCTTTTTATTTTGTTTTACTCGTAGCATTATAGCATATAATCTGTTTTTTTGTGTGTAAATGATTTAAAGTATTTCTTTTATTGTATAATCTATTGTATTAAATATTTATTATTGATATTAATCTGTTTCATCTCGTTCTTCGCCGCTCCAAAAAAGTAATATAGTCGTAGGGTTTGGGGAAATAATTATTACTCATTTTGAGTACTGAATTAACATGTGAAGCTGGTGGGGCACTATTTTGATCCCAATAAAATTTATAAATATCCAAGCGCAGTAACTCTTTAAATCTTACAGCAGTCGAGAGACAGTTGACCGGGAAAAATAACCAGGGGCTATACCCGTATAGTTACAGGTTCGGTCAAGTACAGATATAGACTCGTTAATGTCCGTATGTTCTCTCTGATTGCGGTAGCAGAAGGTGGACTATCTTGAATTTTAAGAATTTTCCATTATATATAAATAAAAGGGAAGTTAAGCTTTTGATCATCGTGTTTTCATTGCAATATATATATTGAAACAGATATGCTGTTCCTCATATAAATATTCAAAAGATTCCCCCCCCATTTAAAAATGTCTAGCCTGATTCAGTCTAATTGGGAACGCAATAAAGCTGTGATTTATTAAAAAAAAAATCATATTTTTAATTTTGTGACTGATGGATTTGAATAAAATGTTATGTCATCTTATTTTTTTTTTTATCTGTCTCAATAAAAAAAAAAGAAATTAATTATCCAATCATTAAAAAGAAAAAAAAAGATACTTGGGTTAAACTGAGGCAGTATTCAAATTAGGCACGTCGTCGGAAGAAAAGAACTTTTTTTTTTCTCTCGTCTTACACAGAGAGGCAGAACATATTAAATTTTTTTTTTTAAAAAAAAAGTGTATTACTTAATTCTTTTGACACATTAAAATGGAAAAAGAAAGCTTTGCTAGAGGAATTATAATGACAATGGGGTAAATTAGCGGCTTCAATCTCTCCACGCTGTGCCATGACTTTCCATAAATGAAATAACCCACCTTCTTTTGAGTAAACTAGTCTGCAAAACTGGAAGGTAATTATGTTATAAGAATATTTAGACATCTTTATCATAAATTATAAATTGACATCATGAAATATCTACATAAAAATTATTTTTATAAAATATTAAAACATTTTTATCATATGTTATAAAGTGAAGTTATGAAACGGTTGCATACGTTTTGTTTAATAAAATATTAAGACATCTTTATCATACGTTATAAAGTGAAGTTATGAAATAATTACATAGAATTTGTTTTATAAAATATTAAAACATCTTTATTATACGTTATAAAGTGAAGTTATGAAATAATTACGTAGAATTTATTTTGTAAAATATTAGAACATGTTTATCATACGTTATAAAATGAAGTTATGAAATAGTTATACGCAAATTTATTTATAAAAATATTTGAACGTATTTACTATATGGATTAGAAATGCTTTAATTGCATATTACTTCTATCTGGGTAATGTAACAGAGCTTATGTGTATGAATATACTTTTATATTTGACTAAATTAGAAATGCTTCAATTACTAAATGATAAATGCTCCACAAGCCAAACAGAGTTTATGTGTATGAATATACTTTTATATTTGACTAAATTAGAAATGCTTCAATTACTAAATGATAAATGCTCCACAAGCCAAACAGAGTTTATGTGTATGAATATACTTTTATATTTGACTAAATTAGAAATGCTTCAATTACTAAATGATAAATGCTCCACAAGCCAAACAGAGTTTATGTGTATGAATATACTTTTATATTTGACTAAATTAGAAATGCTTCAATTACTAAATGATAAATGCTCCACAAGCCAAACAGAATTTATGTATATGAATATACTTTTATATTTGACTAAATTATAAATGCTTCAATTACCAAATGATAAATGCTCCACAAACCAAGAATTGCTGAGTTTAAATGTTTACCAATCAATAATAATTCATAAAATAATGAAATGCTGTATAAATCATAAATGCTTGACTGCTCCCAAGCTTCTTCACATAAATGAATTCAAAATGAATTATTGTATAAACCATAAATGCTTGACTGCTTCTAAGGTTCTTCACATAAATGAATTCAAAATGAATTATTGTATAAACCATAAATGCTTGACTGCTTCTAAGGTTCTTCACTTAAATGAATTCAAAATGAATTATTGTATAAACCATAAATGCTTGACTGCTTCTAAGGTTCTTCTCTTAAATGAATTCAAAATGAATTATTGTATAAACCATAAATGCTTGACTGCTTCTAAGGTTCTTATCATAAATGAATTCAAAATGAACTATTGTTGAATTAGAATATTTCCAAGCTTCTTCTCATAAATGAATTCAAAATGAACTATTGTTGAATTAGAATATTCCCAAGCTTCTTCTCATAAATGAATTCAAAATGAACTATTGTTGAATTAGAATATTTCCAAGCTTCTTCTCATAAATGAATTCAAAATGAACTATTGTTGAATTAGAATATTTCCAAGCTTCTTCTCATAAAGGAATTCAAAAATGAACTATTGTTGAATTAGAATATTTCCAAGCTTCTTCTCATAAATGAATTCAAAATGAACTATTGTTGAATTAGAATATTTCCAAGCTTCTTCTCATAAAGGAATTCAAAAATGAACTATTGTTGAATTAGACTGTTTCCAAACGTCTTCTCATAAATGAACTTGTAAATGAACTATTGATAAAAAAAAAAGAACTGCTTCTAGCTCTTTCATAAGTAAAATGAAAATGAGTTATCATGTGGATAGAAATGAACTTCGTTAGAAATTGCAAATTAATTGTTATTTAATAAATTTTTTTTTGTTACTAAAAATTAAATTGGTTATCCAGTTGTCCAATTCTGTTTTGTTTTATTGCATCACTCATCAGTTATAGCACTTGTTCATGAGAATCTCATGCTTTCTGAGCTACGTCTGACATAACTAGACCTACCCAAGTCAGGTTGTAGTGAGACGGAACTCTAATGGCGCTTTTTGGGAAACCAAACATAGAAATATTTAGATGTTTCCAGTCTCTATGGTACTACATCCTCTGATGAGCAGGAAATATTGTTGTAGGAGGCATTAACATCTGCATTAGGAATGTCAATTGATAGTTCCTTCCTACAGCATGCTCATCAGAAAATTGTTACAACTGACGTAATAAAAGGGTTGTATGGGGGTCCGGTTACATTTGGCGCCCAACATGGGGCCTTATCTGGCTAGCCTACTCATAGGCCGGTTACATTTGGCACCCTACTGTGAGGCCTTATCTGGCTAGCCTACTCATAGGCCGGTTAATTTGCCACCCTACTGTGAGGTCCGATCTAGCTAGCCTACTCATAGGCATAAGCAGATCACGATTCTGTGATATGAACAGTGCATATGATGTAGTGATGTAATTTGTTCAGGAAGGATGGAAAAATAAAAGTTTAAAAGAAAAACAACACAAAAATGAATGGCATAAAGAATGAAACAGGCATTTCAAAGAAGATGGAGTAAAGTCATGGTGTGGATGGAGAGAGAAGCTTATTAAAGTTGAAATTAAAAAAATACCACTAAACTAGAATAAAATATTGATGAAAACCAGATCAAAAACAAAAAAAATGATGAATACAGAAAGCATAGAGGATCCTCCTGAGAAAGAAGATAAACAAGAAGCTAAAGCAGATGAGGAATCAGAGAAAACAGGGGAGATGTCTACATTAGCCCAGTTATTGGAAATTATAAAAGCAGACCAAAAGAAAAGAGACAAACAAAGAGAAGAAGATATCAAACAGAGAGAAGAAGATAACCAAAAAAGAGACAAACAAAGAGAAGAAGATAACCAAAAAAGAGACAAACAAAGAGAAGAAGATATCAAACAGAGAGAAGAAGATATCAAACAGAGAGAAGAAGATAACCAAAAAAGAGATAAACAGAGAGAAGAAGATAACCAAAAAAGAGATAAGCAAAGAGAAGAAGATAACAAGCAAGCAATAGAAGCAAACCAAAGAATAGAAAAACAAATTATGGAAGCAGTCAAAAATCAGAATGAAAAGTTAAACCAGTTGATAAAGGAAATAATTCAGTCTAAAAAATTGGATGAGGAGGAAACTTTGGAATTTCCAACCAAAGATATTTTAAAGGAATCACAAATTGAATATCCTATTACTGATGAAGCAAAATTTGAGATTGTTAAAAAGGAAGAAATTGAAATTACAAAGAGTGATCTTGAAATTGTCAGTCTACCTTCAGGAAAACTTCTGATTGTGGAATATACCTCTAAAATTGAAAATAAAGAAACAGTATATACAGAAGCTGAGAATGAAATTGTATCAAATACAGTAAAAGAGTTTCAAATGGATGAAAATGAATCTAATAAAGCAAAATTAAAATCTTCTGATCTTCAAGAAGATGAAAAACGTGAAAATGAACATAATCAAAATATAACAAAGGGACTGTCCAATATAGAAGAAAATGTTTCAGAAAAATTGTCTGATATATGCTATGAAATAGTAAAGGAGATAGAGAAAGAAACCATAAAATGGAAAGAAAAGTGTGTTAGTCCTCAGCCATATATAAAAATTATAAACAAAAGCTTAATAAACTCAAATCAAAAATTGAGTACAGAAAAAAAATATATAAAGACAGTTATTAAAAATATAGTTGCTTACGCAGGAAAAGACACCAAAAAGGAATCTGAAAACTCGGGATTTATCAGTATGAAAGAAATTAAACAACAAGAAACCTTTGCAAATACCAAAAAAATAATTACTATGGCAAAAGAACCATTTAAAAGGAAACTTTTATGTAAAAATGAAGTACCACCATGGAAGAGGAACAGAAAAAAATTCACAGATGGTGTTCATGGTCCATATCGGATGCGTATAATTAGAAGATCAAACAGTAACAAGGATCTCCAAAGAAAATACAGAAGTGAAGAAGCAAGACACCACAGTAATGTTAAACATGATAAATTTTCAACAAAGAGACGATCCAGAAGTATGTCACCTCATAATATAAAAGAGGACTATAGGAGAACTGATCATGATCCTCAGTCTCCCCAAACCAGGTTGCAGTTATAATTCAGAATAAAATAGAGATAGCTGATGGGAAAAGTTTGTGAGTGTGATGTAGTGATGCATGAACTTGTGTTTTTCATGTTGAGATGGTGGATGATTGAGCGGAGCTGCTTGGATGCATTGTGTTATGATGCTCCGAAGTATATGCTCGGCACTATCCAGACCTGGATGTTGTGCTCCAAGAGTAGTCCAGCAGTGCGTATATATAGGTCTCATGTATAGGCCTTGGTCTCATGGATAGGCCAAATGATAGCCCCTAAGACTCACCGAAGCTGAGCAGGGTTGGCTGAGTGCCAAATTGTTTTTTTTTCTCTGGCTCCTATTCTTGGTTGGATGATACTTCTAGGTACAAGAGAGGTAGTGCTTAAAAATGAGATATTTTCTCGTGACGTCATGAGGCGGTGTGTACTGGTAGTTTGTGCTTGGCCATCTATTTGTCCCAGCATTGGAGGCTATAGTTCATGTATTCACTTTTCCAGCTCATCTTACCCATTCATCAGCATATCTAAAACCAGGCAGTACTGAGAAATAATGTGTATAGTATATGGAATGAAATCGTACTTCCAGGCGATTTCATCCCAAAATTTGGTGAGGGGTAATGAAACAGATATGCTGTTCCTCATATAAATATTCAAAAGATCCCCCCCCATTTAAAAATGTCTAGCGTGATTCAGTCTAATTGGGAACGCAATAAAGCTGTGATTTGTTAAAAAAAAATCATATTTTTAATTTTGTGATTGATGGATTTGAATAAAATGTTATGTCATCTTATTTTTTTTTTATCTGTCTCAATAAAAAAAAAAGAAATTAATTATCCAATCATTAAAAAAAAAAAAAAAAGATACTTGGGTTAAACTGAGGCAGTATTCAAATTAGGCACGTCGTCGGAAGAAAAGAACTTTTTTTTTTCTCTCGTCTTACACAGAGAGGCAGAACATATTAAATTTTTTTTTTTAAAAAAAAAAGTGTATTACTTAATTCTTTTGACACATTAAAATGGAAAAAGAAAGCTTTGCTAGAGGAATTATAATGACAATGGGGTAAATTAGCGGCTTCACTCTCTCCACGCTGTGCCATGACTTTCCATAGATGAAATAACCCGCCTTCTTTTGAGTAAACTAGACTGCAAAACTGGAAGGTAATTATGTTATAAGAATGTTTAGACATCTTTATCATAAATTATAAATTGACATCATGAAATATCTACATAAAAATTATTTTTATAAAATATTAAAACATTTTTATCATATGTTATGAAGTGAAGTTATGAAACGGTTGCATACGTTTTGTTTAATAAAATATTAAGACATCTTTATCATACGTTATAAAGTGAAGTTATGAAATAATTACATAGAATTTGTTTTATAAAATATTAAAACATCTTTATCATACGTTATAAAGTGAAGTTATGAAATAATTACGTAGAATTTATTTTGTAAAATATTAGAACATGTTTATCATACGTTATAAAATGAAGTTATGAAATAGTTATACGCAAATTTATTTATAAAAATATTTGAACGTATTTACTATATGGATTAGAAATGCTTTAATTGCATATTACTTCTATCTGGGTAATGTAACAGAGCTTATGTGTATGAATATACTTTTATATTTGACTAAATTAGAAATGCTTCAATTACTAAATGATAAATGCTCCACAAGCCAAACAGAGTTTATGTGTATGAATATACTTTTATATTTGACTAAATTAGAAATGCTTCAATTACTAAATGATAAATGCTCCACAAGCCAAACAGAGTTTATGTGTATGAATATACTTTTATATTTGACTAAATTAGAAATGCTTCAATTACTAAATGATAAATGCTCCACAAGCCAAACAGAGTTTATGTGTATGAATATACTTTTATATTTGACTAAATTATAAATGCTTCAATTACTAAATGATAAATGCTCCACAAGCCAAACAGAGTTTATGTGTATGAATATACTTTTATATTTGACTAAATTATAAATGCTTCAATTACCAAATGATAAATGCTCCACAAACCAAGAATTGCTGAGTTTAAATGTTTACCAATTAATAATAATTCATAAAATAATGAAATGCTGTATAAATCATAAATGCTTGACTGCTCCCAAGCTTCTTCACATAAATGAATTCAAAATGAATTATTGTATAAACCATAAATGCTTGACTGCTTCTAAGGTTCTTCACATAAATGAATTCAAAATGAATTATTGTATAAACCATAAATGCTTGACTGCTTCTAAGGTTCTTCTCATAAATGAATTCAAAATGAATTATTGTATAAACCATAAATGCTTGACTGCTTCTAAGGTTCTTCTCTTAAATGAATTCAAAATGAATTATTGTATAAACCATAAATGCTTGACTGCTTCTAAGGTTCTTATCATAAATGAATTCAAAATGAACTATTGTTGAATTAGAATATTCCCAAGCTTCTTCTCATAAATGAATTCAAAATGAACTATTGTTGAATCAGAATATTCCCAAGCTTCTTCTCATAAATGAATTCAAAATGAACTATTGTTGAATTAGAATGTTTCCAAGCGTCTTCTCATAAATGAATTCAAAATGAACTATTGTTGAATTAGAATATTTCCAAGCTTCTTCTCATAAAGGAATTCAAAAATGAACTATTGTTGAATTAGAATATTTCCAAGCTTCTTCTCATAAATGAATTCAAAATGAACTATTGTTGAATTAGAATATTTCCAAGCTTCTTCTCATAAAGGAATTCAAAAATGAACTATTGTTGAATTAGACTGTTTCCAAACGTCTTCTCATAAATGAACTTGTAAATGAACTATTGATAAAAAAAAAAGAACTGCTTCTAGCTCTTTCATAAGTAAAATGAAAATGAGTTATCATGTGGATAGAAATGAACTTCGTTAGAAATTGCTAATTAATTGTTATTTAATAATTTTTTTTTTGTTACTAAAAATTAAATTGGTTATCCAGTTGTCCAATTCTGTTTTGTTTTATTGCATCACTCATCAGTTATAGCACTTGTTCATGAGAATCTCATGCCTTCTGAGCTACGTCTGACATAACTAGACCTACCCAAATCAGGTTGTAGTGAGACGGAACTCTAATGGCGCTTTTTGGGAAACCAAACATAGAAATATTTAGATGTTTCCAGTCTCTATGGTACTACATCCTCTGATGAGCAGGAAATATTGTTGTAGGAGGCATTAACATCTGCATTAGGAATGTCAATTGATAGTTCCTTCCTACAGCATGCTCATCAGAAAATTGTTACAACTGACGTAATAAAAGGGTTGTATGGGGGTCTGGTTACAATATATATATATATTTGAGAAGTGAAAAAAAAGAATTGAAAATAAATATGTGGGTGAAAAAACAATAAATTATTACTGGCATCATTGAAAGAATTAATAAATGAAATGAAGCTGACCTAGACATATTGGTAGAAAATATAATAAATGGATAATTAATGTCTTTAAGTGAGATTTTATGTTTTCTGGTAGGGTGAGCAGAAGTAAGACTAGGAGTTGGAGAAAGGGATTAAATGTAAATAACACTTCTCCCATAGTGTGTCAATAAAGATTGAAAATTATAAGGATGTTAAGTCTCTTTAAATATAGCTTACTTTAACTAAATAATATATTATCTTTAAGTAATAATATTCAAACATCAGCTGTCATATTTGCCACTATTTTAACATAATACTTTCTAATATCTCAAAATCTATTCATAAACTTTGACAAACCCATACCTCACATAATGCATATTATTTCCAATTTTTAATAAGAAGTATAATTTTTGCTACTGCATAGATGGAAATATATATATATTCCTTTTGATTGCAGGCTACTTTATCAATAATAATAATAATAATAATAATAATAATAATAATAATAATAATAATAATAATAATAATAATAATAATAATAATAATAATAATAATAATAATAATAATAATAATAATAATAATAATAATAATAATAATAATAATAATAATAATAATAATAATAATAATAATAATAATAATAATAATAATAATAATAATAATAATAATAATAATAATAATAATAATAATAATAATAACAACAACAACAATAATAATAACAAAAACAACAACAACAACAAGAATAAGAACAACAACAACAACAACTACAACTGAGTAGCTTTATTGATCAGGAAATTATAAAAAGTTTGAGCCTGCAAGTGACAGAAATAGATTCTGTTCAAAGATCTTATATGCCAGTATCTGATAGTCAACTACTGCATTAATCCATGGAAGTCAGTAATTCATTAAACTATTATGTGCAGCATCAAATAAACTAATAGAGGGGAGTCATGTGATTCTGTGCTTGAGTTTATCAATGAACTTACAAAAGGCACACATAAATACAAACAACTTTATAGAAATATTATATATATATATATATTTCATATGATGGAATTAGAATCCATTATGTTGCCTTAATAAAATACTTTAATAAAAATATAAACAAATATTATAGACAACTACATTAATAAATTAAATATTTATTAATGTAGTTGTCTATAATATTTATGTATATATATTGTACCGGGTCGAACCGCTGAAATATATATACATATATATATATATATATAATAGTCTCAATGCATAACACTACCAGAAACTTCAAATATAAAATGTAAAATCACTCCCATTAATGTTGTTTTTGAACTAATGAATATAGATAAAGTCTTTCAAACAGACTTTATATTTATTCCCAAGGTAGCATGCCAAAAACATAATATTTGTGGGAATGATTTGACATTATATATATATATATATATATGATCAACAGATGGCGTTTTTACCAAAAACACGATCAAGCATTTGTTTACATAACGATCAAAGAGTCAGAATTAACTATCTTTTTCGTTTTAGCCCACTTTCAGATCAGCTGATTTCAAGCTATTTTGCTATCATAAGTGAAAGACAGAGCCAAGAAACTAGATCTAAAAACTGACTCCAAGTGTTTATGCACAGAGTTTCTATCAGTATGCAAGCATGAAATTTTTCAGACCGATAAAGTCTTCAAATTCAGCCAAACAAGCTAGATAGCTATATGGGTCTGATCTCAGTTCGGCTTCTCCACATAGTCAAAGCCTCTGCAATCTATATCATTGCAGAAACCTTTAAAGGTAGATTTATGAAAAACAAAAACAAGTTTTAATCACGTTAAAACCTGCTGACGCTTGTATTTATGATCAACAGATGGCGATTTTACCAAAAACACGATCAAGCATTTGTTTACATAAACGATCAAAGAGTCAGAATTAACTATTTTTTTCATTTTAGCCCACTTTCAGATCAGCTGATTTCAAGCTATTTTGCTATCATCAGTGAAAGACAGAGCCAAGAAACTAGATCTAAAAACTGACTCCAAGTGTTTATGCACAGAGTTTCTATCAGTTTGCAAGCATGAAATTTTTCAGACCGATAAAGTCTTCAAATTCAGCCAAACAAGTTAGATAGCTATATGGGTCTGATCTCAGTTCAGCTTCTCCACATAGTCAAAGCCTCTGCAATCTATATCATTGCGGAAACCTTTAAATATATATATCCAATGCATAATGCCAACTGAAATCTGTATAAAAAGTTTTAAATATCCCATGGCTATATTATTTTAGCTGCACTACCTCTTTAAATAAAGAAATAAAAAAGAAGTATGACTAAAATAATATAACTATGGGGAGTTTCAAATATGCCAACAGTCAACTATTTATCATATGGAAAATTTCACACAATCTTCATGATTAAATAAATCAATAAAATATCAGTAACAATTGTCAAAAATACTACAGTTAGGTTGTAAGTGGAATTCCATTTACTATCTAATGATCATGTTGCCTTGATAATAAATTGATATTTTATTGGTTTATTTTTAAATAAATATGAGATCTGTGCAATAAGATTTTTATATGTGTGCTATGTCTTAATTTTAACTTTCTCTTGAGTAAGACTAACAATATGATTTCTAAATTCTTATCCTTCTAAGTAAAGTAATTAACCCCACTGCAGATCAATTTCTAAAGTAATTTTGATAACAGAACACTATAATTCTTATAATAGAGATACACATCTTTATCGTTACACATAATATAATATGAATACATATAAGTTCAATTACTCTATATACACTTTCTCAGACACTTTCCGGGAAGTATTAGACCCTTGCTTAATCATATTTAATACTTAATTAAAGTCATTATTTACCCAACTTCATGGTAAATGTCTTTACTTCTGTGGGCCCTTGAGGTACATATAAATCATAATAAGATTGGCCAATCTGCTTGAACCCTAGTCAACTTGAGTACTTTCAGGAACCAACATTCTGAGTATGGAACATATCATCACTGGTTTTTTCCACTGCTTGAGGAAGGGAAAAATATGTTGCTTTGTACCCACCCCCCTTTGCTTAAATAGTTTTCTTTTCTCCTTTGTTTTCTGGAGTAATCTATCTGTATTATCTTTAACCAGTGGAAGGTTTTTAATTATCTATTAAAGCTTTTTAAAACATTAGATCCTTCAAGAATTCAATTGTTAATTAGTTATTGCCAGTTGCCTTCCTATGTAATCAGATTTTACTTTTCATTCCTTCTCTTTATTTAATGTTTTAATTTATTTCACATTATTATGTAACAAATGTTACACACTAATTTTAGTAAGTACAAATTTTAGTATTAATTTAAATGTATATTTTAATGTTATTTAATGGATATTCCAATCCTCCCCATACCACAAATTCTTCCATTTACATATAATCCTGTAATTTTTATAGTTTACATTTATTTTGTTGGGGTCTTGGTGATCTTTGCATTTCCCTGGGTTCAATCTTCCCTCTGGTTTCAGGTTCACGTTGAACTTGGGATTGTAAATTATCTTGTCTTGTGGCCTCCTGATTTGTCTGTTCATTTTCTTGTTTTCCAGTTTGTTTTGCTGATTCTGCACTATTTGTTATTATCAGTGGATACAACATCTCTATTGTAGGTTGGTGGCAAACATAGTTTATGTCTCTTATATTCTTTACCATTTTTGTTTTGAATGGTTATTATTTGTCTAGATAGTCTTCCTATAATTATACCCTTGATCCGTTTCTTTTGCAGCTGATCATGTATCCATATTACATCACCAATTTGAAAGGTTTTTTTCTTTACTTTTATGATGAAAATAATTATTTTTTTGGCAATCACATGGCTACTTTAATGCACAACTTTCTGTGCATCAGAAAGTTTGCTGGTGATTTGTTGGTAGTTGTTGAAAGCATTGAGTGTTGATACAGCATTGTATCATATAAAACTTCTTTCATGTTACTACTTGGAGATTTTCTTATTGTTTTTTAATTGTTTGGATGGTTTTCTTAGTGAGACCATTCGATTCTGGCTGTCAGGGGAGTGCACATATGTGTCTGATTCTATTGTTTTTTTAAAATATTCTTCCATCTCTTGCACTGTAAATCCAATGCCATTATCTGAAACCATTACTTCCTGTAATCTTTGGCATGAGAAAATCACTTTTAGTATTTTTGTTGTTTAATTAGCACTCATATTTTTGAACAATATGATATTTGGCCCATTTTGAATAAGAATGTGCAAGTACTAATAGTATTTTTTCATTAATAGAACCTGCATTGTTCATGTGAAGTCTCTGACATATCATGTGAAGTCTCTGACATAGTTTTGTTTTGCTTTATGCCAGGGTATATATTTGTTCAGTTTTCTGTTGCTCTATGATTGACAAGCTGAACATTTTAAAAATATAATTCTCTATTTATATTGTTATTCTTGTCCACCAGATGTAGTTATGCACTAATGTTTTTGCATGCACTACTCCTGGCTGGTCTTCATGTAGCAACTTTAATAATTTTTTTTTCTGATGGTTCAATCACCCTGTCACCCATTAATATGCACACTTAACTAAACAATAAATTATTTCTTTATATCCAAAAGGCTAGTATCATGCATTATTGTTTCTTTGTTGGCCAGCCATTTCTAATCCAACTTTTTAGTAACTGACATCCTTTATCTTCCCTTATCCATTTTTCCCATTGTATTACTATTAAGTATCACAGACCCCATAGCATCTATATAATTTATTTTTATATCATTCATCTGAGATGCCTGTTATCCTGGGTTTCTAGACAATGCACCCACATGCTGTATCTCTTTTTCCTTCTTATAGACCAGCTGATAATCATATGATGACTGTATACTTCTCCATCTTAGCATCCTATGACTCAAATGATCAAGAGCTAATAATGGTTTACAATCTGTTACTATTTGAAATGTTCTGCCATATATAATATTTCTTTAAATATGATTGACAAAGTTCTCTTATCTACCTGATTGTAGTTTTTTTTGGCTTTGGAGATATTTCTAGATGCATAGGCAATTGAACATTTTTCATTATAACATTGATAGCATAAAACCACTGTATTCTGAGGCATGGTTAAAGCTACTTCTCAATTATTGTCAAAATGGACTAATAGTGATAGTAGACATTTAGTGCACCTACAAGCATCATTATGGGTTTTTAACTTCTGCCACTTGATTCTTTCTTAGCAACTCAAAGAGATGTTTTTCTCTTCTTAATTTATTGTACAGGAATGGTTTGAAGTAGTAGATTAGACCTGAAAATGACTGAAATTCTTTGACATTGTTTGGTTTTTCTACCTTTTCAATGGATTTTACTTTTTCAGGTGAAGGACATTCACCTTTCCAGAAATTATGTGCCCTAGATAAAGCTCTTTAATTTTACCCTGAAATTATTTAATTTTGCACATACCTTATTCAGTTTTGATGTAAACTCTCTTCTGATTCTGCAGTTATGAATGTATCATCAAAATAGGGTATAATGCCCACAAATGTTTGCAATAATGTATCAATTTTTGCCTGAAATATTTTTGGGACTGTTGAAATGTCAAACATCAACCTATTACACTTTAAACCAAAAAGTGTGGTAAGCATTAAAATTTTGATAGTGGATCTGATGAAAAACTGAATTTAAATCAAGCTTTGCAAAGTAGGATGCTTTTTGACAACTTACCAATACCTCTCATAAATTAGAAACAGAATAAGCTCCCTTATTTGAAAACTTGTTCACCATTACTGTATAGTCACTGCATATACATATATGTCTTAGGTGTTTTAATTACAGCTATAGGTGTATCCCAGTTAACCATTTCTATCAGTGTCAATATGCTCTTATTGACCAATGACTAAATTTTTTTATCTTTTACGGTTTGCAAATTGTGCGACATGCATTGTCAACAAGCTCAACCTCTACTGGACTTGTAGCTATCATATCTAACTCCTCGGTAAATAAGTCTGGATATTTAATTTTTAAATTCTCTTTTGAGCGAATTTTTTTATTGTGCTTGAATTCCAATTTTTAAACCAGTCCCTGCCTATTTATATAGGGCTGAATCACCCTTGTACTATGCATAGCAGCAATCTAATTATTTTATTACAGAATTTAATTGGGGTCTGTACTTGCCCCAGTAAGTTTAGTTAATATCCACTTATGCCACAAGCTTTTATATTAGTTTTTTTTTCAAGTTTTAACCTAGTGAAAGCTGCTGATAGTGTTCTCCAGTATATGTCTGCTGATATTGTAGATATCCCCAATTCACTATCTATTTCTATTATAATATTTATTTCAAAACTTAAAATTCAATCATGAATTGCTGCTGCCCCTCCATATCTATATTTTTAATAGTGAATTTATTATTGGACTTACCTGACCTATTCTTTTGGCCCCACATTTTCTCTTGGTTTAATGCATTACCAGATTTTCTGCACACAAATGTGATGTGGTCCTTAAAGCTACATTTAAAACATATAAAAAAATAGATGCATTACTAAAAATTTGAGAATTGAAGAGATGGAGAACTAGTATGGAGAATAAAAAGAGTTTATAATATATATATATATATATATATATATATATATATATATATATATATATATATATATATATAATAATAATAATAATTCAAACAAATATATTTAACACAGTATTCAAAATTAAATAATATATTCTTTACCAGAAGTACTTTCAATTGTTTCACTGACAATCTTTATCAACTGTTAATACAAACGTACAAAAAATAAAAACTTGCATTACCCATCATTCAATCTATTCAAATTTCCCACAATTCTGTTGTCTTTATATTAGCCGATTGTTTATTCATCAAACCACCTCTATTCCTAGATATCATCATTGCCTCTTTAATTTTACGTTTTTCACTACACCTTTCAATTTGAATAATTTTTATATCTCTATTATTAAATTTAAAACCATAATTACATGTTTTATTATGATCAAATATAATTGATGGAGTATTCATATTTACTGAAGATATATTTTCTTTCTGTACACGTTTATATAATGTCTTATGATCATTATATCGTTTTTGTAATGTACATTTGGATTCCCCTATATATTTTATTCCACAACCACATTCCAACATATATATATCAGAACTTAACTCAAACTTAGAAATCTTGGCTTTGGAGTTATTTATCATATCATTTATATTATTTGAAGAGAAAAAAGAAATTCTACACAAACCACTAAAAAGTTTATAAATTAATTTAGCTTGTTGATTAGATATAAAAGGAATAGAAATCCATTTATCACTTTTTAATTTACTTAATATTTTCTTATTATTACTCTTATTTTGATTATATTTTGTAATTGTATTATAAATAATATTCCTTCCATAACCAACATTCAACATATCAGTAATATATACATTAATATTTTCAATTTTATCACTAATAAATTTGCACAAATAATCATTTCTAAATAAAAATGACTTCAAACCAGCTAATTTATGACTCATATGAACTTTAGAATTATATGGAATATAACCCCTAATTTCCACAGGCTTTAAAATCATATTATAATCAAACACATTATTATTTCTTTTAATAAATATATCTAAAAACTTTATAGAATCTTCCTTCTCTTCATTTAACACCCATTTTACATTATTAATCATATTTAACTCATTAAACAAATTAACTATTATTTCATTATGTGCACATATAAATACATCATCAACATATCTACAATATACTTTAATTCCTTTATATTTTATCTGAGACAATATCTTAACCTCATAATTAGAAATAAAAAAATTACAAAGCTGTGATACCACCGGAAGACCCATTGGCCAACCAAAATTCATTTTATAAAAGCAATCATTAAACCTAACATATATATTATCATTCACAAATCTTAATATTTTAACAATAAAATTCCTAATATTATTATCTATAGATTTTAAAAACAAAGCTCTTTCAATAATCTCTATTGATTCAATACGATTAATTGAACCATACATTTCAGATATGTCAAGTGTACACATAACATCATTATTATCAATTTTTATATTTTTAATCCTATTAATAAAATCAAATGATGATGAAATCGTATAATCTCCAAATCCAAGCACATCTTGCATTATTTTTTCAATATATCTACAAGCATTATAATAAAAAACACCACCAAAATCAACAATTACTCTTAATGGATAACAATTTTTATGCAATTTTATATTTGCAAAGATTCTTGGAAACACTGCAGACGACGGATATAAACTGTAATATGTCTTTGCATCAATAACTTTTTTTATTTTTAGCAGTCATTAAAATATCATTAATAAATTTCATTCTATATATTACAGTTTAATCCGTCGTCTGCAGTGTTTCCAAGAATCATTGCAAATATAAAATTGCATAAAAATTGTTATCCATTAAGAGTAATTGTTGATTTTGGTGGTGTTTTTTATTATAATGCTTGTAGATATATTGAAAAAATAATGCAAGATGTGCTTGGATTTGGAGATTATACGATTTCATCATCATTTGATTTTATTAATAGGATTAAAAATATAAAAATTGATAATAATGATGTTATGTGTACACTTGACATATCTGAAATGTATGGTTCAATTAATCGTATGGAATCAATAGAGATTATTGAAAGAGCTTTGTTTTTAAAATCTATAGATAATAATATTAGGAATTTTATTGTTAAAATATTAAGATTTGTGAATGATAATATATATGTTAGGTTTAATGATTGCTTTTATAAAATGAATTTTGGTTGGCCAATGGGTCTTCCGGTGGTATCACAGCTTTGTAATTTTTTTATTTCTAATTATGAGGTTAAGATATTGTCTCAGATAAAATATAAAGGAATTAAAGTATATTGTAGATATGTTGATGATGTATTTATATGTGCACATAATGAAATAATAGTTAATTTGTTTAATGAGTTAAATATGATTAATAATGTAAAATGGGTGTTAAATGAAGAGAAGGAAGATTCTATAAAGTTTTTAGATATATTTATTAAAAGAAATAATAATGTGTTTGATTATAATATGATTTTAAAGCCTGTGGAAATTAGGGGTTATATTCCATATAATTCTAAAGTTCATATGAGTCATAAATTAGCTGGTTTGAAGTCATTTTTATTTAGAAATGATTATTTGTGCAAATTTATTAGTGATAAAATTGAAAATATTAATGTATATATTACTGATATGTTGAATGTTGGTTATGGAAGGAATATTATTTATAATACAATTACAAAATATAATCAAAATAAGAGTAATAATAAGAAAATATTAAGTAAATTAAAAAGTGATAAATGGATTTCTATTCCTTTTATATCTAATCAACAAGCTAAATTAATTTATAAACTTTTTAGTGGTTTGTGTAGAATTTCTTTTTCTCTTCAAATAATATAAATGATATGATAAATAACTCCAAAGCCAAGATTTCTAAGTTTGAATTAAGTTCTGTTATATATATGTTGGAATGTGGTTGTGGAATAAAATATATAGGGGAATCCAAATGTACATTACAAAAACGATATAATGATCATAAGACATTATATAAACGTGTACAGAAAGAAAATATATCTTCAGTAAATATGAATACTCCATCAATTATATTTGATCATAATAAAACATGTAATTATGGTTTTAAATTTAATAATAGAGATATAAAAATTATTCAAATTGAAAGGTGTAGTGAAAAACGTAAAATTAAAGAGGCAATGATGATATCTAGGAATAGAGGTGGTTTGATGAATAAACAATCGGCTAATATAAAGACAACAGAATTGTGGGAAATTTGAATAGATTGAATGATGGGTAATGCAAGTTTTTATTTTTTGTACGTTTGTATTAACAGTTGATAAAGATTGTCAGTGAAACAATTGAAAGTACTTCTGGTAAAGAATATATTATTTAATTTTGAATACTGTGTTAATAATATTTATTTTCAAAGCGCAGATGATTTGAAATTAACTTACGAGAGAGTGCAAGTCTCTCAGCGCTTGTGATTATTAATAGCCAATCAGATCGTAAATACTGGGACAACGATTTAACAAGAAAAGAGTGGTAACCACTCTTAATTTTACTTGTCTGTCTATATATCCAAGCCAGTCCAAAGTACTTATATCTGAAAGTGTGAATATTAAATACCTTCACACACTACTCACTGACTTCAAATTACAAACATACAGCATGAAATCTTTAGATTCACTATGCAGTAGATTATCGATGTTATAAATTGCAGAAATATATGTAAATAATATTTATTTTCAAAGCGCAGATGATTTGAAATTAACTTACGAGAGAGTGCAAGTCTCTCAGCGCTTGTGATTATTAATAGCCAATCAGATCGTAAATACTGGGACAACGATTTAACAAGAAAAGAGTGGTAACCACTCTTAACTTTACTTGTCTGTCTATATATCCAAGCCAGTCCAAAGTACTTATATCTGAAAGTGTGAATATTAAATACCTTCACACACTACTCACTGACTTCAAATTACAAACATACAGCATGAAATCTTTAGATTCACTATGCAGTAGATTATCGATGTTATAAATTGCAGAAATATATGTAAATAATATTTATTTTCAAAGCGCAGATGATTTGAAATTAACTTACGAGAGAGTGCAAGTCTCTCAGCGCTTGTGATTATTAATAGCCAATCAGATCGTAAATACTGGGACAACGATTTAACAAGAAAAGAGTGGTAACCACTCTTAACTTTACTTGTCTGTCTATATAAGGAAAACAGTCCCAGTATTTACGATCTGATTGGCTATTAATAATCACAAGCGCTGAGAGACTTGCACTCTCTCGTAAGTTAATTTCAAATCATCTGCGCTTTGAAAATAAATATTATTTACATATATTTCTGCAATTTATAACATCGATAATCTACTGCATAGTGAATCTAAAGATTTCATGCTGTATGTTTGTAATTTGAAGTCAGTGAGTAGTGTGTGAAGGTATTTAATATTCACACTTTCAGATATAAGTACTTTGGACTGGCTTGGATATATAGACAGACAAGTAAAGTTAAGAGTGGTTACCACTCTTTTCTTGTTAAATCGTTGTCCCAGTATTTACGATCTGATTGGCTATTAATAATCACAAGCGCTGAGAGACTTGCACTCTCTCGTAAGTTAATTTCAAATCATCTGCGCTTTGAAAATAAATATTATTTACATATATTTCTGCAATTTATAACATCGATAATCTACTGCATAGTGAATCTAAAGATTTCATGCTGTATGTTTGTAATTTGAAGTCAGTGAGTAGTGTGTGAAGGTATTTAATATTCACACTTTCAGATATAAGTACTTTGGACTGGCTTGGATATATAGACAGACAAGTAAAGTTAAGAGTGGTTACCACTCTTTTCTTGTTAAATCGTTGTCCCAGTATTTACGATCTGATTGGCTATTAATAATCACAAGCGCTGAGAGACTTGCACTCTCTCGTAAGTTAATTTCAAATCATCTGCGCTTTGAAAATAAATATTATTTACATACTCTTTATTTCTGCAATTTATAACATCGATAATCTACTGCATAGTGAATCTAAAGATTTCATGCTGTATGTTTGTAATTTGAAGTCAGTGAGTAGTGTGTGAAGGTATTTAATATTCACACTTTCAGATATAAGTACTTTGGACTGGCTTGGATATATAGACAGACAAGTAAAGTTAAGAGTGGTTACCACTCTTTTCTTGTTAAATCGTTGTCCCAGTATTTACGATCTGATTGGCTATTAATAATCACAAGCGCTGAGAGACTTGCACTCTCTCGTAAGTTAATTTCAAATCATCTGCGCTTTGAAAATAAATATTATTTACATATATTTCTGCAATTTATAACATCGATAATCTACTGCATAGTGAATCTAAAGATTTCATGCTGTATGTTTGTAATTTGAAGTCAGTGAGTAGTGTGTGAAGGTATTTAATATTCACACTTTCAGATATAAGTACTTTGGACTGGCTTGGATATATAGACAGACAAGTAAAGTTAAGAGTGGTTACCACTCTTTTCTTGTTAAATCGTTGTCCCAGTATTTACGATCTGATTGGCTATTAATAATCACAAGCGCTGAGAGACTTGCACTCTCTCGTAAGTTAATTTCAAATCATCTGCGCTTTGAAAATAAATATTATTTACATATATTTCTGCAATTTATAACATCGATAATCTACTGCATAGTGAATCTAAAGATTTCATGCTGTATGTTTGTAATTTGAAGTCAGTGAGTAGTGTGTGAAGGTATTTAATATTCACACTTTCAGATATAAGTACTTTGGACTGGCTTGGATATATAGACAGACAAGTAAAGTTAAGAGTGGTTACCACTCTTTTCTTGTTAAATCGTTGTCCCAGTATTTACGATCTGATTGGCTATTAATAATCACAAGCGCTGAGAGACTTGCACTCTCTCGTAAGTTAATTTCAAATCATCTGCGCTTTGAAAATAAATATTATTTACATATATTTCTGCAATTTATAACATCGATAATCTACTGCATAGTGAATCTAAAGATTTCATGCTGTATGTTTGTAATTTGAAGTCAGTGAGTAGTGTGTGAAGGTATTTAATATTCACACTTTCAGATATAAGTACTTTGGACTGGCTTGGATATATAGACAGACAAGTAAAGTTAAGAGTGGTTACCACTCTTTTCTTGTTAAATCGTTGTCCCAGTATTTACGATCTGATTGGCTATTAATAATCACAAGCGCTGAGAGACTTGCACTCTCTCGTAAGTTAATTTCAAATCATCTGCGCTTTGAAAATAAATATTATTTACATATATTTCTGCAATTTATAACATCGATAATCTACTGCATAGTGAATCTAAAGATTTCATGCTGTATGTTTGTAATTTGAAGTCAGTGAGTAGTGTGTGAAGGTATTTAATATTCACACTTTCAGATATAAGTACTTTGGACTGGCTTGGATATATAGACAGACAAGTAAAGTTAAGAGTGGTTACCACTCTTTTCTTGTTAAATCGTTGTCCCAGTATTTACGATCTGATTGGCTATTAATAATCACAAGCGCTGAGAGACTTGCACTCTCTCGTAAGTTAATTTCAAATCATCTGCACTTTGAAAATAAATATTATTTACATATATTTCTGCAATTTATAACATCGATAATCTACTGCATAGTGAATCTAAAGATTTCATGCTGTATGTTTGTAATTTGAAGTCAGTGAGTAGTGTGTGAAGGTATTTAATATTCACACTTTCAGATATAAGTACTTTGGACTGGCTTGGATATATAGACAGACAAGTAAAGTTAAGAGTGGTTACCACTCTTTTCTTGTTAAATCGTTGTCCCAGTATTTACGATCTGATTGGCTATTAATAATCACAAGCGCTGAGAGACTTGCACTCTCTCGTAAGTTAATTTCAAATCATCTGCACTTTGAAAATAAATATTATTTACATATATTTCTGCAATTTATAACATCGATAATCTACTGCATAGTGAATCTAAAGATTTCATGCTGTATGTTTGTAATTTGAAGTCAGTGAGTAGTGTGTGAAGGTATTTAATATTCACACTTTCAGATATAAGTACTTTGGACTGGCTTGGATATATAGACAGACAAGTAAAGTTAAGAGTGGTTACCACTCTTTTCTTGTTAAATCGTTGTCCCAGTATTTACGATCTGATTGGCTATTAATAATCACAAGCGCTGAGAGACTTGCACTCTCTCGTAAGTTAATACTGTGTTAAATATATTTGTTTGAATTATTATTATATAATTTAAAAATACAGACATTTAATGGTTGTAGTTATATATATATATATATATATATATATATATATATATATATATATATATATATATATAAGTAAACAGAATATCAGGTGTTAATTTATAATAATAGCAACAATTACAGTTTACTGTTTAAGGCTCAAACAGGAACATTAGCAACAAGAGAATATATACATAAATGGAGAAGTATGGGTCATTTAGTCTTCAAGTTATGTAAGGAAAGTATGGAAAATATTAGGCATCTATTAATTGAATGTTAATGTCTACAAGTAGAAAGGATACAAATAATGAAGTTGTGGAAGAATAAATATAAACAAAATGATTGTATAGAAAGTAATTTTTTTTTTTTATGCTGTGTTTGATATCTATATATAAACGTCATAGAGTGAACAAAGATAATGTTAAGGACTTGGAATGGACTAGGATAGAAAAAAAAATGTGGGAAAAACTTAGGAAGAGAAATGAGAAGGGAAAGTGAGACGGCTAACAGCTTGCTCTGTACATAGTGTCTGAGAGATTCCTGACTCCAATAAAGGAGAAGCCGTAGAACATTGCATCACACCGCAGGTGATTATATTAGAAAAGTATATTTTGGAAAGGTTTCAATACAGGGCATAAACCGATTCAATAAAATATTGATTTATTTTATATAGTTGTTTAGTTTCAATTGTGTTGGAGTCATTAACAAGTACTTTTGATAAATAAATTAGTGTTTACTATTTATTACTTAATAAGTAAGAGATTATCTTTACTCCAGTCATAAACTTTGAATATTAGTTAAAGGTTAATGTATCTGATTTTTTAATTAAACTTAAACAAACAGAATTACTATATCTAAAAAACATATTAAGCATGAAAAAAGAGAGATGAAATCGAGTATTTAATTAAAAAAATAGCAATAATATTCTTTAAAGTGAAGTTTTGATTTTATATTAGTGCTAGTCATAATTTGCACTATAATGTATGATTAGTAATAATCCTTAATTCATTTATCTGAAATGGTTGATGTCAAAGTTGTAAGTGCATAAAGTTTGATACTTGTAAACTAAAGCTATAGATATTTGTAAATTTATTGAAAGAAATTAACACTTGGACAAACTAAATGACAATCAATAATCTCAATCTTTTGACAAGACAATCTCCTTTAACAATAACGATGAAAAAGTACTTTTATTGATGGTCTAATATGTTTATATAGACATTAAAGATTGCCACTTGATGATAGAGAATGAAATTATTGATACAAAGAAATTTAAGTAAACCGCATTAAAAGAGCTAAAGTTTACTCTTTGTAGTCATGTTGCAAGCCTTAGTATCTATATATACATATTACATAAGATTGCCTTGGCAATAGATTAAGATTGTTGATTGGTATTAATATTGGTATTGTTAAGTGTTTACTATGTTAAAAGCATTTACGTTTATAAATCTATCTAGCCTTGTTCATTATTAGCTTTATCTATCTATCTATCTATCTATCTATCTATCTATCTATCTATCTATCTATCTATCTATCTATCTATCTATCTATCTATCTATCTATCTATCTATCTATCTATCTATCTATCTATCTATCTATCTATCTATCTATCTATCTATCTATCTATCTATCTATCTATCTATCTATCTATCTATCTATCTATCTATCTATCTATCTATCTATCTATCTATCTATCTATCTATCTATCTATCTATCTATCTATCTATCTATCTATCTATCTATCTATCTATCTATCTATCTATCTATCTATCTATCTATCTATCTATCTATCTATCTATCTATCTATCTATCTATCTATCTATCTATCTATCTATCTATCTATCTATCTATCTATCTATCTATCTATCTATCTATCTATCTATCTATCTATCTATCTATCTATCTATCTATCTATCTATCTATCTATCTATCTATCTATCTATCTATCTATCTATCTATCTATCTATCTATCTATCTATCTATCTATCTATCTATCTATCTATCTATCTATCTATCTATCTATCTATCTATCTATCTATCTATCTATCTATCTATCTATCTATCTATCTATCTATCTATCTATCTATCTGCATTGCAACTTTTCAGCCAAACAAATTACAGAAAAACAGGTCATTAGATCATCTTATTGTTCCAAAGACTTAAATTCATTTACAAGACTTGTTCTATTGCATATTGATGAATATAATATAAAATTTGGGTGTGTATATTGTATAAAATACATAGTAAAATCTATTTCTTTTGCAATACCTTTACATTGATATATAAAGCAATCATCTACTCTGATAATATTGTCTATAAACATAACAAAAAACATATTTTTACTTTTATTCAAAGTGCGGTCAATTTGACAATGTTCTATCATTGCTAATGATACATTATCTGAATGATCTCAAATAATTCCTTACTAAATTTAAAAGCATTAAATCTTAGGACTCAGGATTGATTTTATTTATAAAGGATCTCTCAAAAGTGAAGAGGAGAGACACTATTATAAATAAAATTAATCCATTTAAAATCATTCAATGAGTACAAATTACAGTAAAATTGATCCCCTTAAATGGCAAGTGGGAACTCATTATTACACTATAAGTGTAGACCTATAATGTGAAATGAAATGATGGGTCCACTTCATTAACGATAAGACTGACTCAGGATTAGCTGAAAAATTGTGAATAATTAAGAAATATATGCAAAAGTAGTGTATGGACTTACTACCACTAAATTTTTAAGAACTTTCTTCATCATAAACAATTTATTCTAAGTATTTGCTAAAGCATTTCAATGCTAACTAACATCTTTGGCATTTCTGATTTAGATATGTGTTAAAAAAATCAATAGTATTACAAGAGTAAAACCAAAACTATTCTATTATGGGAAATTGAAATTTGGATGATGGAGTTGATACATAAATTGATCCAAAGATATTGGATTCTTAATAACCCAGTTTAATTTGATTCTTTAGGCTTAAAAACAAGATCAGTTTTTTTCTCAATCTTTCTCTTTTCTTTCTGTATGGGAGCCACAGTTATGATAGACTTAAGTAATTAATAGTTACTAGATAGTAGTGCAGTAGAGTCACCTTCTACTAAATACTCAAACTTATAATAGATGGTGTTAGTATAATAGAGTGAAGTGGAAAAACTCCTGTTTATGGCATTGGTCTCTTTATAACTAAAATGAGGATGGTGTATAATGTATATGTTCCTAAAAAAAATATTTAATTATACAGTGTTATATCCATTACTGAAATTTGGTAGCAGATTAAATCTTTGATTTATATAAATAGACTATACTAAAATCTGTGAAACAAAGTTTAATGGCAGATTTATTGTTTTTCCCCAACATTCATTGAAATTTTATGTAAACACATTATAAAATATATTTTACATTTTTTTTATTTTTCAGTAAATGGAATATCATGACATTTACAGAAGTATTAAAGTACTTTATGCAATCTTTTATTTTTGTACTAATTGTTGGGTCATTTTATGCCTTTATAGTGTCATGAAATTAAAGGTTCTTTAATCAAAGATCCACGTGTCACTTTGGGGCTTTGAATGTCACATGACTTCATTAAAAATAATCATTTCATTATTTTATTGCATTAATTCTGTAAGTATTATCAATTGAATATTTTGTTGTTCTGCTTAAGTTGTCTGAATTTTTATAGATTAGTATGGTCTGGTGCAATAGTAAAGTGATTCTGAAACGCAAGAGCTACCATTTCTGCAAACTCAACTTTTTATGAATGCCCGGGCAATAAACCATTTATTTTATTATAGTATAAATTTTATATGTAAATAAAAATATTTTTAAATAAAAGTTTACTTTTTATGATTATTTTATTATGATACGATTATGCAAAATGAATGTTTTCCCCCCGATAATTTACTTTCAAAAATTAATTTTTTGTCTAATTAGATTTTTTACGCTTGACATTTACGTTATTAGTCAGACCTGGTTTTTTCCATTGTTTATCTTATTACTTATTTCTATTTGTTATTTGCATTTACAAAAATGATCTCGTATTTATAAGCATCATGTGACAATTTTTTTTATTTTTTATTGATATATTTACTTATGAGTATGCAAATACAGGAAAATCTATATTTTTTTTTCATCACGCTTATTAATATTTTATCTGAATAAAAAATCTTTAGAGTTCTTATAATCAAAGTTTTATGCTATCAAAAGTCATTCAAGGCTGTAATATTTATTAGCAAAGGTAAGCAAACTTCTGAGGATTATTTAACTTTTAACACAATCATAAAAACGAAAGGAAGCGTAATCCAATCAAATGCTAGCTTTAACTAATTAATAAATTTGAATTATTCTCACAAACTTGTATGTGTTAAAACAAATACGATCTTATTTTTTTTTTGGTTTTGTCAACAATATATAACGATATTAACATATCATGTGATATTGTTATGATTTGCTTTTAGGAATTCTAAGCATGCATTTTTAGATCAATTCTCTTTATCCTTCTCTAGATCTAACTACTGTAATCTTAAGATAGTTTAGTGCTATAATGTCCACAATTCCAAGTCAAGACAACTTATACACATATGCATATAGTTATATACTTATGACATCAAATAAAAAGCTAAAAACAGCCTGGCTATACATTTTTTGTGGCATTATATTACCAGACATTTATTGTTTACTTATACTTGCTAAAGATAGCTCTAGAGAAGAAATGAAAATTGCTATTCTTTGATATACATATATTTTTTTTAAAAAAGAGCTCATTGTAATAATTACATGTTTAATACATAATTTATAAATTAACACTAATCATAATATTAGTATGTTTATTGTATATGTCTTTTTTCACAAAGACAGGTTCCATGTCGTGATTAATTCTGCAGCTGAAAGTCCATGAAATGGTAACTGATGAACCTCAAGATTTATAAATCGTGCCCCATCTATGTATTTTTTTGTGATCTAACTGCTTATGTACTGTTACAGAATAAACATTTAAATTACTTTATTACTTCAGTAAAATTAACCATAGAGATTAACATTTTTAACAATATATCCTCCTCCTTCACCAACAGAAGTGACAATTGTATTGTCTTATAATTATATATTTTTATAGTCAGTGCATTCACAGTCATATGACTGACTAAATTCATCTTAATCTTTACCCTCAACTAATAATAGATAAATATTAGTCTGTCAATCAATAATCAAAAGCTCTCTAAATTAATTATAAAAAAATTCAAGCATATTTGTGGTGTGAAAAAGTTTCAAAAATATAATTAGACTGAATTTGAATCCAGGTTATGGAAAGTAAAAATTCATCAAATGGTTATTTCCTCAGGTGGTTATATGATCTTTGATCAATGGAAATGACTGGTAGAGTTTCATAAAATCATTTTTTAGATCACAAGTTCAACCTTCTACAACTGTGTCACAAACACACAAGTTGATGATCTCTGGTGTTATAGCTATATTATTCTACAAAATTTTACATACTCAGATTCTAGTTATAAAGTATGGGATGTTTTCTAATCACTAATAAGTTTAATTAATCTTAGGATCAAAAGTATTTGATAATAAAGCAAAATGGTAGTATTTTATCTTTTAAAAAACAAACCTTGATTCTAGAAGAGAAAAATGTTGACTATGATCTTACAAAAAAACAAGATAATGACTATTTTTCAGATCTTAAAAGAAGTTATAATTTTTGAAAAAGAGAAATGTTATATCAGAAATCTGAATTGGTCTAATATTGATGATTTTCTGTGTCTGATATTGCACAAAATAAGAAACCTTACCAAAAGAAGAAGAATTACATACCGAAACTAATCTGTGCATTGTATATGAATGTGATGGTAATGAAAAAATAAAATATATGAGGAGGTATGCAAAATAATTGGAATTTCATAATAAAAATTGTGTATTTATTTTTAGGTGTCGTAAATTGAATCTTCTTCAAAATACTGTTCATTTGAGGTAGTCCTGAAACTTTTGCAATGTGATACTCGTTTAAGGCCCCCATTGTTTTTTTACCCCACTTCTTAGTCCACTAAACTTTTTTTTTAGTATTCAGAGGGATAAAAAGAAATTGCTTGGAACAAGATCAGGTGAATGTAGTTGATAGATAAGCTGAGTCATGCTGTTTTTAATTAAAAATTATATAACATTCAAGGTTTTATGTACTGGCCACCTATTATGATAAAACTTGCCCTCCCCATTATAATAGAAATCAGACCCTTTCAATTTACCACACCACACAAATTTTTCAGAACTTGTAGGTAAAAGGTCTGGTCATTATGAATAAATTATAAGCAAACAAAGTTGCTTATATCTAAAAAGAATATCAGCACCATCTTGCCATTGGACTTAACTTACTTTGTACTATTGAGAAGTTGTTCAGTTTACACTTTCATTAAATTATTTGTAAAGTTGTGTTTTTCCAAGATTAGCTTGCTTATAAATTGTTTCGTGCATTATAGCTGTTTTCCCTCCCATTTTTAATTAACAGAAAACAGAGTTTTACTTTGTTCAACTTTTCAGCCCATTACAGAAATAAACAAATATGTGAAAAGAACTTAACAGAAACATTTCTATGCAGCAACATGATTTCTCTTGACAGATGACAGACTAATGCAGAGATCTCTGCAAAAGACATCTAGCAGTAGAAGCATGCAGTACAACATGTCCATCTTCCAGTGAATGATTCTGGTTATATTTGGATATCTCATATTTTTCTAATAGCTTATAATATTAAGAAAAAAAAAATAGAAAATTGATTCAGATTAAATCAAGATAGAAGGAAAATTCTAACATTATCTTTCTAGAATTGTTAAATAATTTTTATACAATATTGTTCAGTTCAGGAAGTCTATATCTCACTTAGATATTACTAATTCAGTTTGTAGACTAATATAGGGGATTTGAAAAAAACTGAGCACTGATTATATATATATATATGGGAGATGATAATCTGGACCAACTGATGAGTGCTGGTTTATCATGAAATATGTATATTGGTAATTATTTATCTTTCCTACATGTGTGTGATCATGTGTATTAGTGGTGTTAGACAGGGTGGATAATTGAAGGGTTCTTGAAAGTCTGAATTCAAATCCCTTATATTTTCAATTAGGCTCCAGGTATATGCAGAGTGCCTGTGTTTTAAATATTTGTAGACTAATGTAAATTATAGAAATTAAAGATGGCAATACTAAGATAATTTTAATTGTATAAAACATTCCCTAAAAGTGTGATTTTATTATATGTATAACATTTCTGTAGTGTATTTTTTACTACACCACTCTCATGCTATGTGTCTGAAAAATTCAGATTTTCTACTCAATAGTCAACTCTTAGATAAATGCTGGCTTTGGATTGGTGTTTATAGATCTAATATCTGGAAGTATCCTAGAACCTCTCTGAGGAGTGCCAAAAGCATGAAACCATTGGTCAAAGGATGGGGTGGTGGTTTTCAGATAAAGATATTTTAAATGCTTTCTCTTGCTAAGTATTTATCTCAAAGCTTGTTGAGCAATTAGAAAAGCTCATTGTTTATGTTTAATTTAACGTTTATATATGTACATATAGCCAAGTAAAGCTGTTTACTTAAAATAATCAAAAGAAAAGGTAAAACGTACAGCAAAAGTTACATGTAAAAGTAGATGTGGAATGAGATAACTATTTATTTCTGAATATTTCATCTTAGCACGATACTTTTACTATTACATATTCAATCATTTATCTGTGTGCGATTTTTGTTTGTGAAACATTCATTAATTATTACCGTTCATTATTATTTTTATTTTCTTGATCTTCTTTACAGTTTCACTTTTGTATTAAAATAAATAATTTAGCACTAAAATCTTTTAAGTTTTATTAAATCTTTTCTTTTAAAAGATTTTAATTATGTCATTAATAAAGAGATCTTTAGAAAGCAACACTTTATCTATTCACATCATTTAGTACAAACAAAATAATTAAATTAAGAAAAATATTTCAGACTGCTTCCACATCAAATACTTTTCATAGATAAAGGAATTAAATGTGGGACTTTGATTGTCAAAACTATGATTCACATTTTAATCTAATTGAGCTTTCTTACTCAAACCAAATACAGAGATTTTTTTACCTATTTAGATACACATTTAATGCGTTTTCTTTAAATTGAGAATATTATACATTCATAATTGTATTACTAATACAAATGAGCTACGTTGATTATTAAAAAAAGTTAAAAGTAATATGTAAACCATATAGTAATTAAAAACGTCTGAAGTATTTCAGAAGAAAAAAATGCTAGAAAAAAAAAAACAGTATAAAAAATATCAAAGAAAATAATGGATTCACATTTTTTACATGTTAACATGTTTGTGTTTCACGTATTTGTTTTTCTTTCATCTTTTGTTTTCTTTTGAAGTTTGAATCCTATACTTTGGTGATTAAATAAATAAATGTATAGTGAGATATGTGAGTGCTCCTGCGATATTTAAGCATTCAAATAAATGATTTACTATAATAGTTCTAGCCATGTAATCCAGATGGATATTATTTATTTTACTCGATTAAAAAATAGCTTTAGAAGTCTTTGACTCTTGAAACCCACAGTTCTACCACTGATCCAATAGCACAGAGCAATTAAATTTGTGATTTGCAAGAACTTTTGTATATAATATAAAACAATTGAGAATTGTGTCTCTATTATTCACCAATAGTGCCAAAAGCTTTATGTTCCAATGATTTTGGCATAACCTCATAACTTTATGATCTCAGGTTTGATTCCCAAATGAAATTTATGATTTTTATTTTAGACAAATGAAGCTTTTTTTTTTTTTTTTTTTTAGAAAAGATCAATATTTTTATATAATTAAATTTATCAATTATTAAACTAATTAATTTTTTTCACAAAAACTGAATCCAAGATTTAAAATAAATTAAAACTCTTAATTCAATATCTACCACATTATTATTTTAATACTACTTGTATACATCTACTATCCATTGGCAGAGCCGCCGTCCATATACAAAGATAGGCTCGAACAAAATCTTTCACAACGAAGGAATATAAACATAAATCGAAAAATATGCGTGCTTTAGCCTGCAAGTTATAAAAGAAAAACATAAAAAATATTAAACATTTATGAAATGAATGTAGTGCCTGCAAGCAGAAAGAATACAATAACGAAGTTGTGGAGGAATAAATATAAACAAAGTCATTATACAGAAAGTATGTTCTTGGCTTTTATGCTGGGTTTGGAAAAGATAAGAGGGATTTAGATATACAGCCATGGAGTTAACAAAGATTATAGTGTGGAAATGTCATGGAGCAGAATTGAAAAGAATATGTAAAAAGTTAAGTGTGGGAAATAGAAAGGGAAGGTAATGTAGTTAACAGATATCTCTGGGTATAGTGGCTTGGAGATTCTTTACATTGAATAAGGAGAGGCCACAGTGCATCACATTGCATCATATAGACAAGATTAAGCTAATTGACAAGTTTCATTTATTTTTAATACAAAATTAATAAATGAACATATGAGCATAATATAATTTGTTTGAAAATATGAAGATAATAAAATTCATTTATAAAGTGAACTGGAAATTCATGTCTTCATTAAAAACAAGTATTTTCAATAAGTTCAGGAAAATATTTTATTAATATTCAGGGCAAATGGCTGTTATGAAGGCAAAAATAAAAGAAAGTAAAAATAATATCTTTGAAAATCTAAAAATTTATTCAGTGAATGAACAATTATTCAAAATAAATAGTTAAAGTAAGTATTTATAAAGCAAACAGGAACGAAATCAAATTAAGTTTTACTTCTATAGCTAATTTCTATATAGTGTTTCCATTCATCACACTTGTGACAGTATTTGTTTTTGATCATTGTTTGTTACTAATGATGCTAACTATGTTTAGGTTTGTTTTCTAAGGAAAATATATCATTTTCATGTCTTCAAACATTATATTGCTATCTTTGATATTTTACAAAATTAAAAATTTATTGCTTAGTTTATTGTTATCTAATTTGATATGTGAATTGTGGATTCACTTATGGGTAGTATGTATATGTAACCAGGACCACTGTGTTTGGGTGTGCAGTCTGTGTGTGCACAAAGATGCATCATTACTGGAGTGCCAAGACACTAAAATAATAACATTTATATGTAAATAAAATTGTTTACACTTTCAAATAATTTGATTGTTAGAAATACATTCTAAGTGTAAATATTTATTTAAATATAGGAGGAATACTTCTTTACTTAAACTTATTTGTGACAATTACAGGAGCTTCAAATTACTAGGCATGAGCTCAAAATATATTACATGTATATGTTTATCACAATAAACATCACATGATAACCACTTCTTATGCTTGCTTATAACTATTGTTAAAACAGGAAAAACTCACTATATGTATTGCCACACATAGCAAGCTAGAGTAATCAATGGATTCCAGAAGGCTTGAGCATAAAATCCTTATCCAAGGCTCCTCATTGATGAAGACCACAAGCCAGAAACTAGTCTGGGGAAATTGGATGAGTAGGCACTAGATAGGGATTTTATGCACAAGCCTTCTGGCATCCATTGATTACTCTAGCTTGCTATGTGTGGCAATATGTATAGTGAGTTTTGCCTGTTTTAACAACAGTTATATGTTTATCATTATGCTAAACGAAAAACACTATTTGGTTGTTGTAATTAATAAAACTTATATGTAAATGTTTACTTTTCCATATAACTTTATTTCTAGAAATGCATTCTGATTGTCAATATTTACTATTTAAACATAAAATCAATATTTATTTATTTAAACTTATTGTGGCAACTGCTCTAGCTTTGATAATTATTTTCTCTATCATTGCACAAAACCAAACAGGCCTATGTTCTTTCATCATTATAATTACTAAAATTTATATGTAAATAAAAATGTTTAAATTTCTCAATCATTTTTATTTAAATATTTTGATTTATATAAAAAGTAACATATTATTAATAATTTACTTAAAAGTAAAACTTAATTTAAAAATATTGCCTCATAATTACAGTAATTCTAGCATATGATAAAATTATTTTTATCAATAATGTTTTACAACTTTTAAACTTGTTGTTTACTTGAGAGTATTGGTAGTGTTCATCTCTGAACTGTCGGTTCTGGGTTTGATACTGTGTTAACATTTTTAAGGGCGTTATCTTTCTTTTTTTGTTATTATTATCCCATATTATATTATTACATGTTTTTTCTAAATAGCTTTTTTTATTTTTAATAATAATATTATAAGTTTTTTTAGATTGCATATTATCTTTTTCCACATTTTACTAAACAACTTTTTCTTGGATGTGTTCATTAGTTAAAAACTCCCAATTGATTCATAATCCACATGATAGATAAAATCTAAAAAAAAGCAGAATGAGTAAAAAAAAAAAAAAAATTAAAAAGATATTATTGTATGCTAAATTATTTAATTCTTAATAAATTTCATCAGAAATATTTATTATTAAATGAAAAGAAATGAAAGTATTTTTACTGTATATTTATAAACTGCAGATTTATTCCCTTCTTAATAGAAAATGTAAACAAGTTTTGTGTCAGGGAGATTCTGATTTAAAAATAACAAATGGTTTTGGAAAACAAATAATTTTTTTTAACAGAGTTATATAAGCTACATTTTTAAAATTGACCTAGTTTGGTGGTCCTAATAGAATATGTACAATGTAAGTAAGAAAATTTAAAATATTGAATTATATATATAATAAATTATAGTTTTTGATAAATAAAAAATTAAATAGTAGTGTTAGTATAAATATTTTATTATTGAAGGAATATAATTTTGTTAATAGGAAATGGGAATACGTTTATTCATTAGAGATTTTTAATGAGCTTTTTAAACAAATAAGTGCTTTTAATGAATTATTGACATGCTGTCTAAAATTGGTCTAATTATAGATTAAGAAAAAATAATGAAGATAAGCCAGGTGTCAAGTTCTCTTTGTTCTTTGTTATGAAGAATGGAGCTTTAAAAGAATCATATCCAGGATATATATAATATTTTTAATAACCAGGTAATTATATATATATAATATATATTTTTAATAACCAGGTAATTATATATATATAATTATTTCTTTAATATCAGAGCCATCCCAAGAAGAGGAGGGAGTAGTGCAATGTTTTCATTACTCTTATTTTAATATTACATATGAACTGATTTTAATGGAAAGATTTTTAATTAACATGACATGGCTGACATATTTTCAAGTTTTTATTGTGACAGCACTGGAAAAAAATGGCTAATAATTTACACATCAGAATGGGGGGAGGAGGCCAAAATTTACCTTGCAGAAAGGTGCTTTTTAGTCATATGATGGCTATGCAACTAGTACTATTATCTTTTATATCAAATTCTTTGGCCATTACTGTATTATATATCTAAGCAGGGACCAAACAATGACTCTGAACTATAAGTTGTAGTAATCTTTATTCTTTTCCATTCTTTTACTATAATTATTCACACATCTCATATTTAGATTATGTTAAACATTTTTCCAAAATTATTTCATGGGGCAATGGTAGTGAATTATATTACTATATATGAGTTCAAGTTAAGATCAAATGACTTATTTTTTTAATAAGTTTAAACATTTTTAGATAATCATCTCATTAGCAATCCAATAAATTACCAAATATTAATAAATATCGATGGAAAGACTCTCAAATGCTCACTACCCAAAAATTCACAGATATAATGGTTAGAATTTTCCTATTGATTAGTATTATAAGGATTTCTGAGTGTGACTTTTACCTGAAATGTGCAATTTAAATGCTTTTTAACATTTAATCTTTAAACATTTTCATGAGAGATGATGTTGAAGATACATAATATAATAATAAACTCTTTCCTTAATAAAATACATTTTTCCAGCAAACGAATCATCATCTAGATTTTAAATCATCTAGATTTATTTCTAAACTTTGCAACATTAAGGAATTAATTACTTATAATGTTATTGAGTACAGTAATATCCAAACTCATCTATGACAACTTAACACAACACTGTCAAATCACTTTTCATTGCCCTTGAAGCTGAAAATGCAAAATAAATGCTCTGCATTTTCTTGATAGACTAGCATGAACAGAAATGGTGAAAAGTGACTTAAAATGTTCTCCTAGGTCTGCATAATTTAATATGGTGAAAGTCCATGAATTGTAAGTCAACTATGCCACTTTTGAAAATTAAGCTTGTAATAAAGTCCAGCGCAATAAAGTATACCCTTATTATTATTTTAGTACTTTATTAAATTGTCAAAACCAGAAAATAATTATATTTACTTATATTTATCTGATTATAGTTTCATATGCATTATTTTTATAGTTTTTATTAGATGTACATTGATTCAAAAGTACAAAGTGTGCAATGCACTGGTTTGTAAATGATAAAGCAGTTTAGTGTGAAAAAAGTTATCCCAATATTTCTTTATACAACAATAATAAAAAAAAGAAAAAATAATTTTCATCAGAGCAATCACAATCAGACAGTAAAAGTTTGTTTTTCTTTTTTTTTTTATCATCTAGCCAAGACTGATCAGTTGTACACTCTTATTTGCCAATGCTTTTTTTTAATAATCTTCATAGCTTCATCCTTTTTTATTCCTTATATGAATAAAGATACAATAAAAGACAGATGCCCCCCAAGATGCATTTTCTGCTGAACCAGCACTCATCAGTTGGCCCATATCACTAGGCTCTCATATATATCTTTGTTATATGAAGAGTATTATCTATGGTGAATTGTCACATCTTTATTTACAACTGCCAAACTTGCTCCACTCACAACCTTGACTTCATGCATTGTTGATAAACACAACTACGTTTATCATTAATCATTGTTTGTTTCTTGAGGCCCAACCTTTCCCTCCTTCATTTTTCTAGCTGGTATTCTTTTGAATAAATATAAATTGCCATATGTTATTAAGAAATCTCTTTAAAATCAAAATTATAATAAACTACTTTTAACTATGTATTATTTTATGTATAAAATTCATGTGAATGATTGTTTACCTGTAATGCTGTACTGGAGTGCCTACTGATTTTAACATTTAGAGGGTGCTCTAGTAAATAATCTTATTATATATATCTCACATGCTTACTCTTTCTTATGCTTACACAAGCTATTTACACAGAGGATAAACTCTCCATATAGTAGTGCCACCAGTGCAAACCAGAGTAATCAATGGATGCAAGATGGTTTGTGCATAAAATCCCTATCTAGTGCCCACTCATCCAATATACCCAGACTAGTTTCTAGTTTGTGGCTTTCATCAGTGCAAATCCTTGGATTTGAGAGCATTGTGACTATCTAATGCAACCCTCCAGCAGTCACCTTTTATCTTATTAGCTATCTATAAAGCTTTGACTTCAAAATGAAAACACAGTAATGTTTTCCATTCAAGCTCATTAGCTTGTATAGATGTATAGATGTGAACTCAGTTCAATCTTCATACATTTTGGTATCTTTGCTTCTTTAATAACAAGAGTCACTCTAATTCTATTAGGTGGGTTTATTTTTAAGGCACTAAACATCACATGATCACTATTTCTTTATGCTTACACAAGCTGTTTATCCAGAAGCCAAACTTACCATACAGTAGTGCCACCAGTATAAGCCAAAGTAATCAATGGATGCAAGAAAGTCTTAAAATATAGGTGCAGTGCTCTCATACCCAAGGCTACTCACTGATGAAAACCATAAGCTGGAAATTAGTCTGCGATAATTGGATGAGTAGGCAATATATAGAGATTTTATGCACAAACCCTCTTGCATCGATTGATTATTCTGGGTGCATTGGTAGTGGTACTGTGTGGAGAGTTTAGCCTCTGTGTAAACAGCTTATGTAAGCATAAAAAATGTTGATCATATGATATTTAGTGATTTAAAATCAATTCTTCCCAATAGGATTACAGTGACTCTGGTTATTAAAAAGCCAAAAATACCAAAAAGTATGGATGCTGAATGAAGTTCAGACTTATACAACTATACAAGCTCATGAGCTTGATTTGAAATCATTAATGTGTTTTTGTGTTTTGGACTCAAAGGTTTATAGATAGCTAATAAGGTAAAAGGTGGCTGCTGGAGGGTTGTATTAGATTCTAAAATCTAGGTGCAGTGCTCTCAAATCCAAGGATCATCATTGATGAAACATAAGCTGGAAACTAGTCTGGCAATTTTGCATCCATTGATTTCTCTGGCTCTTATTATATATATATAGTTGTCCACAAAACTGGCAAATTCACATATTAAATATAACAGGTATATTTAAAATTTTTAATTTTGATTTAGATTTATTAATGAAGCAGGGTTGTTCCAAAACTACTTTTTCCAATTCTTTAATTGTGAATTTTTCACATTTATTTATATAATATTAAAATCATTTGTTTAATTTACATTAAATCTTAAAAAGTTTGTTAATTCTGCCAATTAAAAAGAATGATGGCATTTCCATAGGCTGTGTGCATCTGGTATACATATAAGAGAACACACTATATTCATGTGGAAAAAAACTACTTGTTAACATAAAATAATTCATGCATCAAATATTTATTTATTAATCAATAAATTACTGATGAAGATTTGGGAAAAAGTCAAGAAGAGTATGAATAAATGATAAATGAATTTGAGCAATAATAAATGTTGAACACACTGAGGAGGTAAAATCAGATTAAAACAACTTGACTAGAGTAGAAATGTAAAGCAGATATCACAGGAAAGATTGCCATAACAAATATTAAACTGATTACTATAGCAAAGGACAAAAAAAAGTATAAAAAAAGAAATAGAGAGATAGATTAGAAAAAAATGTACAGAAAAATGTAGAGAACCCAAGGACAATTACATACATCCTATTTTGAAGTCATCTAGTGTAATCTTGAATAATTAATGAACACTAAATGGTATCTTATTATAGAATTTTTATCTCATGATTAACCAATTTATGGTTTTTGTCTTTGTCCATAAACTGTAAACTCAAGTCTGGAGATCATGCAATTAACATCAACTTTTTACTCCATTATGTCATTCATACTGATAAACTGAAATTGACAAAATCGGCTGGTGCTCATTGATTGTTTAAACTTACAGTAAATAGCTCTAGAATAGGGTCAAACAACTATTTTTGGAATCATGAATAATTATATAAGTTAATATGATATAGTTAATATGAAGATTAATGAACAAATAAAGAGTTTTGGTGAATAGAATTTGAAAAAAATAGTGTAAGTATTATGAGACCGTAAGATTATATATTACAAAGAAGAGATTATATTTGATGTGTCTACAATTTTCAGAAATCACAACTAATTTTTTAATTATATAATACTTCAGTGATTATGAAATATCTGATCACATTAATTTATTTAGTCATTTAATATCTTTTGTAAACAAAAATATCCCACTTTAATCATCACATAAAATGACATTGTTGGATAATAATAGAAGACGTTGAGCAAGAAAAGTTTATGGATAAATAATTCATCATTTCTTTTTTTATTTCATATTAAAGATTTTTTTTTTAAAAAAGGATTCCTTTGTATTTATTTATATGTTGGACTATTTCTAGCATCTAATATCAAATATTGAATGTCTTTCAAAAAATTTTTAACTTTATTAAAATTTTTCAATTACATTTATGTGGTATTATTCTCCTCTTTTCTTTGTTACTGACTTGGGCAGTGAAAGTAATAGCATGGAAATCAAACCTGGACTCTTAAATACTTGGCTATTAAATGTTAAGATAACACTTTAACCAATAGAGCCATAACCTTATCTTAAAATTCAATGTCCAAGACTATAAAGATCCAGGTTCGATTCCCATGCTAGTACTGTCACTTGTCAGACCAGCAACATATGAAGAAGAGAGGAAAATAATACTAGTCAAGATATTTTGTATATATTAACCTGAGTGATATTACTAACAATTTAATGTAATTGGAAAATTTAAATAAAGTTATAATCAATATTTAATATTAGATAATGGAAATAGTCCAACTTTAAATACAACTAAAATGACATCATCATAAATCAATAGCAGGATTTTTTTGTCTACTAAATTCATTATTTAAAAGCAAACAATTTCATAGTAGAGTAGTATATTGAACACTTGATCATCATCATTATTGTATGGGTCATTGCTTATCATTTCTTTACCATGATTCATTCTAGCATCTCAATTTTCTACATTACAAACTTTAATAAAACCTTATCTTAAAAAATGTCTTATGCCTTAATTTTTTTTTACAAGCACCACATTTAATATATGAAATTCAACCTGTTAACAATTAGCCAATCACAATATAAATAACAGCCAACAATCTCAAACAGTTGTCAAGGCAATTCGTTGTAACAATAAAGGTGGAATTCCCTAATTGTATATATACACTGATTGTATATATAAATATTATATATGATTAACCTTTATAGTGATGACACTTTAGATTCATTTACTATAATTATATCAATAATACTTATTAATGACTATTAATTACAGTAATTTATTAGCTTTTTAAACTAAACTTTTATTTTTTTATTGCATGCAGATTTTCACATCAATAATTCCTTAAAAAGTTTGATTCAACGCTGCTACAACAGAGACTCTATTTTCTAAGATAGTTTGAATATTTATTTTATTGCCAATACAAATAGTTAAAGCTTATATATTTAATTAGAAATATCTATTATACTTTAGTTATTATTTTGGTCAATAGATGCAACATTATAAAAAAATATTCTGCTTACATGATAACAAAGATGAATATAGAAAGAAAAACCATGAAATTTAATTGACGTCAGGAAACAAAATACAAAAAAGCTAAAAAATTAAGATATTTAAGTGGTGCGTATATATTTAATATTTAATAAGTAAACAAAATTTGTTTAAATTGTAATTGTTTTATGCGTAATTTAAAATTGCATGTGGCAATCATTGTATTACTTTATAGTGATTTTTTTTTGATGGGCTTGTAAAAATATTTATAAATTTTGTTATTAATAGTAAGATTTTTAATAATTTATTAATCAAGCATTGGCGGGTTTGCTTCCCGGCTGATGCTATGACACATGAGGAAAAAAAAAATATTTTTATTACTTTTATATATATTACAATATTTTTTTAACTTTTTATGATCATATTACTTTATTAATACACCATATGTAATAAAAATAATTTATTTACAAAATAAAAGAAGTCCGTACTAATGGAATTAACAAAAACTATAAGAATAATAATAACAACAACAAATTTAGAGTTAAATATTTCAAAGATTAATAAGAGTAAAATAAAAAATAAATGAAATAAAAATAATATTTAGATATGATTATAGAAAGTATTACTTGATAAATATAGAATAAGAAAAAGAGCAAAATGTATAATATATAAAAAGATAATAATTAAATAATGATTATAAGATGAATATATATATATATAATGTAAAATTCTATGTTCATGTATATTTATATCCATGTATTTGTATTATGTTTGTTATAGTTCTGAAGAAGATTGTTAGGGCAATCAAAATTGTCATATTAGTTTGTAAAAAAAAAGCATTGTAAAAGTAACAATTTTGCTACATTTTAGATTTTTAATTTACAGCACATATACAATATCTACACTTACTTATACATTTGTGATCTACATATTTTTGATATGAACATACAATAAGTGCTCACATTTTTCTATATATGATATATGTTTTTTATTATAATACATTTGAACTTAATGTATTAACAGGTTGATGAATGCTATAATTCATGTATCATTAAAGTTAACATTAAATATATTAGATTTTAATGATCACAGTCCATTTAGATCATAAATGATAAAATGTATCAATGAAAATTTAATTTTCTGTCAAATTCCATAAGTAAATATGATTTGCATTTTAAATTTTAATTGTAACTTTTGTGCCTAAATGTTGATAGTAATAAGAATATCAAAAGAGAGTGAGAGAAAGTACATTTTTCCTGAAGATAAAATAGACTTCTGCATTTGCTCAACTTTTTTCATAAATATTTTTTTTAAAAAAAAAAAGGAATTGTATTTTTATATTTTTTAACACTTGTTTTTTTTTTTTTTTTGCAAAATTATGAAATATATATCACTTAATAAATATATGATGCCTCATGTAGTTTTGTTTAAGTATATTTTCTTTAAAAAAATTCTGTTGTAAACACATATATTATAGGACAGAAAATAATCTTTGCCAATAATATTGTTATGGTTTTTTAATATAGAAATTGATTTTTAATGTTTTTAATATTAATTTTAATTATTGTACACATGCTTTTAACAAAATTTGTTTCAAACATAAAAATAATTGTTCCATTAAATATATATATATAGATGTATATATATATATTTAAAAATGAAGAATGATATGATTTTTGGAGAGTTGATAATATTATTATAAATTTATTTTATTTATAATTCTAAATTAATTATTTGATCATATTTTTCTTTGAAACTGAAATAAACATAAATATTTTATAATGTTTTTTTTTTTTTTTCATTTATAAATATAATTGAAAAAAATAATGTTTAAAACATGAGCAAAAAGACCACTCATGTATGTTGCAAAACAACATACTTAACAGGTCAATTGATTTTTAACATAAAACAAGAGTTCAGTCAAAATAATCATAAGCCAATGGATAAATATTTAATGAACTTTAAACATATTTGGCATAATTATATATATATATAGCTAGCTTTTAACTTTAAACATATTTGGCATAATTATATATATATATAGCTAGCTTTTATATCTATCAATATGAAATCACTAATTTATTATAATAGAATATGATACATTTTCACTACATTTCCAAAAAAATTTGCACTTTCAAATACAGGCAGTTATCTACTTTTGTACAATTCACTATTTCATAAACATCTCATACTTTCAATTTTTATTCAATTTATTTTATTAAAACACATTTATTTTCATGTAATACTTCTTTCTTTCTCATGGACTATTAGTCACTAGTACCTCTCCATCTCTCTAACAGTAATCATGTCCATTTTCAGCTTCAGATGTTCAATTTTGAGTAGGATGTTTTGAGTTATCATGTAGGTTGATAAGTTATGGCTTGTCAGTTTATGTTAGAATATGGGCTATCACTTTGCGTATATTTCTGTTTTGGTGAAAAAGAAGCCCTTATTAATTCATAACATGAGTGTAAAATAAAAAAAAAACAGCAGTGTTGATATGGACAAAAAAAAATCAAGACCTCATAATCTCCATATGATTGAGACAAAGATGGTAAATCTTTTGCTTCAATGGATCATTCACATAATTTAAGGGAATCCGCAATATGTTCAATCATGAAATCCAAAATTAAGAAATATTTCTAAATCCATACACTATCAAGATAATATTTATTATGCATTTAAATTTTTTTATATTATTTGTCTAGATCTTATACGTATGTGATTATATCATGCACCTCTATATTGCAATTAACCTCATTAATTTTTCATTTAAAATATAAAAAAAAATAGATAAAATATTTTCACAGTATGGAAATTTATTACATGTTAAGATTTCTTGGAACTTTTTTTCAAAAATGGAAACATAATATTTAGCATATATATATATATATATATATGTTAAAACAAAGATTTGCACGGGTTAAATATATAAAATACATATTTTGCGGGTTCATCCGTGTTAAAACTTTTAATATCACTTGGTCACACAAGCCATCCACAGAGAACTCTGTGGATGGCTTGTGTGACCAAGTCGAAACGTCAGTGTATTGATATTAAAAGTTTTTAACACGGATGAACCTGCAAAATATGTATTTTATATATATCATTAAAACCCAATCAACTCATAGACAATCCCAATATCAATAACAATCAGCAATTTTAAACTGTTGTCAAAGCAATCTCCTTTTAACAATAAAAATGGAGTCACATCTTTATTAATGGTCCAATATATTTATATAGACACTAACGATTGCAACCTGACCACAGAGATTAAAATTATTGATAGATGTATTTTGAAAATCCTTTTTGATGTTTTTTTTTTACATTGCTCTACTTTTGTACATTTCAATTTTCATACATATTTCAAAAAGCAATTACACATAAAAGTAGAGGACCACCTGTATGTAGCCTTTTAAATTAACAAATAAAAATGCATACATATTTTTTTCATTTATTATTAGACTTTATTGTCTCTTATACTGATGTATTTATTTTCTATTTTTTCTCTAACAATCAGTCATTAAAAATTCCGTATCATTTTAGTATTTTAATTTATTTTATTGACTCCTATTCTACATTAATATTTTGTACTTATTTAATTATTCTTAATGATTTATTAATATTTTCTGTATTGAATAGCACTGACATAGAGTGGCATTTTTTATGATCATGTCAGGATGAAATATTATTTCAAACTAAAAAGAAGACTGTGTCTCTATATACTATTAAATATATGTTCTACTATGCCAATGATAACAACTTTTGGAAAATACCATTTACATGGTCAGCAAAAATCACGTTAGCATGGCAAACACTAAATATAACATGTCATAAAAATAATGAGAAAAAGTGATTATGAAAGTAAAACTAAGTAATTTTAGAAACTCTTTTTAGTTAAAAATATCATAATTTTAATAGTTTGTGTTATAAACATTCCATGAATGATGACGAGAGATTTTTTTTTTTTGTCATGAAGTAATTGATTTAATAATTAAATGGTTTGCTGCTTGAAAGATCATGTGATATACTCAATGTTTGAATAAGACAGGCTTGAGATTCAATGAGAGGAAATTTCACCTTTTATCCCATAACTCTTTTCCTGCACTAAACAGCATAATATAACTGATTAAATATTAATAATATGCTGCTATGTTGCAGTGATACTTTTATATAATAATTTTTAGGCTTTTTTATATTATAATTTCTGCAGATTAAGTGCTTTCAGAGCCCTTATTGCTCCATAATCATAGTCTCTATATTGTTAATGTTATTATATGCAAAGATATGCAAAATTATTTCATATACTATCAATTTTCTGGAAATGGCAAAACATGTGTCTTTTCTATTTATTGAGTTGATATCACTGGTGATAAAACAAGCTTCCTTGATTTTTCTCTTGATGTCATTCCTTTCTGTGCATAATATATCAGCCTTGGAGGGTTCAAATCTGTGGTTGAGCTCTTGCTGATGGTCAGCAAATACAGAACTGCCTTCTTTTTTGGTTATTGCTCTTGTATATGTGTATTTGTGTTGAGCCAATCTATTGCCAATTGTGGCATGAGTTTCTCCATAATAAACAGCATCACACCCCATTTGAGGGCACACAATTCTATATACTACCTGGGGGGTTGCTTCAATATTTCTTTTATCTTTGGTATTATTAATAAGCCTATTGGTGTTTGGAGGGGTTCTAAATCCTAGTTTAAATTCTTTCTGTAAAATTTTACTGAAGTTTTTTGCTACTGCAGGTATATATGGTACAGTCAGATGTTGTCTGTCATCTTTTTTATTTTGCTGAAGTCTTTTACAAAAGCCTCCAATCCTGTTGGGTATTGTTCTGTGATTAAAGCCCATGCTTATTAAATCCCTGATGTAGCTGGTGATGTTGTTTTTCTTGTCCGACTCTAATTTGCATAGATGGTGATTACGAAATAAGAAAGCAGATAGCCCTGCAAGTTTGTGTGATTTGGGGGATTTTGAGAGTGGATGGAGGTAACCTCTAATGCACAAGGGCTTGATCATCATGGAATAGTTGAGTGCAGCATTCTCTCTATTGATTTTTAAATCAAGGTACTTGACTACATTTTGCTCATCCTCATATGTACAATTAAAAATCAGGCTAGAAAGAGTGTGGAGTTCATGTAAAATATTTTCGGTTGTGTTTTCCGGTGCTGCTATAAATATGTCATCCACATATCTGATATAAATTGTACCTGGTACTGCTATTTAGAATTTTGGAAGCACTTGTTCGAAATGATTTAGAACAACGCTGGAAACAATCCCACTCAGAGGGAGACCCATTGGCCAACTGTTGTTCATTCTATACCAGTTATTTTCATATGATGCCAAAATGTTTCCATCTAGCCATTTCATAAAGTCTACAATAAACTGTGTCTTAGGAGCTGGACAGTCTTTTTTAATCAGCTCATGTTCAATTATTCTGATTGATAGCTGTATGTCAATGGAACCATATAGTTCTGTGATATCTATTGCTGTGATCTTGAATTCTTGAGGAATTGCTGCATTCTTGATTCTGTCCACAAATTTAAATGATGATTTAATCATAAATGAACCAAAACCTAGATAGTCAATTAGCCATTTGTTAACTAATTTAGATGCATTGAAGTAGTGGACACCATCAAAGTCCAACATTAGTCTTAAAGGCACTCCCTGTTTATGCAGCTTTGCATTTGAGAATATTCTTGGTTGTATGGTTGTGGATAAATAAATCCTGTAGTAATCAGCTCTGTTGAGGCCTTTGTCTTTGTATGTGTGCAAAACTGAAGTGATAAATTTATCTCTGTTAATTTTATTGTTGAAGGATGTAATTGTCTCAAATTTCAATCTTTGAATCTGTGTGTCTATTTTATCTTTATAATCCACAGCACTCATTAAGACAAACATGCTGCATTTATCTTCTTTCATACATTTGATGTTGTTTTCACTGAGAAAAGTTTTTTGTATTATATATATATATATATATTCCCCAATTGCCTTCATCGCTCTTTAACCATTTGTTTCTAATGAATTTAGTTACTGCAGTGATGACATGTTTTCTATAATGGTTGTTAATTAACCCTGCTTTGATGTCCACTATGAGCTCCATTTTAGGCTGTGTCCAAGATCCTCCTACAAATTTAGGTCCAAATGCTAAAGTGGACTTCATCTCCATAGGTGGATGAACCCTAGACAAGTTGGCATAAGCTTTTTTTTTCCTTGCATTTCTTATATAAATATCTTGTTTACACGCAAGAAAATTTAATTTCTTCTCAAACTTCAATGCCAGTCTCCTTTCAAATCTATCACATTTTTTAATAATCCACAAAGGTTTGCTAGTATTGGCTGTTATATTTAAGAGTCATTTCTTTTCTTTCTTAAGGGCATTCTTATAATTTTTTGTGATCATATCAAGCAATTTTATCTGCAGAGCTTGCCTGATTCTGTTGCTGTCATAAATTGATCTATTAATTTTAATTATATAACAATTAGGTATTATATTAAATTGGCTACAATTTTGTAAGGACTGAAGTCTTTGCTGGAACTTACGAGTCACCATATCAATTCTTAGTACAAAATGGTCATTAATAAAATTATCCATAATACTGTAATAACTATTTTATTTCACCTTTATTTTGTAATTAATAATACGCTGATGCGTTGCAGTGAAACTTTTATATAATAATTTCTGTAGGCTTTCAATATCATAATTTCTGCAGACTAAGTGCTTTCAGAGCCTTGTTGTTCCATAATCATAGTCTCTTAGATTATTAACGTCATTATATGCAAATGTATGCAAAACTATCTCCTATATTATCCATTTTCTGGAAATGGCAAAACAAGTGTCTTTTCTATTTATTGAGTTGATATCACTGGTGATAAAACAAGCTTCCTTGATTTTTCTCTTGATGTCATTCCTTTCTGTGCATAATATATCAGCCTTGGAGGGTTCAAATCTGTGGTTGAGCTCTTGCTGATGGTCAGCAAATACAGAACTGCCTTCTTTTTTGGTTATTGCTCTTGTATATGTGTATTTGTGTTGAGCCAATCTATTGCCAATTGTGGCACGAGTTTCACCATAATAAACAGCATCACACCCCATTTGAGGGCACACAATTCTATATACTACCTGGGGGGTTGCTTCAATATTTCTTTTATCTTTGGTATTATTAATAAGCCTATTGGTGTTTGGAGGGGTTCTAAATCCTAGTTTAAATTCTTTCTGTAAAGTTTTACTGAAGTATTTTGCTACTGCAGGTATATATTGTACAGTCAGATGTTGTCTGTATTCTTTTTTATTTTGCTGAAGTTTTTTATAAAAGCCTTCAATCCTGTTGGCTATTGTTCTGTGATTAAAGCCCATGCTTATTAAATCCCTGATGTAGCCGGTGATGTTGTTCTTCTTGTCTGACTGTAATTTGCATAGATGGTGATTACAAAATAAGAAAGCAGATAGCACTGCAAGTTTGTGTGATTTGGGGGATTTTGAGAGTTGATGGAGGTAACCTCTAATGCACAATAATAAACAAAAATGAACATCTTTAACTAATCAATTTCAAAGCCAAGAATAATTAGAAACTTCATATACAAGCCGTAACAGTGATTTGCAAAGTAATAGAGCCATTCCAATTCCAAGTAAAAAAGAAGAAATAGTAGTAAAAGTAATAAAATAGAAGTGAGTTGCAATGACTACACGAACCAATGTAAAAAAAAAAAAACAACATTGATATGACCACATATATGACACACAAGTTTATTATTTTTTTTAGATATACTTATTAACTTTCATCCATCAAATAAACTTATTAAAATATATTAATAACTATATTTGAAGAAAAAAAACTCCTCAAGATGCATTTTGTGCTTACTAGCTTTCATCAGTTAGCTTCAAGTCGCCATCTCTCACATACATTTCTATCATGTGTGCATTATTTATCAATAGTTCATTGTTACATTTTGATTTACAAGTGTCAAATATACAGCATCCACAACTTTAATATGATAAATATAGATAAATTCAACAATGATCAAAATTAATCATTTATTAAACTAGAGATTCGCCCAGATATAAACTTTGAACCCTAGTTAAGACTTAATATATCTGATTTATAATTAAACACAATTTCTTGATGATATTTTTAAACTTCTGCTGTTAAAGCAATAAAAATTTTCTTTTTAGAGTATATTTGAGATAATTTTCATAATATAATATTATTCTATTTGTAAAACCTATGCTTAATTTGGCCTTAAAATCATTTTTATAAATCTGTTACCATTCATTCGTTCCACATTTTCATTCCAATAAAGAATTGATTTTACAATAATACACTCTACAGTATCTACTTTAGTAAGCTGAAGAAGATACTTATTAGTCATATGGTTTTGTCATTATATTTTTAGACTTATACAAAGCTTTCTTAAATATTTTTTCTAATGTCTTAATATTATTCGTAGGTTGTTAAGACAGCCACATCATCTTATTCCCCTATATTAAATTGAGTAAAATAATTCCGTGTAAAAGTAATTTACATCCGCATTTAATGGCAAATATTTAATTGACACATAGATGTTATAGCGACCTGCACAATAAAGTTTTCATTTACTTAAAAATTTTAAACTTTATTCTCTGATTTGAACAACAATAGTCGTAGGTTAATTGCAATTATATATTAAATGCGTATGTGCATTGTTATGTTATTTACGTTTGACAATAAAATATTTGTGTTTTCAAAATAACTAACATCTCACTGTAGTTTGTTGTTTGGTTTTAAATTACTTTTATAACTCTATCAGCATTCAATTGAAAAAAAAAAAGAGAAAAGTTTAATCTCAAGAAAATTTATTACTTCTGAAAAAAAATAAAAAAGAAAAAAAATCAGAATCAACCAACTCCTGAGAACCATTAATTTTTATGCTTGTCAAATTTTAGGATTTGAACACATGAATTTTCCTCCCATTGAAAAAGATAAGAGCACTTTTTATGACAGATTATTTAGATGTCCTAAGAGAGCATTGAAATGTTGCCCAAATAACTTAAATTAAATTGCTATCTGCCCACCCTTTAAAAAAAAAAGCATTTTAAAACTGTTTGATGGTGTATAATGATAAATGCCTTGTGTTTGCCTGTTTAGACCAAGAACGTTTGCTAGATTACGCTGTTTGAAAATCTGTTAAAATTTAAATGACTCGAACTGAAGTTGTATTAAATCTTTTATTTATATTTATAAGTAAAATAACTCTTTCATTATTCGGCTATACTTAAATAGAAAAATTCAAAGTTAATAGAGCAGATTAAAATGTTTATGAATTTTAATGATTTCTTGAAAAAGAAATAAAAATATATATCTGCAATAAAAATAAAGTCTCTGTTTACGTTTAAGATATAAAAAATTAAAACATAACATTTTATATAATTTTAAATATATATTTAATTATCTGAATCCCATAGAACAGCCATTAGTGTATTAATCTACTTACGTGGGTTAGAACCTATTTCAGAGCGGTTAATATTGTATACAGCTGAGAAGTCTTGACTTAAAGCTTAACATCTGGAATTAGTTTATCAATTGTTAAAAATCTAAAAAATAATCCCAAATTCATCTATCTCATCGTTATTATTTTTTAACCAATTATAAAATCGTTGTAGAATATAAATTTCTGCAAGCTCATTTTTTTTCCTCATCAGTAAGTTTTTCACGTGATTCCTGAAAACTTCATCTCATTATTCCATTTCATATGTGATCTTTTTCTTTGTCTTTACAAAGCTTTTGAGATCCAGTTTAAGATAAAATAATCATACAATTAACTGCTAGGGAGACATAAAACGTCTTCATCTTATTATTCTATCTCATATGTGTTCTTTTTTATATCTTTACAAAGCTTTTGAGATCTAGTTTAAGATGAAATAATCAGGCAATTAATTTCTAGAAAGACATGATATTTATAGACTCTAGTGACAGATGGAGCCTTTAACAGTTGTATTTAGTTAGTTTAATCTAAACTTTTATTTTATTTATATTAATTAGCTAAGAATTGATTATCAAATCTTAGGTTTGAATTCATTATTCTACCATTCTGCTAAATCACACTTTACTGTTTACAGTTATGCTTCTACTGTCACCTTTTCTAACAATGTCTTTAACCCAGATATATTTTAGTTTCAGTTCATTCAATGATTTAATTCATTTTTTAATAGAGTAAATTTAACTTATTATTTAAAAATAATAAATCATGAATATTATTAAATATTTCATTCTAGGATTAATAGTAATAATGAAAATTCAGTGGAATCACATAAAATATCTCTATTCTCTGACATATGTTGCAACATCATTCAAGAATAATACATAAAACAAATGACTGTTTTACTTAATTTGATAGGTATTAATTAAATTTAAATTACAATTGCATCTAGTTGTATATTGGACTATTTCCATCATCTTAAAAAAATTAACTTTATTTAAATATTCCCAATACATTCAACTGTTAGTAATAGCATACAGATTAGTATATGCACAATGTTTTGAGAAGTATTATTTTTCCATTTTCTTCAGGTGTTGCTGGTCTGACCAGTGAGAGTAGTAGTATGGAAATCAAACCTGGACTCTTAGATTCTTGAGTATTCAATTTAAAGTAACATTCTTACAATTGTGTCATCCTAAACTTCAATATTCAAGAATCTAAAGGTCCAGATTTGATTTCCATGCTAGTACTTACACCGGTCAGGCCAGCAACACCTGAAGAAAAGGGGAGAATAATACTTTTTGAAATGTTGTACATATACTAACCTGTGAGCTTTTACTAACAGTTGAATTATAAATTTATTTAACACACATTGATTACATAAGTAATATTTACTAAGGCAATAAACTTCAAGCATGTGTACTTGAAAATGGAAAGGTATGGACCTCTACAGGTTCTAACTACAAGCTTAAGCTTGTGGCTAAAATAAAGTTATGTTTTTCTAAAGAAATTCAATATTTGTATTAGATGATAGAAGTAGTCCTATATATAAATACAACTAAAACACCATCATCACAAACCTTCAGAAAAATATAATTTTATCTATATTCATTTATGCTTTTAAAAATAAAACTATATTTAAATTCTTACATGCAAAAGTATAGAGGCTTTGTGATATGAAGTTACACATCCATGTGCTCCACTTACGATCTAAGTTTAAAATTAAGCTAAGTAAACATTAAAATAGAGGCATCATGATGCAGAGCTATACCATGTATACACCATTTGACCTGGCATTTAAAGACATTATGAGTAATGACTAAAGTAGATGTCATAAACAGAAATCATATCCAATTGCTATGCTTATGATGGGGTTAAAATCATGCAGAGTGATTTTATTAGTTCAAGAAGGTTCACATTTTTTTAATGTAATTTGGTCACAGTCAACCCAGCTAATGCTCCAATATTAATTGGAAAATGAATATCACATATTTTTAGTTAGAGACAAACATGAAAAGAAAATATCTCAAATTATCACGACCTATAATTATCAAACCAGGTAGGTACCACTTTCTCCTTTACAGTTTTATGAGAATTGATGCAAATATCTTTGACTGGTAGCGATCCATTTATTAAAAAGTCTGTTTCATATTCTATTTCTTATTAAACTGATGAGACTATCACTTAAATTTGAAAATGATCCTAATGTACAGTATATTTTCCATGATATACAAATAATAATTCCTCTATGAAGAGTTATTTATTCGTATTTTATTAGAATGCCCAACTGTATACTTCTTGAAAATAAATTACATTTTGAACCACAGATAGACATGCAAGAAACACTGTAATTTTTTAACTATGAATGTCAATAACATGCTGATGTGTTGTGGTCAAGCGTTTCTATATAATAATAATTTCTGTAGGCTTTCTATATCATAATTAAAAATTGTTTTTGTTTAAAATGGCTTTTCCACTTCTAAGGTGACTATAAAACATTACAAAGTATTTTATAAAAAAAGTTTATACAATTCACACAATAACAATGATAATGCTACCATTGAAATGTAATTAATTAAAGACAGCACAAATATATATTTAGAGAAAATCTTAAAATATGAAATACAACTTTAATGCATTTTCGGTGATATCTGTGGCTAAAGGTGCTCAGAACCAAAATTCTACATTAATATTGCCTTTAATTTATAGCACTTCATATAAATAAATGCATTGCAGCAGTATTTGACTTTAGGAAAAATTGAGTGGCATGATTTAGTGGGAAGAGACATACTTAGTTTTAAAATGTGTTAGTAGACATTAATACACTCAGATTATGTACATGAATTTATGGTAATTAATAGAAAAAAATATCCTGATTGTGAATATTGATAGATACATTTGATATTCAATCAAATTATATGTAAGATTAAAAACATATAATTTTTAATTTAATAAAAGATGATTTGTGAACACACATGTATTTATTAAAGGATTGTTGTTATGAATAATATGTAAGTGAAAAGTATGGCATTAGTGAATAAATTTGTATAATTCACATATATAGATACCCAATAGCACCATTTTGTTATTGAAAAAATACAGTGACTTGGTAGAGAGACCAAATTATTTGAAATGCATATGAGAACCATTAATATATTTTTCCAATGTTTAAAAATGTATTTCAAAAGGTAGAAATTATGTTTATTTTGTAAATATATTAAAAAATATCCACATAACCATACATTCTTCTCAAATGATATGAATAAAGATACAATTAAAGGCAAATGATTCCCCAAGATATACTTTGTGCTGAACCAGCACTCATCAGTTGGCCCATGTTACCATCTCTCAAAATTTAATAATTTATCATATGTTGTGTTTCTATAAATATATTAATTGTATGTATTTATTTTGATTCTGCACTTCAGCTATATGTAAGATCATTTTTTCTCTCCATATTTTAACACCATGTATTACTCAATTATTAGCAGGCAGTAGTATAAGTTAATCTCCATCCTCAGGCAGGTTTCTAGCAGTTATCTTTATCTATGAGGATTATATAATAATATGTAATATCTCAAACTTCCAATAAATGACACTGAAGATGAGAAATAACTGCTCTTTTGTAGTAGTAAACTTAACTTATCAAATTATGTATTGGTGCTTTTCAGATGCTTGTAAAATCACAAAACATTTAAGAATTAGAAGTGATGGATCTCAGTGAGAATTCGTATATCTCAAGTTCCAAAATCTGCTACTTATCTATTGCATTAATCCATTCAGAATGATTTTGCTTTTATTTGTTTTTATAAAGAGAGGTTCTATACAACTGAATCAAACTTGCATAAAGATACTTTATCAATAAATAATTACAACACCTAATATATACAATTGTTGAAATGACTTACTTCTAGCACTATTAGTATAAATAATTGAGCAAGTTTTTGCCTACCATAATGCAAATAATTTTTTATAGTAAAAAAAAAAAATGTTATTGTGTATCCAATGAAAAGTTTTTTGAACCACACCAGCCATAGGAACGGTTAAATCAGCTGAGGTATTTAAGGCAAATAACTTCGAAATGATAATACTTATATTTACACAGCACAGTTATTTTTACTCGTTTGAAAAATTATGCAATTAAATGATCAATTATCAAATATGTAATGATATGTAACATTAAATGTAATTAACTTGAAACATTGTTAATATTTTTCGTTCATTTAACATTCATTTCTCTGGATATTCTGGCAATATATAATATGGGATACAAAGTGATAAGTGACTGTTGTTATTGTAAAAGTTTTGTGAATTTTGTTGCAGGACAGTTTAATTTTCTATATTAACTGTCTGATATTTGTTGCTTCAAGTGTTATATATATATATACTATTTTATACATGTGTACATAATGTTTTCAAGATTTTCAAATTAAACAAAAAATTGAAATGAACAAAAAATATTCTTTTATATTTTTTAAAAAAAATCTAGGTTTTCATGTTGTGATCAGGAAAATGATGGCAATTTAAAGTCAGAAGTCATAAAAAGATCCATGTAAATGTCAACCGAATGAATTCTTTCCTCCAGACATTGCTATTAATTTTTTTTTTAAATAAAAAAGAAAAGGATAACATAATTAGAATAATTCAATTTTAATGATTATATTCAATCTGAAGATATGTGACAAAAAAAAATCAAACAATAAGGTCAATAGTCTTTCTATTTAAAAAATAAATGGGGAGGGGGGTATTGGTGGAGTGAAAAAGATATAGGATAAACATTAGCAAAACAGAAACTATGGGAAGAGTATGTATTTATAGAATAGTTTAATACTGAAATAATTTACTCATACATACTAATGCATTTAAATATATAGTTTTTTATACATTTTTTGCAACAAGAAAATAAAATCAGTTATTTTTAATAATAATTGTAATATTTATTACTTATTCTATTACGGTCTATTTTTTTTTATTTATATGAAAGTATTAATATTACTAAAAGACATGACAGTGGATGAACAATTGGAATCTTAAAACTTCTATTCCACTACATATTTTTGAAACACATAAATAAAAATACACGAATAATGCAATGACTTCCAAGATGCATTTCATGCTGAAGAAGCACTCATCAGTAGGACTAAGTCACATTATTTAACATGATAATCATTTCTTCAGTATTTTTCAACATCTAATTATTGCATATTGATTTACAAGTGTCAATATTTTTTTATTCATAATTTTGATATCAACTAGCCTAAATATAATCTCTACTTTAATACTAATAACAAACATTAATGTAATTATCTAAAAGTAGTTTAATAACAGAGTTGTGAGTACGATATATTTGATACATGTACTTAAAAAAGAGATCTGCTATAAATTTCAATATATATGTTTACATAAATTGATAGTTTATGTTATGATACCACCTTTTTTTCTTACAATCTTATAGGCAACATAAAATATAGTACCATTGTAATGTGCAGAAAAGTGATCAAACACTATAACCATTTTAGCAATCTAAGATTGGGGGAGCGGGCTCTTTATTGAAGTATGTGGTGTTTTTTTTAAATTCATTATTCTATACATAGTTTTTTCTTCATTGCATTAACTATGCTTTAAATGTTATTATGCAGAAAAAAATATTTTTGTTATTTACAAGACTGTTTGAGATAGCTCTTACAATTGCTAAACAGAGATTAATCATGTTTATATATATTAGATTATTTCCATCATCTTATAGGAGTATTTTAATGTCTTTAGAAAAATGTAACTTTATTTAAATATTGCAAATGCATTCAATAGTTAGTAATAGTACACAGATTAGTATATGCATAACATTTCAAGATGTCTTATTCACCACTTTTCTTCAGGTATTGCTAGCCTAACCATTGGCAGTAGTAGTGTGGAAATCAAATCTAGACCCTTAGATTATTGACTATTGAATTTTAAAGTAACTTGTAACCAAGTGAGTCATCCTTCCAAAGGCAACAGTCAGTAGAAAATTTTTATACTTATTTATAAGGTTCATCTCCATTTCTCCACTTTTTTCCTAAGAGCAAATTTAATTGGAGGTTTCCATACATTATGTATAGTCATACTAGGTTGACTTATGGGATTGTTTGTTATTAACATGTGATCAGCCTTTTTAAATTTTCTTCTTCCAATGCCAATATTGTCACTGGTAGGGTAAGCAACATCTGAAGAAGAGGAAAGAAAAATACCTCTCAAAACATTGTGCATATACTAACTTGTGTGCTATTACTAACAGTTGAAAGTATTTGCAATATTTAAATAAAATCAAATTTTTCTAAAGACATTCAATACTTATATCAGATGATGGAAATAGTCCAATATATAAATAGAACTAAACCCCATCATCACAAACCTTCAGAACAACAGAATAATCATGATATCTATAATTAAGTATGGTTAATTGCTTGGGAAATCATATAATGCTAAAAGATTGTAATGACAGATTGAATATTTTACAATTCAACTCGATTAATCTGGACTGAAATATTATATATTTTTAATGGTCAAAAAACGATCCTCTTTAATAAATTAGTTCTCACCATGTCCATTAGATGGTGTAATAGTTAATCAGATAGCAAGGTAAGGGGGATTTAGATATAAAGGCCATGGAGTAGACAAAGATTATTTTGTAAAAATGAGATGGAGCAGGATATGGGAAAATGTAGGGCAGGGAATGGAAAGAGAATGTAAAGTGTCTAACAGGTTTCTCTGGGCATAGTTAGCTGAGAGTTTCCCGAATCCATATAAGGAGAAGTCACAGTGCATCACATTACACCACATCACAGCAATAAATGTTGAATATGATGTTAAAACATTTGTAATTCAATTAGCCATCACCAGGTTATACAAAAACCTAGAAAAATGATTTATCCCCATTTCATGTTAGCATATCAATTAACAATTAATAGACACTATTGAAGATTTTTTTTATCCTTTCTTTATTTCATCTCTATCTCTTGCATAATCACATTATTCCAGCATAGATTAGAATTTTATTATTATTTTTGATTTATAATAAAAGGAAATCCTAATAAAAAGATAAATAGGAGACAACATTAGCTGTACAGGCTACAATATTTTTTTATCTATATTACCATTTACAAATCATCTTTTGTCAATGACTTGAGTATAAACATTAACACTCCTCTTAATGCTATTATACAATATTGATTGCATTATTGGATTCAGTTGATTAGGTGAATAGGGTTATGAACACATAATGCATAGTTTGAAATATTATAACTCTGGAAGCAACTTTTATACCAAACTTTCTCAGACTTAATATTTCAAAAAAACTATTCTTAAAAATTATCAAAAAAGCCTAATCAATTTCATTGATATGTTAATACTGTATGACCTATTGATATGTACTAACATTGAAATAATTTACAAATACAATCAACAAAAAGAATTATAAGGAAGCCTTGCCATCACATTAACCACACATCTTAAATGTAATCAAACATATACACAAGTTAATTCAGGTTCTATTTTTAAAAATGATAAAACCAGCCATAAGAACAATATATATATATATATATATAACTAAAATATTTTAGAAAGCATGTACAACAGAAAAGAGTTAACTGTGTGCAAAAATAACACTTTAATAAGTGTATGAATATCATATTTGTTACTTATATACACACACATATATAGCTCATTGAACAGAATATACTTAACTTCCAAAAAACTAAATTAAAGATTTAAAATCATACTAGAGTACCACCATCACTAGTGAATAAATTTCATAACTATAAATAATAATAATCAGATTAATTTATTTGGAATATGATATAAACACACACATAACTTTGATTTCAGTGTACACCATTCCATAGGTTCTCAATAATATCTGATTTCCTATTTATACAAATTAGCAATAACATTACTTATTAAAATTAATGTTACTTTTCAACACTTTATTTCTCTTTAACGTTTATCACAATTTTTAAAATAAATGACTAAAATTACCAAAAGTCTTTATTTCCATATGTATCTTAAGATATTTGAAATGTATATGGTAAACATGTAATCTCCCACACACACATGCACATTTCATATATCTACTAAATTAAATATATTATTTGTAATCAATTAAATACAACATACATTGTTTATATATATATATAAATTGATAATACATTTCAATTATGTGCTATATATATATATATATATAGCAATCAAATTTTACACCCAGATTATTAATATGAAATAACAACACCCATAAAGAAATAGCATATCATTATAATAATCTGTTCCAATATCTTTCAGTTTTATCTTATTATAAATCTATTGTTCCATTAAATTATTATGGCAGCAAGCACCATAATTACTTATATCTAATTTATTTTCCTTTCTTTCCACCCCAATGTATATTTTTAAAGATCTTGCAATACATTGATGCATAAAACAAGAAAATATAACTAAATTAAATAAAACAATAAAAAGTTATGATCTCAATTAGAATGCATAAACTTAGATTTAGTAAATCTTCTCTTTAAACAAATAAATCAATATCAAATAAAATAAAATTATGAATGATATTTTTAATCAGTCTTTAAATGTTAGATTTCGAATCTTTCTAAAGTTTTCCACATGATAGCTTATACAAGATCAAATAATATATATATATATATATATATATATATATATTGTATCAAATAATATATATATATATATATATATATATATATATTGTAACTTGAAACCCAGGAGGTCTATCCAGATTGTAACAGACAGAATTAATGATATAACAAAAAAAAAGACTAATGCGTTATAATCCGGTCGCAGCCAGGGTATTCCGCAAAGACCCTTCACAGCATTACATGAAAGTACATTAAATTATCCTAAAATAAATTGTGTGACTATTTTAATCAATAACTGTTCTCCTTAATGACTGCATTCTAAAAACTACACTCTTAATCTATGATTTTTATTTGTATGAAACTTTATAGCTGATCATGGACAAGGTGGTATGATCTATAAACTGCTAAAGATTACTCTTCCAGAGTTAAATGTATGATCAATTATACAACTATCAATTATTACATGGTGAATATAAACCATTTAGCAAAAAGGTACTAATTATAATCAGCATCATAACATGATTGATGGTAGCCCAGATATACTGAGGATTTTAGTACAGATATATTATGTAGGATATTTTCTTTGCAAAATAAGGTAAGCAACATGAACATTAGGTTCTATTTTCATTAACCTAAATGTCAAATTAAATCAATAACAATGATATTTATTGTAATAGGTAAAGCATCTGTTATAATATTAAAAAATAGGTTCAATCACCATATTGGCTAGCAAGCTTATTTATTAATTTAGGCCCTAATATCACAAACACCAATACAAGTAACAAATTCTGGGTTATATTATAAAATTAACAAAACAAAACCAAAGTGATGGAGGAGGTAAATGGGATTTTGTTATACCTATATGTCAATAATTACCCAGGAACAAAAGGATTAAGATATTCTGTTAAAATTTCGGAAAACATTGTATTAGTTATCAGTGACAACATGTGCTCTAATATATGATCTATTCAATATGGTAGATTTTCTGGTTTTATAATATGACAAATAGCAATGGTACAGTCAGATTAAATTTCAAAATGAACATTTATTTACAACTCCGTCAATACTAAATAAATAATTGATTAATGCAATGTTCAAAATAAATAAATAAATAAGATAGAATACACTCACATATACTTGTTTCTATACATTGATTATATATATATATGAGTTCCTAATATACAAAATATAAAATTTTCTCACAAATAGATTTAATTTTAGCCCTTATAGTAGAGAGGATGGGATCAATTACTTAGTAAATAACATCTCCAATATATCAATACTAGAACTAATGCACCTATACCCCAGATTTATTATTGTAATAATAAAAAGTATTGATAAACATGTAAAATCTGGCCATGAGGAGATAATGAATCAAAGAGAAGATTTAATTCTCTACTCAGCTTGAAATATCATATAAATTGATATATAATAAATTATGAAAATAAATAATCAGATGCCCTTTGAGCAGCTAATAATCATTAACATTATAATGAATAGAAACTCTGCCTGAACATATTTATACAACAAATAGCAATGGTATTCCTGTGGATATATTCATTCATGCATTGGAATAACAAAGCATAATGTGCCCTACATGTTTTTTTAACCATCATCAGAGTAACAAACACAATTAATTCCGTGGTTTAAACACCTGTGCAGAAATGAATATAAAGAATATAATAAAATGGCAAATGATTATTCTGTGGTTTAAGTCACCAGCACTGAATAATGCTATATAATATTATAAAATAGTGCCAACATCCACTTCCCCAAATAAAAGATAAATAAAATTACCCTCATCTATAAAATTTCTAAATTAGGAGGCTCATACAGTCTTACCAGCCTGAATTAAAACATAAAATAAAATAAGTACTTTAACATAAAAAATAACTGAGATAATGGTCAACTCTGCCTAGAACATGGGTGAAATAATTACACATAGTAAATATAATATGAGTATAGGCACAAAACCATGGAAAGACAGGACTAAGCCATATGGTCTTGATGCACATTAGAGATTCATTAAATAATCATTAAACCTTTATTCAAGTGCTGTTCCCTAATAATAGAGTTCCTTCAATTGCTATATCATATGTTCAATCCAATTAATTTAATTGATAAATAATTATTTTACACCCATTAGAATATAAACCGTGAACTTCATATATGTATAGGATAATATACAATATGAACCAAAACAAAATACAAAACTCGTTTAAATAACTATACTAAATTTAAATACATATTTCCAATATATTGAATATTAACCAATAAAATCAATAACATATTTTCTTACAACTTAATGTACAACATATATATTAAATAGTTTTCCATTTACAATATCTATGATCTTATAAGTTTGATTGTATTCCTCCTTATTTCCATCCATAATGAATATTCCATAGTTAATTAATTTTAACATAGACTTTCTGAATAGGTGAGATATTTATAAGAGATAAGATATATATAATAATCTAATATGTGAAAATATATCAACTCTGTGTAAATGATCTCATTATGAATGTTCAAAGCTGAACCCTTTTTTACAATACAATGTCACACAAATTAAGAGCATCCCTTCACATTAACCAATTTCATCATTTTTAATTAGAGTATTCGTCAAAAGTTAATAAACATCATTACTTCTATTTTAGGCATTACTCCAAAGTTAAAATATTTCATTACTTTGAATTTATGTAGTCAGTGTTGAAGACTAGGAATGATTGTCCAAGCAAACAATTATCAAATAGATGCTATGACAGATAGAAAATAACTGACTGGTTAGCTGTTATTTTCTTCCAAACAACTATATTATTATTTTGACTATAAGATAATAATTCACATACTGGGAATATTAGCTTTAATATAAGTTCAAAGTGGGAGATAGTTAGATCTTTATCGTTCATACACTGGCACAAAAAAAAATCATTGTTATAGCATTCCACTCCACACCATTGTGGTATGACTATATAATTAACAATCATAAAAATAAAATATTATTTTCAAGATTAATATAGTCTGTAAACAATAAATAATATTTCCAGGTAGACTGACTTTTAAACTTGTTGTTCCCATTGTTGCGGTTAATACCAGTACATTTCAATTACAGACATTTTGGAAGATAATTAGCAGTTAGATTCTTGGTTAGCAGACTCAAACAGACTTGTTTAAATTTAGCTACTCATATTGCTATTACCACATAATAAAATCATAATTTAAATTATATAAGAAAAAATTTAATTTAGTTTCTTTATTTGCCCTTAATTTTTAAGGAGTAGCTTCTTAATTTTTAAGGAGTAGCTTGCATAATTGTTACATGTTTAACAGCAGGAAAATTTCCCTCCTTCTTTTCTTTTTACATGCTTACTGTTTTTATCCCTGTTAAAAAAATCTCTGAACATTCTCTTTTCTCCTTTTATTCGATTACATTCCTTCTCATTTACATATATCTATTTAAAAATGAAAGAAAGAAAAATGTGTTTATTGTATTCTATTGACTAATTCAAGATAAATTAATTAAACCATTTTAATTAAACTAAAGTTATTCTTTAGGATTAGTTAAGGAGAAAAACACATAATGGTTGTTGTTTTTTTTTTTTTTATTTTTTATTATTTTATTATTATTATTATTATTATTATTATTATTATTATTATTATTATTATTATTATTATTTTATTTTATTATTATTTTATTTTATTTATTATTATTATTATTATTATTATTATTTTATTATTATTTTATTTTATTATTATTATTATTATTATTATTATTATTATTATTATTATTATTATTATTATTATTATTATTATTATTATTATTATTATTATTATTATTATTATTATTATTATTATTATTATTATTATTATTATTATTATTATTATTATTATTTATCTTACTAAATTTGATATAATATGCTGTTGGTTTTGCATGTTAAACCCTGCTCATCCAACTCAGTGACTGAAAAAAAAGCAAAACTAATATATAAAAAATATATATAATAAGCAAAGCAAACATAATGAAACTACACAATCTCTTTATTGAGTCAATTTGAATACAAGCATTAAGTTTATACAAAGTTCTAACTATGGTACTCAAATCACTTAGAAGAAGATAAAGAAATTTTAAATCAGTTCCACCAAGTTATATATTTTGTACCATAATATAAGGTTACAATATGTGAAATGTATTTGGGAGTTCATTTGTGTAAGATTTTAATTAGATATTACAATATTTCAATTTGATTACACAAGCTATCAACTGAAAAATGAAAACTATATAATTGTCAATGTGCTGAAAACAGTCTCTATAAAGATAGTTGTAGAGGCACTGTAAACAATGTCCACAATAATTGTTCAAGTTTTACAACTAAAAAAAAGATGTATAAAATTGAACAAATTAAAAAATAAATAAACAACAACAACAACAACAAAATTAGAATCTTCAGAGCAAGTTGTTTTTGCAAAAAAAATTAAATATGAGGAAGTTTACATGTGTCATCATGTTTATTTATTGATATAATTTTATCTTTTTAGTATCAATGAATACAATGACACATGTAAACTTCCTAATACTTGGAAAAATTCTGAAAAAAAAAACAACAGATTACTCTGAAAATTCTAAATTTCTTATTTGTTTATTTATTTTTCAATTTTATATATCTGTTTTTTTTTAGTTATGGAAGTTTAACAATTATTTTGAAAACTGTTTACAAGTGCCTTTACATCTATCTTTAGAGACAGTATTTACATTGACTCTACAATTATATTGTATTCATTTCCCAGGTGAAAGCTTGTGTGATCAATTATAAATGCTGGGATATCTAATTAAACTCGTACAATGATGAATCTGCACAATATATTTTTTTTTATTTCCTTTTGCTTCTTTTTTCCAGTTGAGACTAGAAAACTCTCAGTTGAGTTATTGAACATAGTGTTGATACTGTGGGGTGTTTGAGTTTGATTGAATATATATATATATATATATATATATATATATATATATATCAAACTACAATTGTAATATATATATATATATATATATATATATATATATATATAATTTGATATATTACAATTGTAGTTGGAGATAATTAAAGATTGACAGGATATGTCAGATAACATTAATTTGCTCAATACAAGAAATTTGAGAAAAAGAGATTCTAAAAGTTTTTATCTACTCATTCATGATTGAGCACTCTTTTGTCAACATTAAATTAAAATAGTGTTTTTCAATCTCTGTAATAGAAGAGAAGGCTCAGAAATGACTTCTAAATCTTAGTATAAACAAGCATAAGAACAATAAGAATAAAAAAAATAATTATATTTGACATTGTTCTGCAAAGGTAATTATTTTTATATATAAAAAAACTATCTCCTAACCAACATTACTTAATAAAACTTTGAATTTGAAGTTAGAAATAATTATATGCTTTCAAAAACATATCAATTAGTTAATTAATTGGGATTTTAATTTTTTGATTAACCTTTTCTTCATACTCCTATGATACTCATCATCAGCTTTAACTAATTCTCAAACTGCCAATTTTTACATTATTTTGCTAGTTCTACAGTTATTTTATTAAAAAAAACATACCTTATGATGCTGCCCTCTTTATAATTATTTTACAACTAAAAATCAATTATATTTAAATTTAAAGTTATAACAATGAGATATGACTTGCCTTCCAAGATGCTGATTAGTTGTTTCTCATTCTCTACACAAAATGCTCGGCAACAATTTCATCAGGTTTAAATTTTTTGTTTTGATTTTTAACATGATAATGTATGTTTTAGAGTATTATTTTACATATTTATTATTATTTTCATAAAATATGTATGAAAATATAATTATTTTAGAAGAATAGTTCAGATTTTAATTAAAATTATTATTTTCTTTTATACAAAAATAAATTGAGAAAGAAATCAATGATATAGGCTGCATTTTGTAATAAGTTGAAAAAGCATGTTTTATGCTGTCTGCTATAGATTATGTTTATCAATTATAAATAAAAATTGATTTTTGAAAATTTTTTATTTACTTTAATAATCTAACAAATTATTAATTTGCTTTTTAGAAACTGAACTAAAACAAGTATTATTTTAAAAGGCAAATATATTTTTACTACTGATTCTGTAATTGACCAGGCAAAATTTTGGAACTTTAATTCACTTGACCAATATAGATTTTGAACTAAGAAAAGGTTAAGTCTATTTGGAATTGACATGATTCTTCTATATTATATAAGTCAATATTTAATATTTATTTTTAACTTATAAACAGACAGGAATATATATACACAAATATGTGATTGTTTCTGTAAGTATAAATATTTATTCATCTGTATAATGAATTGCAAGTTATTTTGATGTTTCTAAGCTATATTCAAAATGAAACATAAAATTTACCAATGATCACAATGACTCCATGTACTATTCTATCTCCTTCTGTCTGATATTTGCCACTTTCCATTAGTATAAATAAAACCACTAATTCATACTTTGATATTTAGTGGCAAAAATGTAAGCAATATATATTTTTCAAAGTTTTTCCATTATTGAGCATTCTCCTAATTGATTTTGACATTTTTTCTTTTTTTTTTCTGACATGTTCTGTGTACCTTATAAAATGGCTTTATTTTCAATTATTACAAGATCCTTTTCTTTCCATGTTATCCTGCAGCATAATAGTATTACCCTCATGCTTTGTCACAAACTGGAATGTTTATATATATATATATATATATATATATATATATCATGCTTTGTCACAAACTGGAATGTTTATATATATATAGGAAATAATTTCTTATATTTATAGGCTTCAGGTTTCCTAACTAAATTTTTTAATTTTAATTTATGTATTGGTTATGTTTTCATTAAATTTTGAACCATCTCCATATTTAAAATTTATTTTTTGCTTTTATTTATAATTAAGAGTTTGTTTGATGCATATTTTCCAAAGAGAAAACATATAAGGACAAATTATGTAGATTTATTTGAGATCCAGATGATTAAATTAACAATGATTTTGTTAATGGTAATTCATTCTTGGTGATTATTTTATATATATATATATATATATATATATATATATATATATATATGTGTGTGTGTGTGTGTGTAGGTGTGAAAGAGCTTCTTCGTCTCATTCATGACCCACTTATATAGAAGTTTGAATCAAGGTTAACATATGTCTAATGTTTTGTCACTTTATCTGTCTCTGCCACTCCTTAGACACAAAACATGTTTCATCGTCTGAGAGAATCATATGTGATATCCTACTATAAAAAATGAATAATCTTGAAAGATTATTATAGTTGTTTTCCAAGTCAGAAGTTTTTATTAGAATGCAGATATGTATTTAAAAAATATGTAATAAATAATGATTAAGAAATCAGTTCAGCAAAAAAAGTGGTAACAGACTATAAAAATTTATGGATAATAGTTCATTAAGTGTTAAGTAGAATATTGGAAACATGACATCACTTTACATTTTTATTTGCAGGTTTATTAATTTGATATATCTTACAAATTTGTTGGACAGTTTCATTGAGTATATTTTTAGCCAATAGAGAATTATTTTCAAAATCTGCTCCACATTTTTGATCCATAATGTCCTTAGAGGCAATAAAAATGCCTAATCCACTTTCCAGGAATATATTTAAGCACTGCAAACTTCCTTGGGTTTTTTTCATCTTTTATTTAAATCAATAAGGGACTCATTGCAGATGTTACAATCATTTTTAACATTAGTTTGTGCATGAGTTTCTAAAGATCTCAGGATCTTATTAATATTTCTATGATGGCTGAGTATTTTAGATCAGAGATTTATCTACAGAAAGATTATGGCATCAAAAAAGACATTTTTTTACAGGCAAATGGTTATGTTTATAAAGTATAGACTTAAAATGTCAGCCACAATATTGCTTTTTTAAGACCAATGTATTACTTGATAATCAAATTGCTCCCAGAAACAAGCTTCACCTTGTTAAATGATTGTTTAAAAGATAGCTATTATGAATAAATTTCCACATATTTGCAATTCATGATATTGATCATGTGGGACCCATTTAGAATGAATTAAAATTGTCAAATGCTCAAACAATAGCAAAGGCTTTTTTCTTGATGACCATATAAGCAAGTTCAACTCCTAATTTAATATTTGTTGCTGAAATTGAAATAGCATTACTCTCAGTCCATAACTGTTAATGTAAATCTGGATTTAAAAAGCTTCTAAATCAGAGTAGGGCATAATTTCATGAAACAGAAATATTGATTTGGTAATTCTAAAGTCAGGTCACACTGGGCCAGACAATGTCCAACAGTTATCTTTGTTTAATAGGTTTGCAAGTAACATTGTGTGACAAGTTAAGTTTTCATAAATCTTGTGTTTATTAATTTCATGGTCTTAGACTAAAGCATTCTGGCCATTCTACATACAGCAGTTACTTTTGCATTACAGGTGTAAGCATAATTTTGTGCATCAAGTACTGATGATAAAAATTACACAGTCCCAAATAGGATCCTAATTCCTTTATATTAGTTGAGGTAGATAATCCTGGCTACTTTCTCAGGATATGGACTTATGGCTTTATGGTTAAGTAAGTATCCTACAATTTTACAATCTCAGCTGAAGCCAAAATGCTTTTGTAAGTTAACTATGATACGTTTCTTTCATCATATTTTCAGAAAATCATGTAGATATTTAGACAAGTTGTGACATGCAATGGCAGTATTATATACATAAGATAACATTATATTTTTACTTGTTTTGACAAAAGTCTATAATGATTACAGAAGTCTCAATAAACTATTCATCAAACAAAAAGTCATATGTGTCTGTAATCTTATAAAACAGTCCTCTTACTTGATTGAAATAACAAATTCCTTTTGCAATATGATGTGTATCCCCATTTAACCAAATAGAAAATTTTATTTGAAGCTGTAACCCGTTCACAATTTAATAATAACTTTTAAAATCTAACTATAGTATATAGAAACAGGGAGGAATATTAATAACTCATAATGCTGACTGATATTATAGCCCATTAGTTATTACATTGATTTGAAAACTATAATTTATTACATATATAAAAGCATGTCACACATACATAAATGAAATCAGACATTTTTAAATAATTAAAACTTTTTTTTTTTTACTTTATGGAAATATATAAATTACAAAACATAATTAAATACATTTAATTTTTTTACTCACTTAAGCAATTTTATTCATATAAAATGTTAAACAATAATAATAACGCTCTTCATCCTTATAATTTTATCTTAGCAGGTTTTAAGAGAGAGAAAACATATCTTTATTTGAAATAATGGTAGGTGGGGGGATGAACATGAAATCAGTCAAATACATATTGTTAATTTTACTTTAATTTACTAGTTGAAACTTAATATTCTTTTGACCATGATGTCCCTTGGGACACCAAGGGAAGAGAAGTGCAAAGCATTTTTAAAACTCTTTAAAATTGACCTCCTCCATCATTCAAGTTTAACATGTAAACAATATAAAAATAAAATTGAAATTAACTTCTAATTGAAACCAATAGATTTTACAGAATTAATAATATTATAAAATTTACAACAATTAAGACTAGTGCATAAATTATAAGAATTTATTTACAGTTAATAAAAGACATTAGAGTTTACTTAACAAAGGTTTAATGAAAATGTCAGAATTGACTCTTGAGATGTATATGTGTGTGGTCTCTTGCACTGATGTGGTGTGCTCCATTGACTTGTACATATGTCAGTTTGCTCTTTTTTTCAGGATCAGCATAGGAATTGACAGGAACATAGATGTTTTGGTTCTTTTTGATGGAACTCTTCTCTTGAAACTGCACTTCACTGATGACTGCGGAGAAGTCAACTCCAGATTATTCACTCATATTGTAGGTAATTTAAACATATTTATTTATTTTATATTATGGATCAAAATCAAGTTTATGAAACAAATGTCTCTTCTAAAAAGAAGCAAAATACATCTTAACCAATGTTCTTTTCCAAGCTTCTATTTTTTTATTTTTGTATGCCTAAAGTGCATTTTTGAGTTCTAATAGATTTGATCCTTCTCTAACTTTAATTGCAGTTCTATTAATGTTTTACTTTCTCATTGCTTAACTCGCTGTTGAGTCTGTTTCCTTGCTTTTGTTTATAATTTCTTTCTAACACCTTAAACATAACTAGGCCTTAAAGGTGTTCAACTGTAACTATTTTTAACCAATTTTTACTATAGATATTGAATCAAAATACCATAATTTTCTCCAGTAATGGCTTACTTCCATTACTAACTCTTTCCCCATTGCACATATTACATTAACATTCATTTAAGTAATTTAACCAGCTTTTGACTTTAAATAAGATATAATTATACACACACATGCATATTACTTATGGGTGCAAATTTAAAAAAAAAATATTACATCTGATGGCAAATGAGTGAGAACTTAAAGCAAGTATGAAGCAAGTATATATGTATGCAGATATGCACTGCTCCATATCTGCCAAGTTACCCAAACCATAAAAAATAAACAAAACAACTTACATATTCCCTCTGCAGTGAATGAATCATCGGCAGATTGTTAGTGTATGCATGTTTGTTAGTTTCTTTTTTACTCTACTACTATGCTGCTTAGTTTTTTCTACTCTACTACTATACTAGCTTGGTCTTGTTCTAATACTTGATCTATCATTATGGTCTTGTTCTAGTACTTGATCTATCATTATGATATTACCATAGGATTTTTCTTTTTCTTTTAACCTATTGGTTCAAATTCTATTCCTGGATTGACAACTTTTTAGCCTATTCCTTTTTTTTTATAGGAGTCCTCTTTCTGGGTAACACTTCCTTTTTACAGCATCTTGGCCACCATATAATATAATCTATATTTGATCTCTGACTTTCAAACAATCACCTTTTTCCTCTCCATTTAACCATTTGTGTCTATTATTTTTGGGCTATCACTTGATCTCTATTCCTATTAACAGATTATTTAGGTATTGATAGGTTCATGTACAGTGGGATTGTGTCTGTCTTTTCATTGTTTCTGATTGACTACCTCAGTGTTAATACTTCCATTTTAGGGGGTTTGAATCTTGGTGATCAACATATAGTAGCATTTCTTTTTGGTCTTTGTCATGCTTAAATGCCTCCTATATTATTGTTACATCTGCTATTAGGGAATTTGATTCTTAATGACCAATGTGCATTGTTGCTTCTTTTTGGTCTTCACCATGCTTTATTGTCTACTTTATTATAAGTACATCTATTACTAGGGGTTCTAATCCTGATGACTAATGTATGATTGCACTTTTTTTGTCTTTGTCATGCTTTAACACATCTGTTATTAGGGTTTGAATCTTGATGACTAATGTGCAATTGTTCTTCTTTTTGTCTTCATAGTGCTTGTCTGTATCCTTTATTATAAGTACATCTGCTATTAGGGCGTTTGAATCTTGATGACCAATGTGCAACTGCATTTCTTCTTGGTCCTCATCATTCTTGGTCATCTCCATTGCCATTGGTAAGTCTTTGCTAATGGGTTTGAATCCTGATTACCAATGTGTAGTTGAACTTCTTTTGAGTCTTTTTTACTATTAGCCATTTGCCTTGTCATTGGTACATCTATTGTTGTTGGGTTGACCCTTACATCTTCCTACTATCTCTTGGCCAACATTGCCTGATATATCATGCAACCTTCAATGTGGCCTATATACACACCTAATTCTCTGTTGTTTTTGGCTTGAATGAGAGTTCTGGCTCCCATGGTCATAGATGCATCACTTGCTTTCTAAAAAAGACTTGATGCTGCTTCTCTGTTTTGTCAGACAAAGTTGTGACATCTGGAGTTGTATGATGGGCTTGACTTCAAGACCCCAAAATTACATTACTAATGATATTTAGTATTGTTGAAATAGGTGCAGTTGGTATCTAGCAGGCTCTCACCAGTATTTGGCTTTTCCATCCAACTGGTTTCCGGTAATTATTTCTTGGTGCATCTTGTTGTATTTGTAACAGCAGAAAGTCTTTTAAAAACATTCCAAATGTTTGATTGGGCTTTCACCTGAGTCTCTTCTGAATCTAACTATCTGTAGGTCTTGCCTTCCATGGGCTCAAATTGTCCTCAATATAATTCTTGGCTATTCGAATGTCTGGTGGTTGGTGTTGAATGACCCACAATCACTCTCTTGGGGTATCTCTCAAGTAGTTTAATATGAGTGTCATTTTCTGTTCTTTTTTATTTTGTACAAACAATAAAGTGTCTTTTAAACTTTTAAAATATACCATCAGATTTTCTTTCTGGCTTCCCTGTAGGTTACTATTTCTGGAGGTTGGCTGACTTCCCATTCTTCTTCACTCTCACTGTTCTACATTATTGGCATTATATTTAAAAATCTTTTTTTTGATTTCATGAAGTGGTCTGCCTCTCCCTTGTCATCTTACTTAGGTATCATGTTCCATCCATCCTATTTTAGTCCTAGTGTTCCACTGAAAAACAAAAACATATCTAAAAAAATTATTTTGCCTGCTTTTGTTATTTTGTTAATATTATTGCTGGCAATTTTATTTTTTCTTTCATGCTTCCTTTTTTTGTTCTTTGTATGATGATGATGGAATTATTCACTCCATATGCAAAAGAAACATAAACAAAATTATTTTATAATGTCACTATTTTAATATTTGTGCATCATTTCCATGCCCACACTAGTTTTAACATGTCCCCTGTTGTTATGATAATTTTTTATCATTGCTAGTCCCAAAATTTGAAGTTATTTTGTATATATACAAAAAATCAGATATTTATACACACAAAACAAAAATTGGGGGGGGGTTACTCTTTTTGATTGATATTTAGATGTGCTCCAGTCATGTGATAAGAGGATCACATCTCTCATTAGTAAAACCATGTTGTATAAAAAAAAATTAGGCATATACACCAAAACACAAAAAAAAAAAATTTTTTTTTTCTGGAGCCACTCTTTTCTGATTGACCTTCAAGTGCTCCCTGAGTTATATGAAAGCAGAACAAAGATCAGCATTGGTGTTGCATATTGTAAAAAAAAAAATTCCAGGCTTATACACAAAAACAAAATTTTTCTTTTTCTGAACCACCCTTTTCTGGTTGATATCCAGATATTCTCTAGGTCACATGAAAGCAGGACGAAGCCTCACATTGGTGTGCCATGTTGTATAAAAAAATCTATAATGGTCAAACATGTATAATCTGCTAACAAGACCAAAAGACCAAACAGGCATACTCCAACATGCATAGGGGTATTGCTACCACCACAATACTAGTTTAAACCCCTACCTAGGATTCCTAGTCTCCACTACACCATTAACATTTTTGATGTCACACAGCTTCTCTTCTTACACAGTTCTGCTCCACTGAGGGTTCAGCATGGACTTTTTTCCTCAGGGTTATTTCATCGATTCGTATCACCTTTAATCACTTGCTCTAATCTATTAGCTAAGGTAATACACTTTTATATCTCTAGAATTATTTATAGCTATTTATAAATTTTTTAATATAGTTCTGACAACAAATAAATGAAAACATATACTTTTAATAATTGCTATCTCTAGGATTCTTTATAGCTATTTATAAATTTATTAAATTTATTAATATAGTTCTGACCACAAATAATGAAAACACTTATTACAAATAGAATAAAATTTATTAAATAGGATGAAAAATGGTGAACATGGTAGCTTACATATTATGGTATTGAAAATAAAGTAATCTTATTGATTTTCACACTTATATATTTAAAGGTGATGGTGATTTTATAAACATTTAGATAGTGAGCTCCTTTTTGACTCATAGGTAAAAATGCAAGAATACAAATCAGTCCATTATGCATTTGAATTTAATTATTTGTTATTTATTTAATCTTAAACGCTAGGGACTATTGTGCATGGGTTAGATTTAGGTTACTTAGGGCCATGGCTAATGTATATATGAAGGCTTAGCTTTAAGAGATAACTTCGGACACTGTGATACTACATTGTTTGTGAACTATCAATAATTGAAAGACAAGTATCAGCTTGGTGATCTGGGTGGCAGGAATCACGATTAAAAATAGACCTCTCTGGCTGCAAGTGTGTTCCTACTTCTAACTGAAGGTGCATCCGAATGGGACACATGGGCATAATCTAGGGTTTTGGATGGCTGGAAGTCTTTAGTCCATTGGCTTAACCTAATCAGATGCTAATTCTGAGATTAGATGATCATGAACATGTAAAAGTATATCAGGCTAGGGATACAATGCCTATACCTGAATAAATAAACCATACAGGAAGTGGTGGTAATGAATACTTTAATAAAACAATAGAAGCACACTACTTATATATTGGAACAATTACATGAATGAAATATTTAATTAAGCTTCTGCCTATACTAAATTAAAATAAAAAAATTCTTTTATAATATGGCATGTATCTCCATTTAACCAAATAGGACATTTTATTAGAAGATGTAACCTGTCCACAATTAAATAATAACTTTTAAAATCTAGCTATAGTATATTCAAACAGGGAGAAATATTAATAACTTATAATGCTGACTGACCTTTTAGTCTGATAGTTAGTACATTAATTTGAAAACTATAATTTACAGCTTTAATTTTTTATGCAAATGCATGTCACACATATATAAACAAAATATGAACAATTCAAATAATTAAAACTCTTTTTTCACTTTATAACAATATATAAATTATAAAACAGAATTAAATACATTTAATTTTTTTACACAGTGTTAGGACAACACTTAAGCAATCTTATTCATAATAATTTTCTTTTAGCAGGTTTTAAGAGAAAGTAAAATATATCTTTACTAAATCAATCAAATACATATTGTTACTTTTACTTTAATTTACTACTTGAAACTTAGTATCCTCTCGACTCATGATGTTCCTTGGTACATCAGGGAAAGAGAACTACAAAACATTTTAAAACTCTTTCAAATTGATCCCTCCATTATTCACATTTAACATGTAAACAAGATACAAATAAAATTGAAATTAACTATTAATTGAAACCAGCAGATTTAACAGAATTAATAATATTATAAAATGTATTAAAGTTAAGACTAGTGCATAAATAACAAGAATTTAGTTACAGTTAATAAAAAAACATTAGAATTTACTTTTAACAAGGGTTTACCGGCAATGTTGTAGTGGATTTTGAGATAGATCTTTGTGTGGTCTGTAGCACAGACATGCTGTGCTCCATTGACTTCTAAATATGATGTTTACCCTGTTCCTCAGGATCAGCATAAGAATTGACAGGAACATAGATAGCTTTAGTCATTTTGATGAAACTCTCCTCTTGATGTTGTGATTCATTGATGTCCTTGGAGAAACAGACAGCAGATTACTCACTCATGTTGGTAGGTAATTTAAACATATCTATTTATTTTATATTATGGATCAAAAAGCAAATTTATGAAAAAAAGTCTCTTTTAAAAAGATGCAAAATATATCTTAAATGAGGCTCTCTTCCATGCTTATATCTATATTTTTGTATGCCTCAGGTGCATTTTTAAGTCCTAAAGGATTTGATCCTTCTCCAACTTTAATTGCAATTTCATTAACATTTTATTTCCTCATTGCTTAACTCACTGCCAAGTCTGTTTTCTTACTTTTGTTTATATTTAATTTACTTTCTAGCATATTTAAACATGACTGGACCTTAAAGGTATTCAACTGTAACTATTTTAACCAATTTTAATTATAGATATCAAAATAATGGCTTATTTTCATTACCAACTCTTTTCCCATTGAATGTTCTAGACTAACATTCATTTAATTAATTTAATCAGCTTTTAACTTTTAACTTTAAATAAAGTATATTTGTATACACACATGCACATATTATTTATGTGTGCCAATTTAAAAAAAATTATTATGCACGATGGCAAATGGACAAGAAATTAAGCAAGTATATATGCAAGCAGATATGCACCACTTCATATATATATATATATATATATATATATATATATATATATATATATATATATATATATATATATATATATATATATATATATATATATTGTAATCTTAATAAAATAGTCTACATGAGACATACTAATGACAACACTTGCTGATCAAAACCCTTAACCAACTCAAAGCCAAAACTGTTGGACAAGACAAACCTGTAATCTTCATAAGCAAAGATGAATCACAAAAGTAATACCAAACTCACTTTGACCATAAAATATACATAGATTTGAGCATGAATATAAATCTTCTTATGGATAAAGTATACAACAACAAAAATATATAAAAACATAAATATCAGGTTCTTATTTTATTCAATATAATGCATAATTACTTTGCTTTATAATTAACCCTTCTGTAATGCAGCATAGACTCAAACATTTCAGCATTTTCTGACATTTTTTTATCTCACACATCAATGTAAAATATATGATTAAATGATTATTACTTATCAGGAAATAATAAATTTGACTTCATTTGATAGTCATTTTTATTTACTATTGAAATAAATTTTAAATGTTCACATTTTCTTTCTATAAATATTAAAAAAATGAGATTGTAATCAAAACAAAAAGATTACATGTCATCATTTCAAAAAGATTATTTTCAGTTTACAAAATCAGTGAAATCTTAGTTATTTTTGATTATTTTTAAAAATGTGAGTGAATATTTATTTATTTTTCTTATACTAATGAATTATTCTTTAAAAGTTTAAAATTTTTAAATATTTATTACAAAATTGTGATATTTTCATACTCATAAGTATAAGTAGATTGCTTACATGGAAGTCAAACTTGTAAATAGTTTAGCTGCTAATATAACATTATATTTTTGAAAATAAAGTATTTCCAGTCAAAATAAGTTATTAATAATGTATATTTCTTGATATCTAATCAATATAGTGTAAATTATTGTAAAAAAATCTAAAACCATATTAAATTCACAAGTAAACATGTTTTTGGTCATTGGGACTATTTTCTTTAAACAATGTATTAATATGACAAACATTTTACCACCTGGCTTTGGAACAAAGACTGAATATGTCATAGTAGAGCTTATGTCATTTGTAAGGTGTTTTTTTAATTTCCCCCATCTATCATAATTTTTTGAACAAAATTTTTATATAATAAAATATACAGAAAAATATGCATAATAACATATAATACTTGTGGAAAAATTCACCAGGGGGCGAATTGGCCAAAACATGTAAAATTGCACAAAATTGCGGACTAAATTGATGAAAGATTAAGACACACATGAATGAAATAATAACTTGGGTTCTTTATACACAAGACACTCTTATTTTCTTTTTTTATTCTTATAATCCTTTATATAATTTAAAACAAATAATAACGTTAAATTGTAAGTATTTAAATATCAAAATATTTCTAATAACTCTTGGCTATCAAGAGAAACTAAACTAAAATAGTTAATGTTCTTATTTTATAAAATAATAATGTCAATATAATTAATGGGTAAATTTTATTAGAATACTTTAATGTCTTATCTTGTAATAAGCAAAGTCAAAACAATGCAATGGGTAGAAAGAGTAATTTTGTGCCTCACACTACACTATTAAATACACTTATAATAAATAGCAAAATAATATATTAGTTTAACTAATGCAGCTATTGGAAAATAGATTGAACAAATACATTTTAATATGATTTATAAAATATAGTCTTGTTTACAATATGATTTACTGTGACATTATTACTCAGATTTTCTGGGCAAATTGGTGTTATGATGATGATGATGACAGTGAAAACACAACGTATTTAAAAGAATAAAAATATTTATTTACATTTTTTACTATTACAATTAAAGTAAAACAAAATTAAAAATAATAGTTATTGCAAGATTGATTGTTACTGATATAGGCATCCAAATAACATTAATTAAAATACTCCTTCAGTACGTTTTAGAACCTACATTTATATTTGAATTGCATTTAAGTTCTCCCAACCAACCAGCATTTACAGGCATACGGTAACAATCATTTGCTTTAAAATAGGCCACTAAAAGTGGTTGATAGAATAACAATACTAACTAAATTCAAATTTTGTACTTACTCTATTTATTAAATATAGCTAATGGAGTCAAATGCAAAACAAATATAATTTTTATAAGTTGTATCTGTTTAGGCACACACAAAGCAAAACATTAGTGCAGCTCAATACTACAAATAAAATACTTTAAAAAAAAAAAAACTGAAGCAGAACTACACCCTTACATATATATGCCTTTAATGAGCTTATATTAAAAGTACACATCACCAATACTTAAGAACAAATGATAGTAAAGAATAATTCAACACCATTATGATCTATACATATTGCATAACACTCAATCTCTAACCTGGAGGCACTTAATAAAATCTAAAGTAGTGAAAACCATCAAAATTATTGCCACAATTGATACATGACAATAGGAAAAATACAATGAAGTGAAAGATAAGGCATAGTTATCAAATAATACATGAAAAGTCTATCCTATATATACATGCATATATACATAAACACACATATTCTGAATAAGGGAATATGAAAATCAATATAAATATAATTGAAAGCATTACCATAATATAGTAATTAACATTGCATTCAATCGTCCACTGATCTTAAAATAATATATTCATTCACATACAATTCATGAAATAACTTTCTTACCCTGTGTGCATATTTAACACACTTGTATATCATTGGCATATAAATGTTGAGAATACTTTAAAAAGATTTATATTTAAAATTATATTATCTTAATATTTTACTCATATAAATATTGATTATAAAACACATAATACCATACCTATACCTAATATAACATAAAATATAGAAATAAATTAATGATATACTAGTAATAAAGATGATGATAATAATGTTGTTGATGATGATACTGATATTTTTAATATAATATATTTTATATTACCTCATTTTATAAATCAAGAATATTTATGCGTTCATTTTTTTTTATATAAAAAAAAACGTTCTGTGCTTATTCATTGAAGGTAAAACACCACAAAATTTATTAAAATGTATAAGAAACAAATAAAGAAGAATAGAAGTTCTGTAAGGTATTAGCAGCATATAAATTATTTTTAATGAAAAGCAGAACAAATCAAATTTGAACAAAATTATTTTTTAAAATGAAAACAAAATTTCTGTAATGAATATTATACACAAGCATAACGAGTCCACAAGGCAATGCAAATTTTAAATCATTTCTTCTGCATATCAATAAAATATCCTAGCTGGATTAATTAATGAAATTCCAAAATATTATTTGCATTATATGAAGCACAATTATTATAAACTAACCTGTTTGCGGTGATATTTCTAAAGGTTGGTGCATATACTAACCTGTTTGCTGTGATATTACTAATAGTTGAATGCATTTGGAATATTTAAATAAAATTAAACTTTTCTAGACATTCAACACACATATTACATGATGGAAATAACCCAATATAAAAATACAACAGTTATTATATATTTATTATAACGATCCAAAAGAAAGTGAAGATCGAATCTTACCGTAATCTGCACTACAAGGGCACCATCTAGGCATTTGAACCTAGAAAAATTTATAAAGTAGGCAGATACACTGATAAGATTCCACTTTATTTAAATATTTAAACCATTAGCCCAATGTCACTAGCTCATGGAGATGCAGAGATAATAAATAACTTGTTTAATTGCATCTTAAATATATATAAAAAAATAAAGCCACTGCCAGTAAATAACAAACAAACATTTATTTATGCACATATAAATTTTGAATCATTTTAAATTTTGAGGAATAAATTTAACATTTTAGATTTTTATATTAACTTTTAATTTTACATTTAAATAGATTTTAATGAGTTTAATATTTTATTTAGAGGGTCGAGTATGAATAGACTACATAGATCTGCATTTGAAAAGAAAATATTCTATCCCTTATTTAACCTTAGGCCAAAAGTTCGCAGTCAAACCAGCGTCAATCCATCTGATACATTAATGTATTCAATGTAGCATGAAAATACAACAGCACAAAATATACTATACTGTCAGGAATGGACATCTGAACAGTATAGTTAGAGAAGACATTGACTCTTGTCCAATACAGGAATGTTACATCTGTATGGCAAGAAGAACAATAAAATAAAAACTCCATAGGAAGGGATCGTGGTCCTTTTTGCTGACTTACAATCCCACCCATAGGCAAAAGGGTTTGTGCAGTGTATACAGGGATTCTGCATGTAGCAAATCTCATACTACATCTACTAACTACACCAATATATCCAATCCATTGACCTAATTCAACTATGAAATGAATAACCTAAGATTACCCTCCCTTAATATAACTTTACAAAACTATATAGCCATTCATGCCCGACTTAAATTTAACATTTAGATACATTCGCACAGATGAATTTTATAAAATTTGTTTTATAATGTTGAGTATAGATCGGCTGCATAGATTCCATGGTTAAAAACATTTCAAAATAAACACAACCGATCAAAATACAAAGTCATCGATAATGTCAATTGCAGAGGGAATACAAGAAACCCAATGGCATTCATCATAAGATGCCGCATTGACATCGATGACTTATATATTCTAATCGAATATGAAAACCACAACATAATTAACTGCTAACGAATCCATGCAACATCCATACCCAACTTAAATTTAATGCATTTTAAAATTTAAACAATAAATATTAATACAAATAAAAATAATAAAATGGAAATGATTTTAGCAAACTTAACTATATAAATTTAAACATCAATTATTAATTTGGAAATCAAATAAGAGTTCATTTTAAAATTTAGATTAGTTGAATCTTTAAAAAAAAAAAAACAATGACGAAAGTTCTTAATTACTTTTTTTTTTTGGTTAATTTGTAAAGTTCATAGCTCATGGTAGAAGAGTCCAGGTTCCTGGTTTTAATTCCCATGACGTCTCCATTGGAAGATCGATCTAATGTTCTGGAGGTGGCATTAGCTAGTTCATGGTATCACAGTCTTTTCATTTTCAAAATAAGTCAGAGAGAATGATAAGTGCATCTTATCGTTCTTCTCACCAAATCAAGTTGGAACTGACTTGGCACTCAATATTTTTTTTTTATAGTAAACCTCCAGATTGAACGAACAAAGACGTCACTAATCCAAATTTTCGTTAAGGTCCGAGAGGCTTGGTGCTTCCATTGGTCAAGCTAAATTCTCTTTATTCTCTTATCCATTTTTCATCAGATTTTTTTAATTACACAATAGGCCCAAGGGCTAGCTTGCTTTTCAATTAATTTATAAACCATCATTTCCATTTACAAAAATATCTTATCTTTAAATCTTGTACTTTTTTATAACAAAGTACGTTCAAATATTTTTATTTATTAAAAAAAAAATATTTTTAAAGGTTTGCATCTGTGCGAATATATATACATTTACAACTCTTTAATTTTTTTTTAGCTTTTAGATTTTTAATAAATTTATTTTTATTTGCGAACGTAGTTTTTATTTTAAATTAATGTAACGGCATATTTATATATCGTTACATTATAAATGTAGTAAAATATATAGGCATAAATTAGATTGACATTTATTTTAAACAAAGATGACTTCTGAAATCAATAAGCTTCATTTCCTTTTTTTCCCATAATAATTTTATAATAATTCATCTAAACATTCAACATTCATTCAGAAAATTTAAAAGATAATAAATTTAAGACAGTTCCCTGTAACAAAAATAATTCAATAATTAATAAATAAAGCTTCTTTATAATAGTTCACAGTAAATGATTTTTTAAAATAATTTTAATACATTCTTTATTTCTAATTGGCAAGAATAATACTCATATCTAAGAGTAAAATGAACATATAGGTTAAGGGTAAATCCCAAATTAAATATAGAGGCAACTTTTCCCCTAAGCTTTTTATAGAATAATGGTGAAATAGAATGCAGCACTTATCAAGACTTTTAATTGACAAGTCTTGAAAATTTAAGCACTTTTCTTACCATTTTTTTTTTCTTTTACTTTCTTACTAAAATACAGATGTTGCCCTTTACTAACCAATATTGTATGTTCATTTACCTGGGTAAATGTTCATTATTAAAATAAAAAAATCCAAGTTCTTGAAAAAAATTTCATATCTATCGCACTCAGATTCTAACCCAGTTTGTAGGCATGATAGTCAAGTGCAGGTCATTAGCGCAATAAATATGTTAAGAAGAACCATATTATAATGAAGAGCATTAGTAAAGTCAAATCAGAGATTTTCATAAATGCAGTATATATTCATTGTATATATATATTATTCTGTTGTACATAATACACGCACATACGTTTTAATTCTTATTAATGAACACCGGATCTCTTTATTAAAATTTATAACGAAATTCTAAATCGTATTGTTTAAATTAATACAATAATAAGCAGCATTTATTTTAAATAGCCTCAAAGTAAATATGACAATCTGTATCTATAAATTATAAAGCAGATTTATTTATTTACACCTTACAGTGACAGCATAATTTATATTTTTTTGACTCGGATATTATTACAAATGTTGGCTAGTCTAAGCAAAGCAAACAGTTGAAACTGAAGAGAGAGTGCGGTGTTTGGTGGCAATACGATCTTATGATCTATTAATCAAAATTTATAAACAAAATAATAATTCAGAACTACAAAAACAGGACTAGAATAACCTTAAAAAAGAAATTAATCACAAATTCTAAAAATCGGAATTCCAAAATTCTTTTTAGACAGTAGTCAAACAATAGTGATTATAAAGTAAATAAAAAGCCCGCCATTAACATAACCACACACGCACAAATAAAAAAATTTAAAAATATTTTACTTTAACATTAAATTAAAAATGATCGTGATAAATCAATTGGATTAAAAAAATTAGGTAAGCTAAAACCGCCTTTGAAGATGGATTCCACGATAAAGAACTCTCCAATAGCGCCTGTTCTAGAGAAAAGGAGAAGACAATATTCACCGGGCTTGTTAGTGTTTGTGCTGAGAGAAAGAGATATTTATGAACCTTTTCTTTTATCTAAGAACAGCTAAATACCCATTGACATATTGTTTATAGATCGGCGACCTAAGAAACCGCAGGTCAAATTTACTTAGTCTAGGTTCAAATCTTTGTCATAAGCATGGGAGACAGATGATACACTACAATGTTGTTTTTTTACACAATATCCAGAAAACAAGGCAATAGGTTATAAAGAAGAAAATTTTTTTTTCTTCAGTATTTTAAATTTAATTATATAAGTTTTAATTTTTTTAAAAAAAAAAAATACAATTAACACCGTAACAACAAAAACAATTTATTAGCAACTATAACACTGAAAAGTTATAATACCAAACATATTCGTTTTTCGCGTTTATATTTTAATGTAAAGAATAATATTCTCTGCACTAGCATTTTAAAAGGAATTCTGGCAAATAATAATAAAAAGAAAAACGGTGAAAAGATGGGAATAACTGAGATGAGAATGTGGAAATGATTTTTATGGCAAAAATCAACAACAACAGCAAAATAATAAAACAATAACGATGAAATAAAATGCAATATTCAAAAATATCCAGTAGAAATTTGTAATATTAAAACAATGAAAGAAACAAAACATTATCCACATAACTATGTAAAAATAAAAGCAATTACACAAATTGACATAAAAGAATGAAAATTCTGAAATTTGGGAGCTAAAAATAACAATGCACTAACCTGAACAAATTTTGAAAGCTTTAGCCATTATTGAACTCATAGGATTTTGTATTGAAGAAAATAATAATGTTATATTTTTTATGTAATGATTTAATTTTTGAGAACAATAGGGTAAACCATGCAATGTCTTGCCAATTAATTTAGGCATTTGAGACATACCTTTAATAAAAATACATTCCAAAGTTATTGAAAAAAATATTTAAAATGATCTCTAAATAACCTAGAAAGAGACTCTATGCAAGATGGATGGATAAAATAAGGAAGCAAGTTGTGGTGGTGTGAAAAAGAGAGGCTAGGAATTGGAAAAAACTGGATTGATCATGGAGAGACATAACCATGTAGTGAAACCATAATGGCTGGAAGTGATGATGATAAATATATTAAGCAAAAAATTAGATAAGAAAAATAAACATATTAACTAAAAATAAATATCATTATTCAATATACATAACATTTCATGTATAATGAGTTATGTCAATGCTTATTCCATTTTGGTATTTGAAGTGCCTTGACACTTCACCTATAGGATCAGGTTTGAAATTACATAAATATATTTGATTGTTTTTTATTGATTGATTTTTTCTGTTAATATTCTTTCTAAGGCAATGTAATTTAGCATAAAGTGCTAATGGCTTTGTTGCTTGGGAGGTCATAAGAAGTCCTAGCATTTGAACTATCAGTCTCAGAACTAATCATGAGATCTCCTGATCCCAAGTTGTACCAGTTATGTTATAGCTACATGAGAATAGTTTTCATCTTTAATAAGTGATAAATAATAATGTTTATTGGTTTATTGATAGAAAGCCCATAAGAAGTTTAAGTGATAGTGTTAAATTGTGGTCCATAATCTCTGAGCTCCATAAACTGCTACCTTATCACTACTTCAAATCTCCTAGGACTTAAATAAAACATTGAAAGTTACCATCAATCATCTTGCCATTTTATATCTTTTTTTTTTAAAAAAAAAAACATATGACCATTTTAATTCATTTCTTATAAACATCTCTATTTTTATTTCACTGTTGTCAAAACAATTTTTAATTGTTTTGTGCATGTATTTTTTTACTTCAATAGGTTCATTGGCATAGATGATTGATACATAAATAAAATGTACTTGGATACATTTCCAACCAAAGAAGTTTGAAAATAAAAAATTACATTGACTTGTGTCCATTTGCATGGATATAAAAGGTGATTTACATATATATGCACAACAAAATTGAAAATTATTCGCAATGCAGCTTATTTGATTTTCAAAACTTTAATATTATGTATTTGCTTTTACACAATTTAAAAATTCTCGTCAGAAAAAATATGCTACATTTTTTATAACATGAAGGGATAATATCTAATCCATTTTGATTCTAAAGAAATGAAGTAAATAGAAGTCCTACATTCCCGCATTTTCTATACAGATTTTATCAAAACTCTCAGGCTAAACAGATTATAATTGTCTTCAATAAAGTACTCTCGATAACACAAACACATACATTAAAAAAATCTCAAAATAAAACCTTTAATAAAATTGTATACACAAATTATAATCCTAATATATATTTTCTTTGATAATTTATTATCTAAAATACACGATTTAAAATTTTTGTAATCTTATACAATATATATAATAACAAATATTTAAAAACTGTTAGTAAAAATTCACTTTTGAAAAAAAATCAAGTTAAATGAAACATTTTTATTTAATTAAAATATTAAAATTATAGAAGTTAAATATAATAATAATTATCAATTTAATTTCTTGTTCATTAATCGATGAGAAATGAGACATGTGAGTTATGACCCACAGATCTTTAGTTTCAGATAGATAGATGGAAATTATTTATTGGATTGCTTCCATCATCTAATATTAAAAACTGAATGTCTTTAGAAAAAATTTAAACATTATTTAAACATTTTAAATACATTCAACTATTCTCCTCTCTTTTTTAGGAGTTTCTGATCTGCTGTCCTTAATCATTTGGTACTCAACTATCTTTTATTATCACTGAAAATACTCAAAAAATAAACTAAAGAAGGAGAAGAGAATTTCGAATTTTATAATTATGTAGATCATTTGATAAGCAATAGAAAACTTAGCAGATTTTAGTAAAAATATAACTGCACTGGAATATAGTTAATAATTTAAAATTATTACTGAACAATAAGATTTGCATAGGATATACAATAAAGTGGCAAATGCACCTGATGCATATTTATAATCATTCAAATCTTTCACTATGAACACACTTTTTCAAGCTTGTAGCCAATCTTGAATTATTATTTAGTATAAAATATTATAGATCTACCTCTTTCATTAAATATAATTTCAGCAGAAGCTTAGAGACTTCAAACAACTAAGCACCCCCACAGAAATGATTGCCGGACTTGATACTTGATATTTATATGTCTATTTATAAACAATTTTGATTCTATATTTAACTTATTTAAACAATTGGTTACACTTTTATGTATTAACTTTTTCCATATTTATTATTCACAATAGGTGGAGGATAATTAATATTTACATTATAATACTTGAAGGAACAGATATATCATAATGATATAGAATACATATGTAATAATTTGAAAATGCACCTGGTAAGTATTTGTAATTAATCAAATATTTCTGAGGAATGCGTGCACAAATCTGAAAGATATTATAGTATATAATTTATATAGTTTATACACATATATATAGTTTATACACTCACACACACACACACACACATATATATATATATATAATATATATATATATATATATATATATTCGATTGGGTATTTGTGATGCAAAAACCTTCATGGTAAGTTTTGGTATTTTATTGTTGAATTAGTAATTAACCTAATTCAGTTCAGTGTATTAGTAATGCTAATTTTAGCAAATACTGGAAAGATCAAAAAAATGTATTGAGTCTTATTCATGCAAAATCATTTTAAATTATATTTGCATTTTTTATTAAAGATTCACGGATCTAAAATAAAATTGGATTAACTTTAAAGCAATGCTAGAGTGACTTATTTTAAATATTTTTTGTCTCTTTGTTTCATGTTTTTATTCGAGTTTTATGTCTGTCTTTTTTATCATCTAATCTATTTCACATGACTAATTTTAATATTGAAATACAACTATAATGTATATACTTAACCTAGATGTAATTAAAAGGCATTTGAACCCAGATTTTCAAGCTCCCTGCAGTCATCCATTCTATATAATATAACAGATACACAGAACCATATAAATGTGAAAAGATAAGCGGTATCCAGTAACTAGCAGGACCAATTGATGAGTGCTGATTCAGCATGAAATACGTGTATTGGACATGTGATCATATATATATATATATATTGGTTTTATTGGATAGAGTGGATGACTATAGTTAGCTTGAAAGTCTGGGTAGAAATCTCCTTTAATTATGACAAAATTAATACAGACAGTAACATTAGTAGCAATGTGTATTACATTTGTTTAGTAAACAATAGTTCATCTCCATTGTAAAAATTTAATTAAGGCAAATAGATATACAGTTGAAATCTCGAGTTTAGAAAATGATTAGTAATAATCATTATTGTATTTATCTGAGGTGGATGGTGTCAAAGTTGTAAGTGGAATCAGTTTGACAATGGTAAATAAAAATATAACAATTTACTATAATAATAGTTTCAACACAATTGATTATTAATTATTGAAAACAACATTATGGACAAATTTATGTTTGACCATTATTAAGGAACAATTTACTATAGACAAATACTTTTCATAATATATATATATATATATATATATATATATATATATTATGAAAAGTATATATCTATATATATATATATATATATATATATATATATATATGAGATAGTGATCTAGCCCAACTGATGAGTGCTGGTTCAGGGTCATTTGTATTTTATTATATCTTTATTTATATGAATTTAAAAAGAATGGAGAAATATGGAGGTTGTTTAATATATCTATAACTTTTAATACTGAATTATTGATTTAAAAATAATAACGAAGTAAAAAAAGTGAAGTTTGAAACTATTAATTATTGATTATTTATTACAGATAAAATACTCAATTGTTTTAAAGAAGAAAACAAATGAGAAATGTATTATTATATAAACATGTTTGATGACTCTGTGCAAATCAGCTCGTAATAAGGTAGATTCAAAAGTTAGACATTATTAGCTCAGTACACCTTGTTACATTACACAACTGGATACTTTTTGTGTTTGAACATCACATGATCTCCTGAGAAAATAATAACTTGGCTATTATTAACATGTTATCTTTTGTCCAAAAATAAATTGAGTAATTAATAAATACAAAATTAATAAAAATAAACAAAGGGTTTTATTCCATAAGGGTTATAGAAAGTGTGAGTATTGGAAATGTTAAGATGGATTGTAATGCACAGAACTTTAAATATCTGAATCTGACACTTCATCAAGGCATAAATAAGAATTAACTGCAGTCCTATAACAACACTTTTACATGTCATTATAATTTTATCTTTATCCCTGAAAGATTGGTAAAGTGATACAGTGACATACTTTGATGCTTAACATTCATGAATCACACTCAGCTTGGTCAGTTTCAGTCTTTGAATGTCATATGAACTCCCAAACAAAGATATTCAAGCACTAAATGTGACCACACTGGATGTGATTTAAGGATATCACATCAAAATATGCCATTAACAGAAATTATGTTAGTAGCTCAGTTTTAGAGCTCCATTAAAAGAGTTAATGCACCTTAACCTAAAATATTTTTAAATGTTTAAAACGTGATGTAATTGCATTACCTTGCATTTAAATAAAGTAATTAGAACTAATATTTAGAAATAGAATTACAAATATGCAAAAACATGCATATTTATGCATATTTGTATTCTATTTCTAAATATTACTTCTAATTTGTGTGTTGATTATTCACATGCATGTTCATGTGATTGTTGATGAGTACTGCAGCAATATGCACAGTATTGCAGTTCTGATCTAATTCATATGATTTCTTTCTATTTTTATGGTTTACTCTGTGAAAATTGTTTTTAAAACTTTTTACTCATCTATTCACAACAGTATATCCAAAAACATCATAACCAGAAAGATGAAGAATTTAATGGTCAATTTCACTAATACCTTAATCATATTATGAACATTATATATCAGCATAGAATTTATGTCTTATGTTTATACAATAAATTATTTCTCTTAAAATACTAATGTAATTGTATTATTAATTAAATAGAAAAAGACTTTAAAATTTATCATATGTACCTTTAATGTTTATAATGGTCAAAAATGTAGTTTTTTTGGATTATAGAAAGAGCTATCCAACCTCAATGCAAGATAGCAGCTTTATTAAGATAAGAACAAATGTCTTAACTTCAACCTAAATTCTGATTTACATAGGCCAATATGAAGCATCTTGATTTGAGACCATGAAACTGTTACTCTCTTCACTTTTTAAAACCACTATTTCCTTCATAAATTAACTTACATTAAATCTTACAATTTACAGTGAGTTTATATTAAATCTTTTCTAATAGAAATATAGAAACTGATGTAACATTCTGATTATTTATTAAGCAATAGGAAGGATGTAATTAAAAAAAGAAAGGCTTTAATGTGTATCATATGCACCTTCAATGTCATCATATTACCATATCTCTGTGCTTGAAAACAAAGATTTTTAATAGATATATTTACCATTCCTTATATATGATTCTGAGATGTGAACACATAACAAAAAAGTAATGCAAAAAGATCAGATCATGCAATATTGTATTGAGAAATTTATGCTGGCAGTAAGAAGCTCTGACTGAAAAGAAAATACATAAATGAGATGGCAAACAGTGAATCTATCACTCTTTTGACAAAAAATTAATTTATTTTATTTGGATTAGATTCAAATCTGTATATATGAAGAAATAGTGATTTGGATGCAAAATTTTGGAACATTGGCAAATAATATTTCCCAGTTGCTGTTTTATAAACAAAAAGTCTTTTCCATATAGATATTGTAGCTGACAGATTCTTATCCCTGTATAATTAATCATAAATAAGGTAGAACCCTGGGAAGATATATTTATAGATTACTGCCAAACGATGAGAGTACAACTATTGATTGGCTCCAATGTTATGATATTCTTACTAGCTATATTCTTTACAATCTCTGTAACTTCATTTTATTTCAATCTAATCACTGTATTTAAACTCAGTTAAAACCTAATTTCTTATGTAGCCAAATCATCAGCATTTTATTATATATTTAATTATTCTGAGTTTGTTCTCTGTAATGTAATTTGTATTCAGTATTATTAATTATCATCACATATATTTTAGTGTTTTTTATGTATGTACACATGTTTAAACATATGTCTGACTCAGATAATAAGATGATAAAAAATATAAGTAGCTGTTAAGGTTTAAGATAGCAAAATAATTTAATAACTAATTAATCATAACTATTAAAACATATCTACATAAATAACCTTATAATTTACTTTGGTAAATCAGATTTTTGGATATGTATGTCAACAGCAAGCCATAACATTCTGGACTAAAATATATGTGAATTATGTAGCAACATAATTTAATAACTAAATAATCTCAACTGTTGAAAGATATCTACATAAATAATCTTATAATTTACTTTGGTAAATGAAACTTTTGGATATGTATGTCAACAACAAATTGTCATGGCTAATTTAGGCAAAACATTCTGGACTAAAATATATGTGAATTAATTTTGTAAGTAATCTATAGACTTTTGATTTCACAAATCTCAATTCCTTGTATAATACATTAACTAATAAATAAGTCAATATCCATTGCAGATATATTGACTAACAAAAATATTAATTCCTGAAATGATTGAAATCCATTGCAAAATTTCCGTTTTAAATCAAAAACAAATTTCAATTCGAGTTGCATTCTGGTCTACTCTTATCATAACATTCCCTCTTTTGCTTCAAAAGTAGTTATTTTTACTTTCAACTTAAACACAGCAGAATTTGAACTCATCTTACAAATCATTTAAAATCTAAGTCATGACAAAATAATTTTAATTATATTTTCTTGCAATAAAATTCAAAACAAATACTACAAAAATATATTAAAAGTTGTGAAAATAGTAGTATTATCAAAAAAGATTACAAAAAATAGCATAATTTATTGTAATAACTAAACAATTAACTTCACTAATATTTCATAATACTAAGTTTGAAATTTTATACATAATTAATGAAGCTATACATAACAATTGATAAGCTAAGTGCTTTCAGGAATTCTATGTTCCCATATGCATAGCTCTTTTCAATAGAAGTTAGTGAATGCCACAGTAATTATAATATATGATTTAAGATCTCTTTTATATTGCCTAATATATATTTCAGAATATCTAATATGATATTAACAAGTGTCTACTCATACTTTTGAAAACTTTATTTTCTCTTTCTTAATTATATTTTATCTGCTCAAGATACTTTTTCTAGATATTTCCAATTTCTACTTACTTTAAAATTTCAGAGGTCTGATTACATTTTTGACATGGTCCAACATATTTTTTCAGAAGAATTGATATTTCATGCTAAGTCAGAATTTTCAAAAACATTTTTCAATTTTTCATTATCATGGACATTAGCTGCTCATTTTCTTGGATAGATTACAAAAAGACATGAGTGAGATCTATTTATTTATAATGAAAATAACATGACTCTTAATAGTTGGTTTAAACTTTTTTAAGTCTTGTTAAACCAATTATGGTCTATGATTAATAACTGATCCATGTTTCTGTACTGCTTGTTTGTTCTATTTTGTTCATTGGCTATATTGTTCATGAATTTCAGTGATATACTTATGGTTAGAAAATGCTTTCTAGTATTTTAAGAATAGTTTCTATGTTGAAAACCATTGGTATGACTATACATTAAACCATAACAATGGCAAACAAGCAGTATGAAATACCACTAAAACTTTTCATATGCTTAATTTCATAGAATTTCGTAAATTGAACAGGTGACAATGCCAATACCATTCAATGTGTATTTGTATTTTGCAAAAATGGCATTAATTTAAAACTATCTTACATAGTATAATTTTTATATCATTTTTATGGCATTGAAGTCTAAATATGTCATTTTATTTCATTTTTTGTGATGTATGGCTATTTTATTTTTCACTTTTTTATACAAATAAATAATGCTTGCAATTAAAAATAATCAAATATATTTCATTACAATAAATGATTGCTTGTTTCCTAAAAGAAAGCAATATAAAGTGTATATGAGCACAGACTTTCACATGACCCACCATTCTCCACTCTATCTCATAATACTGACACACTTGAACACATATATGTTGAAAAGATAAATAATCACCAATATATGTATTTCATGCTAAACCAGCAATCATCAGTTGGTCCAGATTATCATCTTTACACATATATGCTATAAGTGTTCAGATATATATTAAGATAGCCAATCTTCATTCTTTAATGGACAGACTTCAATCTACTCCACACTCCAACTCTTCAACCATCCATCCAATTAAAAATCTGATGATGAAATGCTCAAAGGCCACCCTGAGGCTGAGATTTTTGTCACACCCATGTTGATCTAAGGTCAATCTGAACCCTCATATACAGCAACTAATTGATCTCAGTTAGAAGCAGTGCCAGTTGTATTCTAAATGGAAGTAATTTTATTTCTCCATTTTATTGCACTATATGTTTTTTTTTATATACAAATACTATGATTCTTAATATAAATAGTGTTTACAATAAGAAAAATCACATTTGAAACATTGATTATATCATAAAATAATACATTATTTAGAGTCATATCACATACTTATAAAACGGTTATATCACACAAACGATGTTGTACATGGTACAACTTATAATTAATGTAGTATGCTAAAAATGAGAAATAAAACAAGAACACAATAAAAGACAAATCATCAACCTAAAATGATAATGTGCATCTTTTTTTTTTTGCATTTAAAACAAGTCCTTACAATAAACTATGAACTACTATAGTTGAATAATGCTTAATAATTATAGTTTTTCATTTATAAATATTGTCTCCCTATTCATTAAATATGAACTCTGTTAACTACATACGTTTTTATATTTTAATATTAAACTTTATAATAATGGTCAATTTTTGTAAATTTTATTGGTTAAAAAAATATTCAATATATTTTATTGCTTGGAAAGTCATAAAAAGATTGAACACTAGGAGTGACAGAACTGCTCCACAACACATGGGTTGTTCCAGATTCTGCCAAAAGGAACAATAAAATGTTTATTCTCAGCAATATATAAAAAGTACAAGCACCATAAGTAATGGATTTGGAACATGATTTATAATCCTTGACTTCTAAATATTTTTACCCAACCACTAAACCAAACTATACATAATCTTTATGGCTTCTATAATAAATAATACTTTTTTAACATTCATTATGTTTTTCATCGATAATATAACTATCTTCTTCAGGTATAATTATTATTATATAACCTTTTATATATATATATATCAAAGTGCATTGGCTATATAAATTTACTTGATAAATTAATATGAATAAAATGGGGATACAATCACATTTTTATTTATTTATTTTTGTTATAGATTTTTTTTTTTCATTAAATTTTTAATTATCTTCAAATTTTAATTCCCATCAAGGTATGTTTAAAAATTCATTACTTTTAATCTCAAGATTATGCAAAGTGATTTATATTCCAATACAATATCACATTACTATCTCAACATAAATTCATCATATTCTTTAAGAAATATATTTTCTCAGCACAGTCTAAGCTAGAATCTTCTACTGTAAGATTGAATAATAGATCATAGTCCAATATCCTAACTAATGAAGACTATTAACATAAATTTATATTGGAATGTTGATTATAATATTTCCATCTAGAATTCTTTGATTAATTAGCTTACATAAATGATACTGAAGTAGAGAAAACATAATAAATATCTGCTTTTAAAACATCCATTTAATATTCAATGCATTTTCTTTGGAGTGGTATTAAATCTCAATTGCAGAATATGTCAAGGTGCTGCAAAACAGTGTATAAAAATACATAAATAAATTATATAATCTGTTGCTACCAAAATTCATTTATTAGATTCCAAAAATATCATTAACACTTCATAAACAATGTCCACCAGCTCATATTAAAATCATTTAATTGATCAGATAAAAAATGATAATTTTTATCTAGAACCCATATTCTTAAACGATAAATAAATTAAAGGTCTACTATTTTGAAAGTGAATTATAGAGACATATTTAAAATTATTCTCAAAATTTGAAAATAAAGATTGATTATGATGAGTTAGAAGACATTAACAGCTACAAATACTTTGATAAGATTATTTATGCAGATGAAAACATAATGAATGAAATTAATTATAGAATTAAACTTGGTTGGAGTGCTTTTAGTAGGAATAACTTGATACTAAAAGAAAATATGCCTATGTGTTTGAAAGGCAAGGTTTTTTTAAATAAATGATTTTACCAGTTCTTACTTATGGATCTGAGACTTGGACACTTAATAGTAGAGCAATACAGAGACTTCAGATCACCCAAAGAAGTATGGAGAGATACATGTTGGGAGTAACAAGAAGAGATCGAAAACACAATATGTGGGTAAGAGAACAAACAGGTCTTACTGACCTTATTGAAAAAATTAAAAGACTGAAATGTAGTTGGGATGAACATATTGCTAGAGGAAATGATAATAGATGGACAATTGAAATCTTAAATGGGATGCCAAGAGATTATAAAAGACCCAGAAAGAGACCATATGTGAGATGAATGGATGAAATAAGAAAGTTTCCAGGGGTGATGTGGAGAATAGAAGCTAAAGATAGAAGAAGTTGGATTAAACTTGGAGAGACCTTTATCCTGCAGTAGACTGATAATAGTTGGTGCTGATTTAAAATTAGTTGATCTGTAAACAAGTTTATATATTCTTAACATTATATATTTAATAGATATGATTTATTTTGATTAATGTTAGTAAAGTTTTAGTTGTTTTGTTGTTTGGGTTTATGCATTTGGCTTAATTAATAAGTATAAAAAATCATTGCTAATATAATGATTCCACTGATGTTTAATACTCCAGGAGTTAGATATAACAAGATATTTTCTCAGAAATTAATTGATTTTATTCCAAAAGCATGGATGTTGTTTACAAGTGAGTTAAAATGATTCTTTAGAAATCTGACTTGTAAATTATAATAACATTTGTGGATTTAATTGATGTGTGAACAAGTTTATATATTTTCAATGTTTTTTATATTTAATAGCCATGATTTATTTACATATTTAACTAATACCATGTAGAACTATGTGATTTGTAAACTTAGTATTGTTATGGTTCTCATTCTAGCTATTAGATAGTACCTTATATCTAGCTAATAATTAACTACTAGAGAATAGGTGAAAACTCTCATTCATAATATTATAAAGATAATTAACCTATTCATTCAGTATACTGAATATTTTCTCTATAGTAATAAAGGGATTTGAACTACTTCACTAAATCTTAAACAACCAATACTCATGGCCTCACACATGTAAAAAAGATAAATGATCAGTTGGTTGACATAGAGCGGAGGTTGAATATAAACTGAAGATCCTAATTTCAAATCCTTCTATTTATTATAGTAAACATTCAGTATACTAAATAAATAGGTTAATTAAATACAGCCTTGGAAATAGGTTCATTTTAGTATAAGTCCAGCAGATCCCTCTCCAAATTAATATAAATGGATATACTGTATAATGATCCAATAATATGAGCGGTTAGATTGACATAATGTCTACATCGCTATGGCTTTGAGCATTCCATCATTGGTTTTTCAATAAAATGGATGGTTGAATTGTTGAAAGAGTGAGAAGATTGAAGCATGCCTACTAATGTTTTAAGGAATTGATAATGTTAATATAAGCTGAGCATTGTGAGAGATTATGAACTTGACCCACTGATGAGTATTGGTTCTGCACGAAATACGTATATCTGAGATCATTTATCTTTTTCACAAGTGTGTGTGTTGTCACGTGTATCGATTATTTAAAATAGCGAGGGTGAATATAGACTGAAATTTCTAAGTTCAAATCCCTCTATTTATTATAAAAATAAATTAATGCTCTTTTTTATTATTTAAAAAAAAAAAAAAAAACGCTTATTCTAGACGTATGATTCAATGTAAGATAATTTATAAAAAAAAAAAAAATTTGAAGAATCAGTATAAAAATAGAATAGCGGCAATGATATTTAAGTATTTGGCAGACATTATGAGAGAGAAAATGGTTTAATAATTTAACAATTGTGATCAATCAATTTAAGTGACTACTTTTTTAGTTTTATTCTAAAGTAGACATTAAAAAATGCCTGCATTATTTTATTCCGTATTAACTAATTTGTATATCTTTGTAATCATTTATCTACATTAGTAACTTTTTAAAAAAATGTTACTGAGTCATTTAAAAATATAGCCACTAAGCAGAATGATTCCGATAGGTTACTTCTTTTATCTTTAATAATGATTTTTTTAAAAAAAAAATTAATATCGTATAAACATTCTAAATAAATGTTTACTCAAAAGATTTCAAGACAATAATATCTTTTCACAGTAACTACACCTTATAATAACCATTATCTATCTGTTGTATTATCCTGTGGACTTCGAATCGAGATATATGAGTCTTTAATATTTAAATACAAGTATATTATATATACTATTAACTTAGATGTAATTAGAAAAGACTTGAACACAGACTTTGAAGCCCCCTTTAGTCGTCCACTCCATCTTATACAACCGGTACACATTACCACCTACATGTGAAAAGAATAAATGATCTCCAATATAAGTATTTTATGCTGAATCAGAACTCATCAGTTGGTTTAGATAATCATCTCCACTTATATATAATTAGTGCTCTGTTTATATTAAGATAGCAAATCTTCAAACCTTAATGGAGGGGCTTCAATCTTCTGCACTCTCCAACTTGTCAGCCATTTATAGCATTAAAAATATGATGATCACATGTTCAAGAAATAATGGCTTTGATCAAAGCAATATCAGATTTTTAATGATATGAATGGCTGAAGAGTTAGAGAGTGGAGAAGATTGAAGCCTTTCCTTTATGTTTGAACCAAGTTGAGATTATATATGTGTGTGTGTGGAAGATGATGATCTGGATCAAGTGATGTGTTGGTTCAGCATAAAGTACAATATTGGAGATTTTTATTTTTTTTGCATCAATATGGTCAAGGGTTTTAGTTGTATAAGATGGAGTAAATGACTAAAGAGTGCTTGAAGATTTAGGCTGTATATGAATCTTTGTAATTTTTTTCAGAAGTCTGTTTCACTAAACCCATTGCCAACAATAGTATATGCATCTACTTACATTTATCTAGAAAATAAAGGTCAAAGTTTAATCTCTTTCAGATTGAGAGCAGATACATTGACTATGAAATGAAAAATGAGATTGAATGTAAGTCACTGTTTGCTTTATTTTTATAGAAATCAAAATTATACCACATTGTAATGGTCTTATGATGATCTGCAGTTGGGACATCCTTATGAACTATTCACCTTTTGTTGGTAAATAGGTATCTTTGATTAAAATCTAAATTAAGCATGGGAAAAGAATGAACTCTCACTTGCTAACAATGATCAAGCCTTCTGCATTAATTATTACTTATGAGAGGCTAGCAAATATATATTTTATATAAAGTTGGTTATTTATTTTATCTATTTATTTAAAATGTTATGCAGGATAAAACAAATGTGAAATTAAAAAATATTTAGTGATGATTTAGTTTGCACTCAGGCCACTTTGAAATCTAAAGACCAGCCAAAACCACTGCTGACCCATCCAACCGATATATGACAAACATGGGCATATAGTTTAATTTTTTAGTATTTGGAAATTAAAAGCTTGGTTTGATCAGACTTCTGCAACTTTTGGCCAATACTATGTATTGATCAAATCTTTCCCTCTTTGCAAATTTTGACACTTTGCACCATCATATTTCAAATATTTTATGGAGGTAAATTTAAAAAAATAAAACCCCTAATAAAATAAAGTATATTATTTTCACTAACTTATAATTTCTAAAATATGAATTTAAAGTACTTTTATTTAATATCTATATCATTTTTTAGTTGGATGTGCCAGCGGTAGTTTTTGGATTTCAAAATGGCCATGAGCACAAACTAAACAGGACCAAATATTTATTGAGTAAAAAGTAATATATTTATTTAAAAAATGCAAAATTAAAAAACGAAAAAAATGCAAAGAAAATAAATTAAATAATAATAAATTTACAAATTATAAAAATAATAAGATATAAAAAAAGTTGCAGTTGTACTAACAATACATATTTAACTTTTAACAATATTCTAGTAATTTAATAACCTTATTGCTTGTGGATTTCAACATATTTTAGATTAGGTGATAAATAAGATAAAAGAATAGATTTCCAAGATGCTTTTGTTTACATTACTGTTATGTATACTTGTTTCATTAAGTATTATTCAATAATATTTTAAGTGTGAGTAAAAAACAATGTTGAAGAATTGAATTATTTTTTATTAAAGATAAATTAGGAATTTTTTCCCATTATAAATACTCCCAAATCTTTAATATTGACATATTTATGTTTCTAATTTAATAAAAAGTATTTTTAAAAAAATATTGTATTATACTTGCATGCATTTTAGCACCAGAGCTACTTCCTCTTTGCTTCAACCTATAAGAACATTCAGCCAGTCTTAACACAATTATTGTAGCATCTCAGTTTTAGAATTATATTATATACTTTAAAACATATAAGTAATATTTGTTTTATATTCTAGATATTATTGATCACATTTATTTGGTCACTTTTTGAAATTAAGAAGGACATTAAAATAAAATACATTGAGCTATTAATCGGGATTGTATAAAAAGTTCAAGCATTGGACATGACAGAGCTGCTCCCAATCCAAAGACCCATAAGTTCCAAAAACTTTCTTTCTACTCCTGCATCAAATCAAACAGGGCTGTAAAATTCTTGATTGTGTCTATTGGATCTTCATGCCTATATTAATATGTGTGCCAACTGGTAAGCTACTGTTCCATACAGAGTTTCAAGATAATAAAACGTTTTATACTCTGGATAAGATTAGGATAGGGCTTTTAATAAATAATTAAAATCTACAAAGTCAGATGCTAGATTAGACATAATTTGAAAGTTAAAAATTAAGCAAGATGCAGTTTGCAATTTTTTAAAACATTAAACAAAAACATAGATTCAGAGATCCAATTATTTCAATCTCTGACTTATGTGATAAATTGATAAAGACTCTTTGTAAAATATATGTATAGTAAAAAAAGATTATCTGGTAAACAGTTGTGACATCAGGGATTACAAGATAAGAGGTGTACTTGTAGATGTGGAAATATTGGGTTGTTAGGGTATATTCTTAATTGTAATATAAAGAGTGTGGTAATAGCTCTAAACAAACTTTTCTAATAAATGCCACAAAAGAAAACATTTAAAATCTCTATCTAGTATTATCCCTATTCCCAAACTAGTTTTAAGCTAATATAATTTATTGCATTGCATTACTAGTTTCACAAGATTTTATAAGATGTATAAATATCTTCCCCATCTCATATAAGAACAGTAGCAAGAGAGGATGCAGATAATTTGAATGATGTCTTTATTGCTATAATTTTACAGAGCTATATATGTGTATATATATTAACATGGAAGATTTTCATTTTACTTAAAATATAAATAAAATGTTATCAGGGCACTTTCACATATATAAATAAAATGTCATGATCTGAAAGTGGAATTATAGTTAGAGATAGTGAATACTACTCTGACGTTTATGTAAACAAAACATACACTTGATCGGTGTTTTTGGTAGAACGCCATCTGTGGACATAAATACAAGCGTTAGCAAGTTTTTTAACTTGCATTTTTGTTTATCATATATATATATTACAAGCAATATTTCACCCAGGTCTACACTTTTCATCAACTAGGTAATATAAGAAATATTATGAAAATAGTTGTAAAGGCATTATAAATATAATGTTTGCAATTAATTATACATAATGTTGACAATTAACTATACATAGATGCAATAGGATAGCATTTAAATAATTATAAATGTATCAGCAATCAGTCAACACTTAGACAATCCCAATATAGATAGCAATCAAGAATTTTAAACTATTGTCAAAGCAACCTCCTTTTAGCAATAGGGCTGGAATCCCATCTCTATTAATGACCCCAGTATATTGAAGCAGTCGGATCTAAGTTCGATCCTAGCTTCATGATATCTCACATGTAGCCCACTTCAAATCCTAGTATTAACCATGAATTTCTGAATGCAATGGGGCTTTATACGTTCAATACACGCTAGTTTCATTAAAAAATTGTATTGTACAAAATATGTTAAAACCAACTATTTTAATATTTAAACTAGTTAATATCATTAATAAAATCATAATATAATTATTCATGAATTTATATATGTTATAACTGTGTGGATTGTGTGGATATATTTATAAATATTTAAAAAGGGGAATATAATATATATATATATATATATTCGTTATAAAGTTTCATTGCGTCGGAATGTTTTATTTTACTTTTAAACAATTTGTTCAAATTTCAGTGATTAAAAGCTACATTCTTTTGATAAGCTTTTAGATTGTCCTTTCCCAAAAACAATAGGGAATTTTTATTAATTAGCAAAAAGATAATAATTTAAAATGTAAGGACGGTTCCTAATTAAAATTGTTTTTCTGATTTACAAATTCATTTTCTGATTAGAAAATGAATTCAAAGTAAATGAGTTGGAAAGCCTTATCGAAGGGATGTATCTAAAATCAATTAGTAAAAATTTGTAACTTTGATAAGGTAAGAAGCTTTAGCCTGAAGTCATCTAGAGCTGTAATAGACAGGAAACCAGAGGACAGTATAAACAGCCTGGAAAAGTTTGGAGAGGGAGAAGACATTTTTGTTTTGAAAGAAGTGCTACTAGAAGTTACGTGCATCTTAAATTATGAAGCTTTATAGTGTCTCCATCATGGTGAGGGGCTAACTTTGGGAATCTGACCACTGGGCCCAAAGTCCCCAGAAGATCTTCAATGTGGCTGCTAAACTAAACCTTTCCACACCAACCGTGCTGCCAAAAACCTAAAAGAATCAATTCAAAATGCATGCCTACATTTCAAACCAACTGGACTCTGCCATGTATAATCTAAGGAACCAACCATGAAGGAATGGTAATATCTTTCTTGAAACAACCACAACTTTCAAGCCAGTTTCCAAACTTTAATTTACACTACCCTTAAATTAAGTACTGTTAAAAGCTCTTCTCATTTCTTAATGTATTAATCTGTATAAATCATTCTCATTTTTTTATCTCTAGTCTTTAAAATTAATACTTTGTTAAATTTCCCTTTCTCATGATGGCGGTTCATTTCACTAACTATAGTATATATATTTATTAAATAATTATTAATATCATTTATTTCTATTATATGCCAATAATCCTTTGACTCGATAATAATCCCTTTGTTTCATTTGCCTTATGCAAGTAATATAATATTAAGTCTTATAGTAATTCTCACCCATTAGAACTAAATTAATACCATTCTATTAATCATTGAATTAATAGAATTTATTAAATGTTTACTATTTTACTAACAGCTGATATTGTCTATTAGCTATTTCTAACCAATGCCCCTGCTATTTTCTTGAGTTTCACCAATATTTATTTGTTCATATATAATGTTAAAATGTTTTACAAAAAGGTTGATAAAGGAATTAAATGAATATATTCTAATTTAAATTTTATGCTTTCTATTAATATTCAGGAAGGGCATGACATCTAGGGTATAATTAGCATAACTTTTATAGTTGCCTTAAATACTTTTAGTTAAAGCTCATTTGACTTTAATTCAACATAATCAGGTCATCACATAGAACATTTTTTTATAAAAATTGAGTTTTATTATTTAAACACGATGATTATCAAGTCATCATTTTCTGAACATTACTGGCACGAGCCATGTCCTGCTTCATAAGCTTGTCATTGGTGATATAACTTTAATTACCAAGGAAGAAACCACTTCCTCCACTTGTTCATTTTTTATTATATTGGAACACCAAAGGTTGGTGGCTATGACCCAACCTGGCTTTCCCTGTGTTCCACATGTCTTTGATAGGGCAGAAAGACTTGTAAATCATAAGCTGCCCTTCTATTTAATATCACCGACAAGCCATTATTTCTCGTATTCATTTTTATAGCTCATAAGACATCAGTACCATTTACTTCTCAGCTCAAATAAATCCCCACTCTCATGTTCATAAATCATGATGAATTGATTTCATTAAAGTTGAACAAATTCTCACTCATTTCTAATTAAACAAGTTTTCTGTTAAATATTAAAGTTATGCCCTAAATACTTATCTTGCTCTCTATGAATTGATTTACAAATGTGAAAATGAATCTCACATTCTTTCTTTTAGAATTAGAATAATAATTTCTGTCAAAGCCAAATACCCATATCTACCTTTATTTACATGTTGGGGCATAGACATATATAATTCTCTTATAATATTGCATAATAGTTATTGGCATATAATAATTACTGCCATTCTTATTGTAAAGTATAAATTCTGTTTTAAAGACTAAAGGCAATCTTTATAATCTTAATCATAAAAGTTGACAAAATATTTATTATTATTAAACATTTTATTAACACATTTGGTTTTTAACTTTCTTTATTATTCAATAATTATTTTAATGTTAATGCTCGCTGTCTGTATTGGCAATCCAAACTTAAATATATGAATTGACTTATAAATATCCTTAGTTATTTTATTGTACATTCGTAAAGTCAGATCTGGGGTCTAAATCATCATCATCCATTGAGATAGTTTCTTGGTGCATAGTCATGTACCATCAACTTATGTCATCCATTGATTTGATCTGAGCTCATGAGTTGGGTTTGAATTCAGTTCAGTTCAACTGAGTTTGAATCCAACTTTGTGGATTCAGTCTTGTTGTTGTGGTTGGGGTCTTTTGACCAGTACAATATTTATATAGATGCTAAAGATTACAACTTGACCACAGAGATTGAAATTATTGATAGTAAGAAGTTTAAATAAACCTCTTTAAAAGATAAATATAATGTGTTTTGAATGCAGACTAATAAATAGCCAATTATAGCATTACAAATTGCAATTATAATTTTCAAATTTCACCCAAAGTATTACTTATATATATATATATATATATATATATATATATATATATATATATACATTATATATATATATATATATATATATTAATGCAGTGCTTTTAATAACATAATAGCGACATTATTTATAGCAATGCACAACTCTTTATTATCACACTTCCATTTTACAAACATAAATAAATTCATTCATGATTTTTTGGTTCTTATAAAAGTACTTCCATTGAAAAGAAACCTTAATCCAGGTGATGTTTGAATTCTTCATTTTAACACTCTTATGAGTAAAAAAACAACTACACCTTTACCCTAGAATATGAAACACTTTCATATAAGGGTTTATTGTAGCAATTTTGACTTACATTCAGTTGTTTGCTATAAAAATATTTAGAAAAAAAAAATATGAATCTTTTTTTAAAGAATATCTGCTATTTCTTTAAAAAAGACATCATAATATGACTTCATTGAAGCAAACCATCCTATAATAATATGATGATATTCATTCTAAAAATGTACTGTACAATGTTTATTCATTATATAGTATACAATATTATGTTTCGATTCAAGAATTAAAATATGAAGAAAATACTTACCCAAATTTCATCCAACATTTTGCATAACAATTAGTGTTTTCATTTATGATATATCCAAATAGAGACTTTCAAAGTTAAAGATTATAAAAGCAAAAAAATATCAGTTTTATCCAATATAATATGTAATCAAAAACATTCATTGACCACATATAGTAACAAAGTTCATTAATAATAAATTATAAATTGTTTTCAATTTTGGATGAAAATTGTTATGGTCATTATTTTTTTTAGAATTAAAAATATAAGAATCATAATTATAAAATGCAGTATAATAGTGGTTATTTTAAAAAGAAAAAAAAGGAAAAAATGATGTCATGTTTTATGAAATATAATAATCAACTTTATAATAATCAACTTTAAGTGATGAAAAATTATAAACCATAAGATAAAAATATTTCTTTGCTCAATTTCCGTATAATCAAGATAATGATTACGTTTATCCTGAACATAAAAAATAAATTATCAGCAAAAAAATCAATGATTTACTTTATAAAAACTATAGTGATCAACTCTATATTTTTATATCATTTTTATTTAATTATAATTAAAAAAAAACAACAAAAAAAAAAAAAAAAATGTCGCAAACAAAAACAAATCAAATTTTGATTGGATAAATATTACAAAAATAAAAATCTTTAATAATAGAACATAAAATGAATCCAAAATAAATTTTAAAATGTACATTGTGTTATGTTATGATTTTTTAAACATGCTTTATTTTATTTTAATAAATCATGATTTAGAAAATATTTGTTGGCTATGTAAGAAGCAAAATAATGGATCATCAATGAAAAATATATACTCGTATATATAGCTACTGAAATATTTTATGCAGTATATTTTTTACAGATTAGTACTTTTTATTTAATAATATGCTTTGTGAAATGTTTATTCATTTTTTTTTTCAATTTCCAAGATATATTTTTAACACAGTGTTTATATATTTTGAATTTAAGATGACAATATTTTTCTGCTAAGAATTCATTATAAATGGTAATTTTTTATGTGAGAATTTTGAATTACAAGGCATTTTTTGAAGCTAATTTATTTCACTATCCAGGCTTTAACCTGTATTCAATGCACTTTAAAATTCGTAATAATCAAGCATATTTTGCTGATAGAGGGAACTTTGTAAACCATGACACAAGATAACAACTTTTATAAAGATAAGAATGGCCATCTTATCTTTAATCTAAATGTTCACTTATATAGGTGAATTTGAAGCATCTTGATTTGGAAGAGTGAAGTAGTTGTTTTCTCCACTGTTTCAGTCCACTATTTCCTTTACAAATTAACTTACATGAAATCTTGCAATTTACAGCGAGTTAATATTATGATCTTAATGTTGGAAGATGATTTGTAAAGGAAATAGTGAATTTAAACTGTGGAGAAAACAACTACTTCACATTCCCAAATCAAGATGCTTCAGATTCACCTATATAAGTGGACATTTAGGTTAAAGATAAGATGTCCATTCTTATCTTTATAAGAGTCGCTATCTTGTGTCATGGTTAGAAGGGTCCCTCTATTGGCAAAATATGTTTGCTTATTATGAATTTTAAAGCGCATTGAATACAAGTTAAAGCCTGTTTAAAGTATTCACATATGCTTTCTGTGCACTCAATAAATTAATTACTATTCTTCACTATCCAGGGTAAATGTGTATTGAATGTATAAATATTAATAAATGCAGGACAACAAGAATGAATGAATAGCAATTTACACCTTGGAAAGTTAAATTATTTACCACATTGAATGATATTTTATCAATATATAATATAACTAGAAGTTTATCTTGAGAAACTACATTTGGCAGATTAACTTTTTATAAAAAATAAAAAGACAAATGCAAACAGATTACTTTTATACTTGAAAAAGTGAAGTAAGACAACAAATGGTCATGAATTGATCTAATTAGTGAGGGGTAAGTTTTTTTCATGTTTATCTATTATTATATTTTCTATAAATATAAGCTGGGATGGAGGGATGCATGTTTTTCTTAAAAAAAGTTTATAAAAAATAGATAATTGAAATTTTAAATTGACATTCATGAGTTTCTAAAAAGACCTAAAAATATACTATATGTAAGATTGATGAATAAAATAAGAAAATTTTCTGTTGTGATGGGATACAACATTATGCAAAAAAAAAAAAACGGGACTAAATTTGGAGAGATCCTGAGCTGTGCAGTAGTTAAATAATGTCTATAAAAGTGTTGAATTCAATATTTCCATGGATTTTTATTATAATAAAGAATGAAATTAAGTAGTTTATGTCCATTAGCAGAGATAAATTTTAGCTTTGGATGTTGCCAACAAATTATCAATTATTACTAATTTACAAACCATGAGGCTAAATAAGTTTTAACATTAGCCTATAATTGTTTTTTTGTTGTTTTTTATTGAAATAAAGGAGTCTTCTTTTATTTCAAAACCAAGTTCTTAAATAGATTTAAACCCAGAAGACTATATTTATAGGTGTGAGAATGTGAAACAATAACATCTTTCTTGACATTCTGCAAATAATATTTTAAACTTTTCCAGAAAGTTGTATATGGATATAATCTTCTCATTTTAATTCTTTAATTTATATAGCAATTATTTATATTTAAGTATGGTCAAACAAACAATAAAGAAAACAATGGAACGAAAAAGAATAAAATATTAAAGAAAAAATGATGGTGATGACACAAACTAAACTATTTATCAAATATATGCCATTGTATGTATCATTTTTAAGACTATGAGGTTTACATGAAAGTTGGAAGTGTTTAGAATTAAAAAATAGAAACGAAAGCTGCATCATTATTATTATTATTATTATTATTATTATTATTATTATTATTATTATTATTGTTGTTATTATTATTATTATTATTATTATTATTATTATTATTATTATTATTATTATTATTATTATTATTATTATTATTATTATTATTATTATTATTATTATTATTATTATTATTATTATTATTATTATTATTATTTGTTTAAAACATCATTTAAAGTATAATAAATAAAAAATCATAATTTATATTGGCTAAAGATCAATAACATGGTAAATACTTGATATTATAATATAAATAAATAATTGTACATTAAAAGTATACAAATCAATATTAAAACATTGTATTTAAAATTAATAGTTTTATTACTTGTATCTAGAATAAGTAATAAAAAATATGTTTATTATTCTAGATTATTATTTGTCTATTATCACGATTTATAATATATATGTTATTTTACTTTTAAAAAGAATTTCATTATTGCTATAAAAATTATTACATTTATTCTTTTGAGTCATTTTGCATATATATGTTTATATTGTGAGTAAAAAAAGATAATATGGTTATATACATATGGGGAACAGGAAGAAGGGAATAGTTGGCCAGTGTTTTTTTTTTTAATAATACAAATTAATTCCATTAAAGAAGTCTCTGAGTGTTTTATGTAGTCCATTTAGAACAATTGATTTCTTGGTATTTTGTTGTTCAAGAAGGTCAGCTGTCTTAACAAAATGATCTCTATTTCCTATGTGGTTTGAAGAGAAAGGTTCAGTTCCTTCCATGAATAATTATAGGGATGTTGGGATGCTGTGGATTTTGAATAGTCTCCAAGTAATCTCATAAAGCAACTTTGTTGATATAATTTCATCTTTTTTTTAATCTTGTTTAAAGTACTGATGAATATTGTCATTGCATTTGGTGGTGGGATATTGAAGGTGATTTTGCATCTAGTTATCCACAGTGAGTATATAATAAAAGTCGATATTCTTATGTGAATGAAGTTTCGGTCTTTCATGCAATCTTTAATAGACAGCATCTTATAAAAGTCCATTGAGGTATTTTGGGCTATCATTAGCCGTACAGATGTCAAGCCAGTATAGGATAGAATCATATGCTCAAAGGTTTCTTCCTCTCTATTACAGACAGGACAGCAAGGATCTATGTTTTTTATAAATCTTCTGTAATGGAGGAAATAGTTTGTTGGAATTGCATTCAAGTTAACCTTAATTAAAAAATCCAAGAACTTTGGCTCCATCCATAAGAATTTGAATAGTGTAGTAATTTTTTGATTTGTTACTCCAAGTTTTGGTCTTAATTGTGAAGGTTGGGGGTTCATTAATGAGTGGGTGGTCCATATGGAGATTTTGGTAAGAAAGCACTCGGAGGAGTTGCCATTGAATTTGTAAAAATGGGAGAGGATTTGGTCTAACCAAGAGGACTTCTCAGGTGGAGGCGTATCTGTGGGAGTTATTGGTTCTGTTGCAAGGATGCTATCATATTTTTGTATCAGGTTGACTACCACTGTGTGTGCTTTTTGATAGAATATTGCCTGAATGGAATGAAGGGACATTCCATTCTGTTTTCTATGGAATTGCATTTTTGCTGTGCTGATGGATGAAGTACGACCCTTCCAAAACAGTTGTGCACATAGTCTGTAAACTTTGGATAGGAATATCTTGGTGATGGTAATGAACGGGAGATAATAGACAATCTTGGCCATTACTTTCATATTTAACAGAGCGACCTTGCTCTGCAGAGATAAATAGACCTTTGCAGCCCCTGTGTAAGGTGGTCAGCTTGTTCAATGATGGTATTCTGAATACTTTTGGTCATGGCGAGTTGAGATTTATATATAGGGAACCCCAAGAAATTTTGGGGCTCTGCAAGAAATTTGGAATGGATTTTTTTTCCATTTAATATTCACCATGTAGAGGATTTGCTGTGATTAATGTGTAGTTGAGATGAGCTAAAAAATTTGTCCAGTAAAAGGTAAAGTGGTTGGAGATACTTATGTGATGGAAGGAATATTATGACATCATCCATATATGCAATGGAGGTGATGGATTTCTTGATTCTTGGGTATATGAATTCCAGGGAGGGAGTCTTCTATAGACCTTAAAAGAGGGTCTATGTAGCATGAAAATAGCAATGCACTAAGCGGAGACCTTGAGGTATGGAGCACTTAGGCGTGAATCCATCTGTTAAGGTTCCGTTAAGTGTGAGGTGAATGAATCTGTTATATAATAGGTTATCTAGTATTTGTATGATCTGGGAAGGAATGTTGTATTTCCCTAGAAGTTCAAGCAGGATGTTGGGATTCACTGTGTCAAAGGCCTCAGCTATGTCAATCTGGACTGCAATCGGTTTTGATAGTCTATTAGATCTGACATAGTCGAAAAGTAATTTAACTTCTGTCATGGCAGTAAGGGTTGATGAACCCTTTTTAGCATATTGATTTTTTGAAATGTTATGAATGATTTTTGACTCTATTTTCTCTTTAATAACTCCTTCTATGATTTTGAATAAGATAGGAGTCATTGATATCAGTCTAATGCTGTTGATGGAAGTGGGTTCCTTGTTTTTCTTCAAGAACGGCACCATTGCAATAGGGTAAAGATTAGGAATTACCCTTTTTTGTGTCGAGAGGTGTTTTATCATTCCTATTACAATCGGAATCACAATGTTGCTAAGATGGAGAAGCATAAACTTAGGTATGGCATGTATACCAGGATGTACATGGTCAGGTAGGGCTGCTAAGCGATTCTTTATGTCAGTCTCTGTGATGCCATGTTTACCTATTGGAAAAATGTCATTCCAAGAGAGATCAACTCTGGGTTCACAATTTTGTAATCTTTCTTTAAAGGAAGATTCAATTTTCTGAAGCATATGAATTCCAGTATGATGATTGTTGAGGGCGTGGATTGTTTGGGTTTGTATCCTAATGCCCAACGAAGATATGCTCTAGTCCAACAATGCTGATTAGGTAGGTATATTTTGGATCTTTTAATTGCTATGTATTCTGCAATGGCCACTTGTTTGGTCTTATATTAATGCTTAAGGTTAAGCAACCTTTCCAATGGCTCATTGTCGATGTTGAATGCATTGATTTGGTGAGAGATTTGTTCCAGCTCATTAAAAAGCATTGTAGGCCCTTTAGATCTTCTGGTGTGTTGTACTATGAGTGACTGTAGAATTCCCACAAGAGAGAACCAAGCTTCCTCCAGAGATCTAGTGAGTATGTCAATTTTTTGAAAAAGAATGTAGGCCTCGGAAAATACCACCTCAGTTGTGGAGGCATGAGTGAGGACTTTTATGGTATTGTTGCTGCTTATTGTAGAGAAGTTTTGAAGCTGCAGGTCTGCAACTATTGCATGGTGGTCTGTAAAGGCTGCTGGCTAAAGATATGCTTCAATACAGAAGTGAAATTCTGCTGTATAAAATAACAGGTCTATTAGGGTGTGATAAACTTTCGTGTGAAATGAAAAAGCATTAGGAGGGAAATACCCTCTACCATCCAGAAATCCTCTGGTGAGGAGATGAAGATATTTTTTGTCATATTCTTCATAGGATAGATTAAAATCTCCTATTAATATAGCAGGTGCATTGTTATTGGAAGTCAGCATATTTATAGTGTTGATAATTCTTAGGTGAACTTCTTTATTATTGGGGGCATATACATAAAATGAGTTTATGTTACTTGATCAATATGTTAAGTTCAGAGCAAACAAGTTGTTGTCTTCATAGAGCACTTTAAATTTATTGGGAGGGCACTTCTTGTTAATAAGCACTCCAACTCCTCCGGCAGCAGAGCTATTGATGGTTAATTTTAAGTAACCAAGTTTGCTAAGCTCTGTCTGATATTATGGTTGGAGTGCTGGTGGAATTTGGTTTCTCCTAAGAATAAAATGTGAGGAGAAATAAAGGAAAAAAAATGCCTAATGGCATATACACGAGTGAGGGTGTTTAGACCTCTTACATTGATCCCTACTACTCTGCACGGCAGGTTATCCATCAACTCTTAGATCGCTAGTAAGTACCGCTTGCAGGCTGTTTAAGTTTGGAGAGGCAAGTTCAGAGGATTTAGGTGAGGGAACCATGTGAGCAGATGCTGGAGGTTGTAGGCTATAGGTAGAAAGGTCTTCTGTATTGGTGTCTGTTGGCTTAGAGTGAGAGTCCTGTGTATTAGAGTGTTTTATTTTCCTTTTTTTATCTTGCATAGTATTTGAGCTGTTGTAAGAGTGATTTTTTATAGTTTTATTTAAGTCGAAATTGGTTGAATTCATAGCAGTCTGTTCATCTTCCTCAGAACAGCTTTGTGCAAATTTTGTTGACTTTCTTTTTTTGTTGTATAAGGTTTGTGTTATGTAATCCATATCTGTTTCTATGTCTGGATTAATCTGTATGTCATTGGCTTTACCTAACATTGACGAATTCTGATGTGTGATATTTTGTGCTGGTTTTTGCATATGTTTCATGTTGTGGCTTGTGCTGGATGGTGTGGGTAAGTCAGAGTGTGATTGCTGTACCCGGGGTGGTTCTAAGAAATCTTTTGTTTGTTTGTTTTGGGAATTATAAGTATTTGAGCTTGTGGTAATATTTATTAAGTGTTTATCAGATGGCAAGTCTAGTTTAAGTTGCTGCCTTGTTTGGTCTCTGTAGCTGTTAAGAAAACCTTTTGAATTAATTTGTGATGAGTTTTGAGAATTTGAGGCATGTCCTGTGGAGTTTTTTGAATTCGGATAAGTGGTTGTTTTTTTATTCCGATTTTCAACAATTCTGAATTCTTCCGTGGTGTGGGTTTGTCCAGAGTCATCTTCTGGAATAAAGTGTAAATCGGATGTATGCTGATTCTTTGCCTGATAGTTAATTTGCTGCTGGCATTTGTGTGATCTATTTTTCTTATGACCACAATGAGTGCAGATTCGGGCTATACAGTCCTTTATAAGATGCGTGCGGAGCCCACAGTAGAAACACTGTGGTCTCACTCTGATAAATGTAAGAATCATTGGCTCTCCATTAAGTTTTAACATTGTTGGTATATCTGTTGGTTTGGAATTTTTATTTAAGTGTATATTAAATGATGCGGTGTTTGATAGTATGTGCCCATCAATTGGGAGATATTTAAAATTGGAAATTTTGCCAAAATCAGCGAGAAGTTCTTGTAGTTGAATGCCATCGAGACCCATTACGCAATTTTTGATTTTTCCTGTAAGCGTTGCAGTTCTATTTAGATCTATATAAGTGATAAACCTATTCTGGATAATTTTATACGTGTTACGGAAGTTATTTCTGGGCGCATATGAAGAAAATTCGATTGTTATGTAGCGATCATTAGGGTGAGTTAGAATTCATTGTATTCCCTCACCAATGTTTTCTTTTTTAATGAGGCTACATAGTGCTTCCATTGGAAACTTATATAGTGAGCAGTTTTCGTCTGTTATGGCCAGAACAAGGCTTTTGTCATTGCTATAGTTGGATAGTGACTTCAGTAGTTTTAATGGGATCGATTGATTGAAGCTTTGACTGAGAGAAGCATACTGTTCATCATTAAAGTTATCTGTGGAAAACTCAGATGGGAGAAGTGGGTTTTGTATTGTGTTGTTTTGCTGTTCAATCTCTTGTTCTATTATATCTAGCATGGGAGAACTAAATGCGTCCGAGTAATTTGTATCATATTCGCTCTGAAGTGCGAAGTTTCCAGTAGAGCGGTTTTCATTTATTACTTTATTCATATTTGCGTTTTGATTTGTGCCTATTTTAGTTATATTTGCATATGATGGTTTAATTTGGGATAATTTATCATAATATGTCTCTTGTTGTTCTTGTAAAACTTGTGAAATAGCTAGATTTAAGGGAGGTTCGGCTGCGGAAGCAAGAATCGGTGATTTGACTTTATTTGACTTAGCGTTGTGTGGATTTTTGATCAGCGCCTCTAGAGGAAGTGTGGGTTTGGAAGACGAGGAACCGCCGACTATTATATTTTCAATTTGAAGCTTTGCATTTTCCTTAAATTCCATTTTATTTCCATAAATTATTTTTTTTGCATCTTCTTTATTGTTTAATCTGTCTTTTGATTGTATTTCTAGTCTTGCCTGGCCATTATTTACGTTAGAATCCGATATGATTTCTTCACGAGGCAGAGAGCCATTGTAATCGTGAGTGTAAGTGGTTAGTCCATTTTGTGTAGAATATTCGTAAGTTTTGTTAAACGAAATGCTATTTTTTGATGCATTGTTTAATATTATATCAGGATTTTGTGTTTTTGTCTTTTTGATTTTTTCCATTTTACTTTCAGAAAGAGTATCTTCGCCGCTTTCATAAGACCGACGGCCTTGACTATCAATGTAATTATTTTCCTCTATATTTAATCTTTGTTTGTTTTTAGTTGCTTCAGTTATTGGCATGGTCTTAGTTGTTTGTGGTTTCATTTCATGTTGATTTAACATTAATTTAGAAGTGATATCAGCATTATGAGTCAGAGGTTGCTCTTTTTGGTTTACGTTACATGCGCTTATCCCTATGTTTACGCTTGGGCTTTGTAATTGCGATTGAATTTTTTCTTCATTTAAAATCTGAATGTCATTTAACTGTTTTAATTTTTCGTTGTTATTTTGGGCTGTATTTGGATTTAAAAATACTTTATTTTTTGGTGGATGAGAATCCATAGGTGTTTCATTTTCTGTAGAAGTTAAGTAGGGAAACTTATCTTCACTTAAGTTTTCTTTCACGGAGGTAGATTCTTTGTTGTGAACATTATCATTTTGAAGAATTTTTGTAGATTTTTTATATAAATATTGATAATTTTTAGCACATGCTATTCTAAATTTATATGGATTAGTATGGATTTTTTTTTTTGAAGTTATTGATGATTTTTTTTTTATAAGGGTTAGTTCTGGCTTTCACGCTACGAATATTTAATATGGCCGTTTCCATATTCAGTTGATTTTTTTTTATGTACCTTGGAATGTGGGATTTATTCCGCAGTTCCATGTGATAAATAATAAAATAAGGCTTACCTTATTCGAATACATAATTTTCCTGTCTTGATTCTTGAAATTAAGGGAGATTTTAGTTCGATTTATGAGGGGCACTTTTATTTTGCTGCTAGTCACTACAGTGCCATAGATGGCGTCCTCTATATATGTTATTTTATTTATGTAAATTAACTAATTTATAAGAACTCAAAACTTAAAGCGGGAAAATGAGTAATATTTAGGGAAATTATCGCCTGCTGGGTAAAAGAGCACATTTTTAGATAAAGATAAAGAAGAATGCATTGAAATGAACAACATGAATTTTAAAATCGTTGGTTTTAAAAACTGAGTATCATAATAATCATTTATTAAGTGATCAAAACCAAAAAGATGAATCGCCAAGAAATAGGTAAGAGGGAGGGATTTATACTTCATGATCTAATTGGATGAAGGAATTGATATGAAATAATAGAATTACACAACATCATTCTCTCTTCAAAATTAAAAATCTAACCTGGAATAATATTGTGACAAAGCTCTCATTTCAAACTTAATGGATGTCGTAATTTAGAATAATTCTGATCAACAAGAAAGCAAAAGAAAATATATTGTTTAGAAAAACAGTCCGATATTTAAAAGTAATTTTACTTCTAATTAATTCAATTAACTATTATTGTATCAGCTTTGAGGAATCACTATGTGCTCGAAGAACAAACATGTGAAGATAAGAATAATTAAAAAATTATTCTGAATTGTACTACCCAAGGCGAATATAAAATGATAATATTGTTTTTATTATTATTTAAAAAATAATATCGCGATGCGGTCATTTTAAAGCAATTTTCTTTTCCATGTGTCAAAGCATCGACCGGAAAAAAACCCGGAACAACTGCTTGTAAGGCAGCTGTGCTAATAACTCGACCACCAACGCTTGATGAATAACACTCATGTTTAGTAAATATTAATAGTAAAAAGATATGAATCAATGCTTAATATGCATATGCCAATTAATTGTAAAAATGATTGTTTAGATAAAGTCATTTTTTATTAATATGATAAACATATAAAACATTTAATAAATAAACACGATAAGTATTTTAATATGTTTTAAAGAGATATAACATGGAGCAGATTAGAGATATATTTTTAATCTTTATCTTGGGTAAGAGTTAGTCATTGTCAGCTCCTGCTGAGAAATACTTATAGTCTGCTTCACCAGTTTAATATAACTCAAAGATGTGTGACTTGAAGTAAGGTAGCAATATGGATGTATTTTAAATTTTTATTATACGGGACGAATTAAATATTATTAATTCATAATATGGTATATTTCTGCTATGCTTCACAAATATAATATCTAATACAAAAAAAAAGCACAAAACACAATTTTAATCGTAAATGATACATATGAAATAATTTAAATTATCATATAAAAATAAATACTAGGAACAGGTTTTGAAATGCTATTCTATAATAGTCATTCAATTTGTATAATTAAAATATGTAAAATATTCTTGACAAAATTATAAATTTACTATTGAAAGTAAATAAGTAATGTATATTTAAATATTGACTTATCTTATTTGCTATTTTATTTAGTGCATAAATTATAATTATTACAACGAATATTTTGAATAAACATTTAACATTGTGTTTTTGACTTCTAAATTTATTTGGTTTTCTATTTTATTTTGTGAGTTAATGCAAAATCCACCATTGATGGCTATTGCATTTGGGTTTGTTATATCTATTTACTGTGTTACTCTTATTTTAATATTCTAATACTAAATTTTAAAGCACTCATAGTATGCACACACTACAGGCTGTAGGGTCACTGACATTTATCTGATTGTACAATAAATACCTATCTTATGGTGCTCACCCTCATCAGTAACAAATTATAAATGTTTGCAAGTTAGATTATAAATAATTACAATGCCATGTCTCATTTAAACAATCTTTATTTATTTATTCCATTACAGTTTTTGACTTGCTCAGTTCAAAGGCTTGATAATAATTTAGTGTCCTCAGAGTAGTTATGCTCTTGTATATTTATTTAATCATTACACTATGTACTTTTTATCTATTTATTTAATTTTCAACATGTGTGTGATCAAATGTATCAGTGGTATGAGGTAGCATGATGGTTGAGGATCATGTCAAAGTCTGAGTTCAAACCTCTCTATAATAATTGTTTGTTGTGATTTTAGAGATGATCATTCAAAAACCATTCAAAGTGGTTATTTTACTCTAAGTTTATCTAGATGATTTTTAATAATGCTAATGCCAAATATCTAGATCCAACAATCACAGATGAGAATGTTAAAAGAGTATGGCAAGAGTTATTTTGCCTTCTATTGCAATGCAAAACTTATTTTTCTGATAGTAAATACTACCTTTTTATTATATTCTAAATTATATTTTGACAATAAAATCAATCAACACTGCATTTTTATAGTGTGAACTAGACATACTATTTTGATGAAAGTAGGTATGTCACAACTAGAAAAAGTTTGCCAGTCTACCATAAAATAATTGTACAAAGCCTGTTCTTTACATGCCCTATTTCATGAAGAAGGGTACTTTTAATAGTTAAATTTATTTTTAAGATATTGACTTTATGAATGAATATTATTATTGAGTGTACTTAAATAAAGTATTATCATTATCTCTATATTATGTTAAATATGTCTCACATCCTTAAAATAATTTTGACAGAATAATAATACTTCAATATCCAAAATTACCTCCCCCCCCCAAATATACCAAGTTACTCAAAGATATGTTAAGTGGTTTATATATTCACCTATTGTACCTATAATATAAGATTCAACTTCAAGCTTAGTGAATCTTGAAAATTTTAAGGTTATAAACAGACATAGAGTTTTATTCCATACAAAAGCCTACTAATTAATTATACAATAATAGTCAGTAGTTAGATATCTAATTATTCTGAGTTAGAGATTAAAGCACCTGAATTATTTAGCAGAATATTGATATCATATGTATAAAAATTTAATGAAGAGCCAGATATAACATATTCAACATATAAGATAGACTGGATATAATATTTCTGGGATTCTGAGTTTTATCTTTAGTCTACTTTATACTGATTCATATTTTCACATTGAGAAACATCCAATGTTCCTGAAGATTGTTATCCATCATTGGCATAACATTAAAGCAATAAGAACATTCTGTAAATCATAATTATCAACATTCTGCAGAATTAAGATTCATAAAGATTCTGTTTTAATTAAAGTTAATTAAAAAATCCCATCATCAAATTTAATTTACATTTTAAAGCCTTCATTGGAGAATATATAAATATTGGTTTAATATTAATTTTAGTTTCAAATGTTATACATTTTCTGCATATATGGTACTGTTTCCTTTAATTTTATGTAGCAAATATATAGCATGAATAAACTTTTGCACATAACTAAGTATGACCATAAACTTTGATTAAAAATGTCTACAAAATTTCTCATTGAAGTAAATCAACTTCCTCAATTAAATTCATAAAAGCAATATATAAATCAATGCTGTCAATATTTTTTTAAAATCTTAAAAACTAACCTATCCTTTTCATTTTCATACTGATTTTGAATATTCTGACATCTTCAGAACTTTTATTCATTTTCTTCCTTATTTATTTAGTAAATAAGAAAGAAGGACAACAGCTCTTAAAAGATTACTAGACCATTAAAACAGTCATATAAGTTCATTAAATATAAAGCAAAGAGAAAAGTGAAAAGAAGTGATTTTTTAGAGACATTTAATATAAACAAAGCTAACAGAATAAAAGCATATCAAACACTTCCTGGGGAAATTCCTATTTTACTATTCATCTGGCAATGAAAATTAATGCTCAGGGTCTTTTGATTCTTTAAGACCACACCTAATTTTTTAGTGATCATAGCATCTAAAACTGAAAATGACTTCTTCCTGAAATAACTTTGCTGAAGTCAAAACAATGAGGTATTTTATAGTAATTATTTTAGTCTTTAATATTAATTTTATTTTCATAAACTGAAATATGAGAAACATAATTAAGATCATATATTTTTAAAAGATTTCAATATATTATCACCTTATTTTAAAATTTTTTGAGAAAGATCACAAGATATGCATAAAGATCCAGTCAAAGATATTACAATGTAGGTTCTATAAATCTGAAAGTATGTGCAGAAAATTTAAAAAAATAAAACATTTCAAATTTGCATTTATCATATTTATATGATAAAATACATACTTTTTATACTTATTTTAGTGAGAGTCTAAAATTATTAAACACAAAAATAAAAAAAAAATTTTTTTTCAAGTAATGGAAACATGGATATTAAAAAATAAAATCACTCACATATTATATGATCTTTATATTAAAAAACCAAATGCACCATAATATATAGACACTGAACTGAGATCGGATATGTATGACTATAAAAGAGAATTAGGTTGGATTAAAAATATTATGTTTTTATTTTGAACTTGTAGCTTTACAATTAACTAAATAGATAAAAGATAGTTTTTTGGAAGATTGAATTAGTTCCAAAGATCTAGGTGCAGCACTTTCAGATTTGTGGTTCTTCACTGATAAAAGCCATAAGCTAAAAACTACTCTGTGATATTAGTTGAGTAGTTACTAGATACAGATTTTATTCACAAACCTAGCACCTATTGATTATTATGTATTTATTAATATGAAATTAAATGATACATTAGTTATTAGTGAAAGTATTAGTGTTAATCACAGTTTAGTTAATAATATTATTTTAATATTAAGTATTAAAAAAAATTGAGACACATTTTTTATATTTTTTTAAATATTTGATGTTCTAATAAAGCTGAAGGAATAGCTTTAACATCGTTTATGTATTGGAGGATATTAGACAGGCAAAGGTCATACCTCCATTTCTTGTTAATACACTGTGCCATATACTGATCTAAAATTAAAACAGTAAATTCTATCCTTACTTAATTTCTAAAAATATTGTATTTCAATTTAGAGCTTAGGTTATGCTATCGTTTTGTATAAGATTGGTTTATTTGCTTAGAAGAGATAAAATTTTATAACTTGAAATTGAAAGTCCAATGAATCCTAAGGAAAGGAAAGAATCATAGAATATGTTTTGTTTTTTAATTTATTTCGGAAATGAAATATAAATTTTTAGATTAGAGTATCTAAACAAAGATATTTTCTTTAAAATGTTAATAATTTTTTGAATGCTTTATTATTATTTTTTTAAAAATAAGTATTGCATATTTTTAAAGTACAATAGTATAAAATAAATGATATAAAGAATAGGCATAGTATAATTTTTATTTATTGAATAATAAGAATATATCAATAATTACACTTATATCATACCAAAGTAAGGCTAAATGGGGATATGTTATGTTTAGTAAACAAAGTGTAATAAGTGATATCTACTAAAATCTAGTAATGAATTTTTGGATAAATATTTTATGTAACATCTTTGACATTGCAAGATGAAAATTTGGTTTCCTGTCTACTCATTAATATTTCTCAAAATTTTCTACATCTTACATCAATAAAATAACTATCTACATTTACAAAACAATAAATAAAATTCACTGATAATTTTAAAACAATCACACTGTTCCACAATAAAATTCTGTTTACTTCATTATTCTGTATGCTTAATCATATACAATCTAATCAGATAATATTTGAATATCTTAACATGAAAGTTTTAAAAAGAATCACACAAATATTTGTTACTATATTGGATTATATTGCTAATATAAAAATCATTGTATGCATATTTCCAAATAAACCATAATCTCATAATGTTTTTAAAATGTTGTATAAAAATGCATTTACATATAATTTAAACATTTATACTTTATTCTTACTATTCATAGATAATCTAAAAGAAAACAAAAAATATACATTATAAAATTATAAATATTCATTACTATTCCCAAATAACCTTTATCTGGTCATCATTTTAGTAGGCTTCCTCCATCCACTGGATATAGAACATCTCAGACATAAAGAAAATTCACATCCATACATTTTATTTAAAAAATATTCTTATCTAAATTATTAGATTATTATATTATAAAATTTTATGTTATTAACAAATTAATGTTTTATGTTTTCCTAATCTTATAAAAAAAATATAGAAAATTTACATTTAAGCTAAGTTAACAAAATAAAAGAAATCAAAAACTATAATTACGTATTTCTTCCATTAACTTTTACTTGACAACAGTTCATGATAAAGTTCGAAAAAAAAAAGTTTATTATTTTCTCCAGAGTTTTTTAAAATGTCCTCCTCAAAGCGCGTTAAAGTTTTAAAAATAAAACTTAATTTTTAATCCATTTTAGTAAAGTTTATAAGAAAAATAATTCTAGGTTTTGCTGTTCAGAATGATAATTATTAAAAATCATAATGTTTAAAAATTAATCCCACGAAGCTTCTTAAATATACTCTGCCGGCTATCTGATGCATCACTCCGTTCAATTTAACTTAAGTTATCCAGTAAACTTTTACATACTATATGTATTTTCATGGATCCATCTTTTATTCATCTACTATATGTTCATTCTTTTTTTTATATAGGTTTTTATTCTTAATAAAGTTCTTTAAACAAATATTTTTAAAAATGCGTTTTTAATACTTCTGAGACTAGAAGTTTTAAATATCAAATATCATGAACTTTTATTAAACATATATTACAACCAAACTGAGAGCTTAAATATTATTGTTTAATATTAGTTATATAAGAACACATAGCTAGTCATGATCTTGATCCTATGCATCTGATATATGTAACAATATTTAAGAAAAGAGTTTGTATCTTCAGATCAGCCACAATATCTACAGGGTTAAACATATGAAAAGTTGTACTCATCAAGTTAATATTTCTCTCTAAAACTCAATGCCTGAATAGAATGAATGTAACATTAAATATAATAATCTAAACATTTTTATTATTATTCAAATGATGATTTAATTATTTACCTATTAGTAAGTTTTATCATGTAGAAGGTTGCCATCTACTAAAATCATGAGATTACATCAGAGTTTTAAAATACATTGGTGCTTTAAACATGCCAAGAAAATTATTTTAAGGAGATTATACTCACAAAATAATGATTTTCTATGCATATTAAACCAATATTTTTTACTTGCATCTTTTGTCTCATTTTTAAATCTTTATATTGCATATAAAAGTCATCATTCATTTTATATTTCACCAAGCAGATAATATCACTCATTTTTTAAAAAGTTTAACACTGTCATGTGACAACAATTTAGTAGTTTGACATTCCAAACAGTATGCTGTGTGTTTAACATTCATTCAAGTATAGTGCCAATGGGAGACTATAATTATCTTTTACTCATTGGAATTCTCTAACAAAATTTGTTATGTGTGTTTTGCTTGACTTAAAAATCCCCTATGAACACTTACTGTTATATAAAATTAGATGATAATTATAATTTTTTTCTACAAGTTTTTTAACTTTTAATTTAAGGTTTTTTTTTTGCCATAAATAAAATACAAAATTAGACACAGAGAATTTAGCCAGTAATCATTTATTTACAATAGCTATAAAGGGAAATATTAGTTATTGTTATCTGACAACTGAAACTATAAAGAGAAACATTTTCTTACTTTAAAATTATTTAATATGCTTTATTTAACCCTTAAACCGCTAATTTTATCATTGGTTGTATCAGATAAAAATCAAATCTTTTATTCCCCAAATAAAAAAACTTTTAAAATCCCTAATATTAAAACCCAATTTTAAAAAAAATTAATTAATTTTTTTTTTAGGGGAGAAAAAAAAGTTTAAAAAAATAAAAAAATAAAAAAAAAAAAAAAAAAAAAATTAAAATAAAAAATTAAAAATTTTCCAAAAAAAAAAAAACCCGTTAATAGTCAATATTTTTTTAGTATTTTAATTGAATTTAAGAAGGAAAATTTACAATTGTAGTATTATTTTCTTTTTTATCATTTCTGAAGATATTTAGAATATGAATATTGAAAAATATGATTTTTAAACAAATATAAAAACTACAGAGTAACTGCATCACACAACCACAAAATTTATAAATATAGTGATTTTTAGCAGGAAATAAACAGAAGTGTGATTTTAAAAAAGGGCATAAGATGTCTTGTAATGAGACTTATTTTAATATTACTATCATTTTCACCATAAAGTGCACTAAATTATTATATATCCAGCAATGTGTATCTATAAATTGTTCATGCTCTATAAACTTCTAGATTCTGACTTTTAATTCATATTCCTTAGGTACGATTTTTGTGAATATCAATATATTTGCAATAGTATCCTTTTAAATAAAACATCTATGCCATTGAATCCATGATTTGATCAAAATTCAATAATAAGATTTTTTTCTTGTTTTTTAAAAAAATACTCTTATTTTTAATATCTTTGATCAATAGTTGACAGTTATATATTGTACCACTAGTCAAGAGTGCTACATGTTTCATAATTTGTACAAAAAATATAAGTAATTTTAAGATGGTTAAAATGAAATTGAAAAAAAATTAAAAATACTGCAGCATAATTTATTAAAAAATAATCAGACTAAAATTCATGAAAAAAAAACAAGTAAAGCTTTAAGGAAAGAGAAATATAATTTAGAAAAGATTTAAAGAGTTTTCTTAAAGTGCAACCAAAAAAAAAGTGTTGCATTTCTTGTTATAATAGAAAGTTTTAGTAGTTAAAAAGTGAGTAGGGAAGGGAGAGAAAATTAACTAAGTAAAAGGTTAAAACTAGAGTTCTCACTTTTCATAAATTTAAAAGAAAAAAATGTGAGCATTTAAAATATTAATTGAATTAAAGTATGAAAGTAAAGCATGTAAACTTATATCCACTTAAAGATTGCTCAGCCAATGAAAAGAGAAAAAGAAATAATAATTCTAAATTGCATCAAGTGAAAACAATGGAAAATGACTCCAGACTGTATCTTATCTGAAGGCTAGATTAATCTATGCAAAAATGCAGATTAAAACACAATGGGAATATAATTAATAAAATTTGTAAATTAGTTAAACCAGGTCAGAGTGATAACTAGAGAAGCAATAAAGAGGAATCATATAAAGGGACTAACAAATCTATTCATAGCAGTTTATGCATCAGCTTTGAATTCCAGCGTCATTCAGCATCATTCATAATAATCATGAAGATTAAGATTGTTATAACCATGTAGTGCAGACATACTTATATTACTACAGTGGAAGAGTTTCCAGAGAAGAAAAGATGGGGAAAGCTATTAGCATCCCCAGCATGCGATTAGGTATCTTCACATTTACCGAAGAACCATCTAACATCATGCAGTGCTAGACAGTTCCTCCAGAATACCAGAAGTTCTCTATCTAGAAATCATGTCCACTTAATAATATGAACAGTCAAGGAATATCTATCTTTGTGAATGTAGAAAGTTAGCCAGGAATGAAAACCATTAGTGGAGTTCAAATATATAACTGGTTGATGATCAATATGATAGAAGAAATTGGGGTGTTGTATCTCTAGAAGTGTAAAGTGCAAAATCCTAGGTAACTATGAATTTCCTTATTCCCATTTATAAACTGATCATGTTTGAATAAAATACTTTGTTGAACTTTGATAGTTGTACCAATCTTTAAATGTCTCTTATAAAGTCATTATACAAAATAAACCCTAATATGTGCATGCGTAGGTAATTTTCTCATAATGTGCCTTAATATATGCAAAGCTTAGCATGGAATAATGAATTTATATTTCAATGTGTGTATTCATATTTAGATTTAAATTGTTTTAGTTGCAATATTCGTTATTGTCATATATTTTAACTAGAAGAGTGCTTAAATAAATTTGTAATGTTCTTTTATTATAATACTCCTTATTGCTGTGATTTTTTATTAGAAGTGTTTTAAATAAACTATTTGTGTGCTACTTATTGTTTGGTCAGTTCTTTTTGTAATTATGCTACTAATAAATAGTTTATAGTTAATTGAAAGCATTAAGCAGAGTGTCTTTAGTTTGTTTTCCTACAATTAAATAAATGCACTAGCTAGGAATTGATCAAGCACTAAGTTATATACCTGTTGTTTGAGCATACTGATTATATAACTTATGATTATCTGGCACCTGAGGTTTTATCTTGAAACAAATAAAAATGCTTTGGATGGTAGGAGTTTGAATTTAGCAGCCAAGAAGTTCTATAGCCTGGAAATGTGGCTGCAGGTTATACTTTGTATAGTCTCGGTCTGGTTATAGGTGCCATTGGTCTTATCTTCCTTCTGTATTAGACTTCTTCACTTGAAGGGCCAGTTTGATGCAATAGTGAAAGTGCAGCTGGAGTAGATCATGTTTTTTAATTTATATAATCAGAGTAATTCATCTCCCACCCAGTTCAATATATAAACATATTAATTTTTGGGGTCGCCATTTTAAATTAAATAAAAGTGAAATGTCAGTGTATTGTCAAGACAATTGCTCTTAACTGGACAAGTGTTATCTTGTTGAAATAATGAGTGTTTTACTTTTATTTTTTTTAAAATGCTTTCTCCCAAAAAATAGGATTTTATAAGACATCTTTTGCCTGTCAAAACATTAATTTCAACACACACACACACACGTGTATATAATAGTTCCAATTACAAAATAAAAGTCTTTCTAGGCATTTTTAAAAATCTAATTTTGAAACACGTGTACTAGTTAATTAAGAAAGATATCAGTTTATTTTAATTTTTAGTATTACCAGTGCTTTATTGACATTATATGACTTAGGTTCAAATTCATGATGAGTAAACTTTTTTTTTTTTATGAAAAGCTTGATTTTTTTTGTTAGTTGATAACCCATAGATAGGATAAGTAACCATATACTATTGGTTCGTAAATAAATAATTTAAACGTAATTGTAGAATATACTTATTATAAAAATCTAATTTGCTATATTAAAAAAATGGGCAAATACATCAGTATATACAAAACGAAAACTTTAGCTTGTCTTCTACATTACTATTTTTCAGAATATCGAGAAGTCTTGGGGCTATAATTGTCAAATAGTAAAAAAACTTTTTAATAAAAAATGTGACTTATTTAAAATTGTGTTAAATCTTTTTTTAAGAAAAAAATATATATTAAAATTGTTTTAGTACAGTATAGCCAATATCCAAATTTGCCCATTTGGAATTTAATCATAAATTCACGTGCTGACTCATTCCAATTTTAAAAGCTAAAAGTAATCTTGGTCAAACTTTAGTTCAAATAAGTCTATATTGATATTTAAAAAAAGAAAAATCTTTTAAGCACCTTGGAGCCACGAGGAATGTTAAGTCTTGTTGACAAGTGAGATTTGCTATTTCACAGGACTGAAATCAGTTATATTTTGGCATTATTTATATTGTAACTTAAAATATTAAAAATATATCGATAAATTGATGGTGAAAATGAATAAAAATTTCTAGATATATTTTTAAATTAAAATGGCTATAATATAAAACCGCAAAAACAACTTATAATATTTTTATTTTGCAAAATTATAAGATTGTGTAATAGAGAGTTTAATCATATTGGAGATTTTTCCCAACCTTATTAAAAGTTTTTTTTTTTAAACTTAAAAGACTTTTTTAATTTTGTCAAGAAGACGTTTCACACCATATTTTAAGGACTTTTCAAACTATTTTGCAATCTTATAAAGAAGTGTTTGTTCTGTGTTTGAATATATTTTCGTTTTTATTAAAAAGCGTATTTCGGAATTTAATTTTTCTGTCTCAAATGTTATACATTTGTGCTTAATACAGTACTATTTACAAAAAAAAATATCAGTATTGTTTATTGGTTGATTACAATGAACAATAACGAATCATATAGAAATTTAGTCATTGTAGTTGTGTTTTAATGTTAATTTTAAAATAAAGCCAAATAAGAACAAAATTATAACAACAATCATCTAATTCTCCAAATCATGCATTGTATGATAAACCAAGAGTAGTTCTCCACTAAACTGTCATCTAATTCATGTGATAATCAATTATTAAAGCTTACTCTAAATAATAATAGAGTAAAAAGCAACTTTTGATAAAGCTTTATACTAAAACTTTACTAATAATTGACACATTTATCATTTTATAGGTTTTCAATAAATTTGAAATGTGATTCCATCCAGTGTCATTACAGGTTCAGTATTAATATTATTATTACATATTTCCACCTTTAACAAATGTTTATAAGAGCCTTTATTTACTGAAAACAAAAGCATAGATCAAACGACCATATAAATCATAATGTGAAAAGTGATAATGTGATACAAAAATAATGGAAATAATGATGGTTAAATCATTTTTGTCATTTCTATGATCTGAATTCAAATTTGGATAAAGTAAAAGAAAATTTTCCTCTGGTTTTTGAATTTTGTCAGATATTTAGCTCAAATTTAACTTGATTATCCATCCAATTTTGATTTGCATATGAATAACTAACAATTGTTAATTAGAAGGTTAAACAAGGATGATAAAACACTCAAATTCTTAGCATCGGACAAATGGGAAAATGTGGGCATTCTGCATTTATTTATTACTTTTTATGAAATGCTATTGTTATCAGTTATCATTATGTTTAATACAGTACACATAATGATCTGACAGTAAAACCTCTACCATAAGTACTTTGTTCATTGCAAATATGTAATGTTACTGCTCTTTTTATGCAATAATTATATAATCATTATTATTACATTATTTTATAATAGATTATAAGGAATTATAAAATTTGTTGACACAATGATGAAATAAACTAAGAATCTAATGCATGGTATAGATTTGCAATGGTTGAATGTGCATATAATATTATATTAAATTTGTATTAATTAATGATTATTTAAATTTCATTTATCATATAAATTATGTAAAAAATTTAAGTAAAGCAATAAAATAATAAATCATTCTGCAATATTATTTAAGTAGCAAAATCTCAATACAGTTGTGCTATCTAGTGCAAAGCTTAGTAATTAATAGATGCAATAAGGTCTGTTCATAAAATCTCTATCTAGGGTCTATTTATTCAGTATCCAAAGGCTAGTGTCTATCTTGAAACTTTCATTAGTAATGAGATTTGGATCTGTATGGAGAGTTTGCTGTTGTATTAACAGCTTGCATAGACACAGGAAATGCTGATCATATAATGAATAGTATTTAAGCCAAATGTGAAAATACAGAGCACATGATCATTAGTAGACTAAATCTTATGTTACCATAGTGCTTTATAAACCAAACTAATTATTACAAAATTAGATTAAATTCATATAATTCATTCCTTCCACAAATATAATGTATAACATCTATTAGATTTACATCTATTTATATGATTACATTGATTAACTTAATCATTCCTGATGATGCATAATGAACATATCTCATTATAATGTTTGCATTGTTGTTGTACAAAGCAAAAAAGTAAATGGTGTTTATTGTTGAAACTCATGATCCATAGATCTTGAGTTCCAAAGTCTTCTAATTTACAGTAGCACAAAGGTATGTTAGGTTATTGCATGAAATGATCAATAATTATACATATTCATAATGAACAGTGTACCTTTAAGTTGGAGTAATATTTAAATTTTGTAATCAGTTCATTATATGTATTTATTATTTTCTGTATTATTAACATTCAAAATTGTCATCATCATCATCAACCATTATCAATCCACTGCAGGATGAAGGTCTCTCCAAGTTTAATCCATCTTCTCTGATCTTTAGCTTTTCTTCTCCACAACACCCCTGCACATTTTCTTATTTCATCCATCCATCTCACATGTGGTCTCTTTCTGGGTCTTTTACAATCTCTTGGAATTCAGTTTAAAATTTCAATTGTCCATCTATTATCATCTCTTCTAGCAATATGTCCAGCCCAACTCCATTTCAATCTTTTAATTTTTTCAATAAGGTCAGTAACACCTGTTTGTTGTCTTACCCATACATTGTGTTTTCGATCTCTTCTTGTTACTCCCAACATACATCTCTCCATACTCCTTTGAGTGGTCTGAAGTCTCTGTATTGCTCTTCTATTAAGTGTCCAAGTCTCAGATCCATAAGTAAGAACTGGTAAAACACATTTGTTAAAAACCATCCTTTTCAAACACATAGGCATATTTCCTTTTAGTATCAAGTTATTTCTACCAAAAGCACTCCAACCAAGTTTAATTCTATGATTAATTTCCTCCATTATGTTTCCATCTGTATTAATAATCTGACCAAGGTATTTGTAACTGTTAACTTCTTCTAATTCTTCATAATCAATCTTTATTTTCATATTTTGAGCAAATCGATTAAACATTACTTTAGTCTTTTTAACATTTATCTTTAGTCCTACTTTTCTACTTTCATCTGCTAACTCCTGCAACATTTCCTGCAGCTCTGAAGCATTATTTGCAAAAACAACTACATCATCTGCAAAATCTAAATGACTTAAATACTCTCCATTTACTTTCACTCCTTTAGTTTCCCATTTTAATCCACAAAATACTTCTTGCAGCACTGCTGTAAAGAGTTTTGGAGATATGGAGTCACCTTGTCTTACACCTTTCTCAATGTTGATTTTTCCAGTATCATTATGTAATCTAATTGTTGCTGTTGCATTTTTATAAATATTCTTTAAAATATGACAATATCCTGGATCTATACCTTGATGATCCAATGCTTTAATCACTGAAGAAATGTGTATAGAATCGAATGCCTTTTCATAATCTACAAATCCAAAACATAATGACAACTCATATTCGTTTGTCCTTTCTATGACTTCTCTCAATACCTGGATATGATCTATTGTACTAAAACCACTTTTAAATCCAGCTTGTTCTCTTGGTTGGTGGAAATCCAAAGTTCTCTGTAGACGAGTTGTAATTATCTTGGTAAAAATTTTATATAAAACTGATAAAAGGCTGATAGGTCTGTAATTTCTAATATCTTCTTTATCACCTTTTTTAAATATTAATATTATTACTGCATTCTTCCAATCTTCCGGTACATCTTTATCATTTAGACATTTGGTATATAACTTTGCTAAAATTGTTTCTATTTCTTCACCTGCTTCTTTTAATATATCAATTATAATTCCATCATTTCCTGGAGCCTTTCCTTTCTTCATACACTTAATTGCATGTCTCACTTCTTCATTTAAAATTCTGGGCAATTCGGAAGATGTAATAGATATAGGAGGTACTTGTTCTTTATTACTATATAATTCTTGATAAAAATCTTCTACCAATTTCATGATGTCATCTCTCTTTTTAGTAATAATTCCATCTTTTTTTCTTATTGCAGATATAAATTTCCTACCAATACCAAAATGTTGTTTAACATTTTTGAGACTTTTATTTTCTTCTACAGCTTTCCTTGCTATTTCACAGTTATACTTTCTTATATCATTTTCAACTCTTTTCCATACCATTTTACAAAATTCGAGATATTCAATTCTTTTTAATACATCATTTTTGTATATCTTCATATTCCTTCTTTTCTTCATAAATTCTCTAGTCTCAGTAGAAATTTTATTAGTCAATTGCTGCTTTTTTCTACCAGCTATGTTTGTTGCAGTTTTTAAAAGTGTATCAGTTATTTTCATATTAATTTCATTCAAATCTGAATCATGTTCAAAATCTCCTAACACTTGAAACCTATTTGTAAGTTCTAATTTAAATTCATTAGAATGTTTCTGAAGATTAGGAATATCAACTGTAAATATTGTTTTTCTTAATAATTTTTGTCTCTCTAGTTTTACATTAACATGTAACTTACACCTTACTAATCGATGATCACTTCCTGTGTTAAATTTATTAAGAACATTACAATCTTGAAATATGTATTTTCTGTTAGTCAAAATATAATCCAATTCTGCTGTACCTTCATTTGGATGCTTCCATGTCCATTTCCTTTTAACATTTTTCTCAAAAAATGAATTCATAATATAAAGTTTTTCTTTTTCTGCAAACTCCACAAGTCTATGTCCTCTCTCATTTCTATTACCATAACCAAAATTACCTACAGCAATTTCATCTTTCATTTGTCTACCAATTCTAGCATTAAAGTCTCCCATAACAATTTTAAAATGTTGTTTACTCTGATCAAAAGCCTTTTGTACATCCATATAAAAATCTTCTACTACTTCATCACTATGAGAACTTGTTGGGGCATAAACCTGAATTATCTGCATTTGGTATCTGCTATTAAGTTGTATAACTAATCTTGCCACTCTGTCCGATACACCATCAATCTCCACAATATTGTTCTTCCACTTTTTATTTATAATGAATCCTACTCCACTTGTATTTCCAATATGTGTGCCTTTATAATAGAGTATATGTCCACTTTTTAAATCAATTGTTTCTTCTCCTTTTCTTCTAACTTCACAAAGTCCAATAATGTCCCATTTAATATAAGACAGTTCTTCTTCTAATTCTTGCAATCTTCCTTCACTTGAAAGTGATCTGCAGTTGTAAGTACCTAAATAAAAAGTCATCATCAAATGGCAGCCTGGGTCCACAATCAGGGGATTCTTAGCACCCTCCGCCTTTGGCCACCAACCGCTGCCTTGGTTGGTGACTTTACAGCCTCCTGGGAATAAGGGCCATGCTTTATTTTTGTCTGTCATAATTGTATATATGTATTGGAAAAATATTTATCATTTACACAAACATTCATTCTGCCTTATCAGGCACTGAGAAGAAAGACCATGGTGTTTCTTGATCTTAAACTCAGAGGTAAAAAGCCAATAAACTCACCACGCTGGCTAATGCGTGTTGGTGAGCAGCCCATCCATGTTCGTATACTATATGAATAATCACATAGTAATAACAGCTGCAATGACAAGAACGTATGGAGTGGACATTAGGAATTTGCCCTGCTCGGTTTCTTTAAGGCCTCCAAAAGGAATCAAATGGTCTCCTTTCAGTTAATAGCAAACTCCTTTCTGAAGCCATTCAAAATTGTAGTTTTATATATATATATTTTCATTTACTAATATTAATATTTGAATTAACTTTACAATATGATAAAAGAATTCAGGTCCTCACTAAATTAAGCTGTATGGAGTTATTCTAATTGTATTTAATTCAAGTCAACTCTGTGGATTTTTATTGCTATTTATTGTAATTTATAATTTTTCTTTAGTATAAGCAAAGTACTGATTAAAAATAGTCATTTCTAGCTAAAACAATACCATAACAACAATAATTTTTGTCTATAATATTTTGGCAGTATAATGTAAGTAAGAGCACAACTGAAAATGTATGGCTCTACTGTTTTGGAAACTGAGGATTAATCATTTAAGAATAGCTGTTTAGTTTCTTATTTCAGTATAGTTTAAATGGTGATAACAGATTGTTACATATAAATTAATTGTCTGGGATAATTTTCATTTGTAAAAAAAGTATATATTTTATGCACATTCAGAGACATATATAATATTTACATAGTAATAAAAAAATAAATAATAGAATGGTGTTATGGCTTGATGGTTCATAAAAAGGTTAAGCTCTGAAAGTGCTGGCATGTCAATCATTCAGAGCAACTCACAATCCAGAATCTCTCACACTCCGGAGGATCTCACACTCCAAAGTCTCATCTTCTACTGCTGAACTAAGACACCAATGACATATTTATATGGTAACCGACTTTAAATCACTAAAAAAGTCTTCTAATGCAAAGGACATTCTATATAATGACCAATCATTATTTATTCGACCCAATAGCAACGTAGAAGTTGAATCAAAGTTTGTCTGGTTAGTGGATTATCAGTGATAGGGAGAGAAAGAACATTATTTGCAAGCTTATTAAAATGACTTAATAAAATCTAATTTGAAAATTCATTCTGTAGTATATGCATTTAAAATTTATTAGTTTACAAATACTATTATATATTCTTAAAGCCACATATTTAACAATTACAAAATTATTAATATATATATGTATATTGTCTATACAAAATTAAATATTATTAGAAGGAATTTGAACCCAGATTTTCAAGCTTCCTACAACAATCTTCTTCACTTTATACACCTGATACACATGACCACATAGATATGGAATAAATAAATGATCATCAATATATGTATTTTATGCTGAACCAGCTCTCAACATTTACTATTTTAATATAAACTGAACATTGGTTATATATGTGTGTGGGAGATGATATGAACCAACTGATGAGTGCTGGTTCAGCAAAAATACTTATATTAGATATCATTTCTTTTTTGCCAGTATGTAGTCATGTGTATCAATTGTATAAAATGGAATGGATGGCTCTCTGGATTTAAATATATATATATATATAATCTTTAAAACTAGTTAACATTTTCACAATTTTAATATCAATAACAATCAACAATTTCAACCTGTTGTCAAGGTAACCTCCTTTTAAAAATAAAGGTGAAATCCTATCTTTATTTATGGTCCAATATATGTATATAGATACTAAAAATTGCAACTTAATCACAGAAATTGAAAAAGAAACTATCTTAATCAGATACATATGCAGACTAATAAATAGTCAAATGTAACATTAGATATTGCAATTATAATTTTCATATTACAACCAAAGTATTATTTAAATAATGATGGAAATAATGCTTAAGGCAATAACCACTAAAATCAGTCAATGCTTAGATGATTCCAATAGCAATAACAATCAACAACCTCAACCTGTTGTCAAGGCAATCTTCTTTATCTATGGCCTAATATACACATATAGACACTAAATATTGCAACCTGATCACTAAAAGTGAAATGATTAATAGAAAGAATTGAAATAACCGTCATTAAACAGGTAAATGTAATCTGTTCTAAAACAAGTCAACAGGTGACTGAATTATAACTTGCCTCAACACTAGATCGAGATTGTTGATTGTTTGTTAATGATTTTGGTATTATATAAGTTCTGACTGCTTTCATGTATTTACATTGAATACCTGCTAAGCCCTTATTATCTAACTAATACGTAGTTGGAGTCCAATTTGAGAGTTATGTTGATTATTTGTTTGTCTGCTTTTAAAACAGGTTGCATTTAGCTGTTTAATGAGGCTTATTTAAACATTTTGTATTATTAATTTCTCTGTATATAGTCAAGTTGCAATCTTTGGTTTCTATATAAAAACATTAAATAATAAAAGTGGATTTCCACCATTATTGACTAAAGAAAGTTGACTTGACAACAGCTTATTTGTTAACAATATTGGTATTGCATATGTGTTGACTACTTTTATGTACTTTTATATAAATTATTGTACATGTATAAAATATGACAACCAGAACAGAAAATATTCAAATAATATTAAACGGTAATATTATTTTGCCGCGCTCTTTCAGTAGTGTGTACTAGACTCATGGCAACATATTGGAACTGAATGATTAATATTTCAGTGCATGATCAGTGGAGCAATAGTGTTAATCTGATGCAAAACCCTGCTGATATTGGACTATAAACTTAATTTAGGTTTCCAATATTAATCAAGTTTATAGGAAGATGTGAAGCATGGATTGGACTTCAGATCCATTGCTTCAATATCCACAAATATTTTCATGATTTAAAAAAAAAAAAAGACTTAACTTGCAAATCAATTTTAGATTTTTTATATTGATAAAAATGCTATTGCTTGTTTTAATGCATTAGCCTTCGTTTCACCATAACAAATGGCATTAGAAACAATTTCTCTGCAGGCAATTAAATAAACCATTTTATACTTATTCATTTCTTCTACACTATCTTTTGAATTATTTATTAATCTATTTAAACACAAAAGTGATTGGAATCCTATATTATAATCTTTATCAATCATACTTTTTAACTTCATACTTATAGATGGCACATAAGCCAAAGGCAATCACTTTTTGTCTGTTTTATTTTTTACTTCCACTTCATGTTTAAACTTCACTGTATTATAATACAATCTTAATTGTCTGTGTAATATAATTTTCTTGTATCCCACGGTTATTATGTCATCAATATATCTCTCAATATTTCTTTTTCTGTCTGCTTCGAATTTACAAAGGTACAAATTATGATAATAAAAAAAACATTTAAATTCAGCCATTTTATAATTGAAAGGAATAATTGATGATGGGTGTATAACCCCCCCCCCCGTATTTAATGGTGTAACAAACATTTTATATCCAAAGACATTACAGAATCTATATATATTCACATCTAAATATTTTAAACTCCATCATTCTCAAATTCCATAGTCCATGACAATCCAGAATTCACCTTTAAGTTATCAAACATATTTTCTATTATATCTTTAAATCCATACACAAAGACATCACCAACATATCTTCTATACATAAAATCATAATTACTCCTTATAAATGGCTCTTTAATATATTTTTCCATTTCTGAAATGTATAAACTACATACTGTATCACTTACTACCAACCCCATTGGCCAACCATTCTTCATTTAATAATAATCTTTCTTATATCTTGCAGTTTTATCACCATTAATCCATTCCAACACTTTAATAATAAATGTGGCTTTACAAACATCTATATTATAATCTAACAAAAGTTTTTTAATCTTACTTATTGATTTATTATGATATACCAACTCATATAACTCACATAAATCCATAGAGGCCATATAAAAAATGCTAATCACCTTGACATACTTCAATATCTGAACAAATTCAAACATAGACTTAATTGTAAATTTTCTGAAATCTATCAACTCCTATAAACACTTTGAAACCAATTGTGATGCTTTCTGAAAATAATAACTCCCAAAATTTATCATTAATATTAATCAAACATTCTCTTTATGAACTTTAACATTTGCAAATAAATGTATTTGTAATATTTTGCATCCATATATTGTAAAAATATTTAGAATTGATGAATATCTGAGGCTTTATCTATCAGTTGTGATTGTTTGTCATGAACTGTGAAGCTTGAGAATGATGAAGTTTTAAAATATTTAGATATGAATATATTTATATTGTAATTATAATAAAAATAATAAATTTAATGGTAAGAAACTATTATAAACAATCCTTAAATCCACAGAAGTACTTTGCTTAATTTCATAAACCTACCTCAATTGCCATTAAATGAAAAAAAAAAAAAGCAGAAGCAAACATCATCAATTCAAATCCCACGAATCTCATATTTTAATGTTAGCAGCTTGTCTATTTATTAAATGCATTTTATTCCTATTTATAAAAATTGCCTCCTTAATTTTTTTTTTATTATGGTTTCTCTCTTCATGAAGAATTTTCACATTTTCAAAATCAAATTTAAATTTATATTTACATGTTTTTTCATGATCAAAGAAAACTGAAGAAGACATTAAATCACCATTATTTTTACTTTTTACATGCTTATATGACAATTCATGCTCCCTCAATCTCTTCTCAATATTTCACCTAGATTCACCTATATATGATAGCACCTATATATGACAGCATATAATCACAAAAAAATTGATATATGACATTATTTTTCTGCTATATATATATTCTGTAATTTCTTTGGATATAAAATGATTGTTAACTATTAAATGTAAGCAGTTTTATGCACCCATTATTGAATATTCCTTTGAATTATAAAATGGCTGGATTTAAATGTTTTTTGTATTACCATTTCTATTTGAGGTGGATAGAAAAAGAAATATTGAGAGACATATTGATGACTTAATAAGCATGGGATGCAAGAAATCTATATACCCCAGCCGAATGAGATTGTTTTATAATAAAGTGAAGTTTAAACATAAAGTGGATGTAAAAAATAAAATAGTCAAAAAATTGATTTCTTTGGCTTATGTGTCATCTATAAATATGAAGTTAAAACATATAACTGATAAAGATCATAACAAAAGATTTCAATCACCTTTGTGTTTAAATAGACTAATAATTAATTCAAAGATTAGTATGGAAGAAATGAATTCGTGTGAAGTGGTTTATTCAATTACCTGCAAAGAAATTGTTTATAATGTTATTTATTACAGTGAAAAGAAGGCAATTGTAACAGCATATTTATCAATATAAAAAAAAATTGAAAATTGATCACAAGTTAACTCTGCTTTTACAAATCATGAAAATATTTGTGGGCATAAGTTTTATCTTCAAAATATCAGTACTCTTTGTAATAAATGAAATATTAGAAAAAGAAAGTTGAAAGAGGCTTGGTTTATTACTAAGACAAATAGCGTTATCAATCTGCATAACACTAGTGTTCCACTGAGCATACATTGGAATATTAACTATTCAGTTTCAATATATTACCATGAGTCTTTGACACAGTACTGAAATTACTTTTGAAAATAATAATAATGTTTAATATTTTTTTGAATTTTTTCTCCTCTGGTTTTGACATTTTATATGTGTAGAATAATTTACATTATTTGACAGAGTTATTATGTATATATAATGTCTAATAATATTACAGGATAAATGTGTTTATAAGTAGTCATTAAAATCAGTCAATGCTTATACAATCTCAATATTAATAACAATCAACAATCTCAACTTGTTGTCAGGGCAACCTACTTTATAGTTAAAAGGAAGTTACATTGATGACAGGTTCAGAATGTTGATTGTTATTGATATTGGGATTGCCTAAGTGTTGATGCTTTTAAAGATTTTATATATATATGTATAAATATAAAATTACAATATAATTTTCAAATAGAATTTTAAAACTTTAATATGCTAATTTTTATAAGAAAGTAATTGTTATATTGAACTAATTCAATAATTTTAGCAAATCATTTTAACTATATAGTTTTTTGATAACAATATAGATTTAATAATTTTATAAAATTATTGGATTATCTGAATGAAATTAATTTATTGTGTACTAAACATATATGGTTGTATAAGTAAATGTATATAAATTAATATGTATTTTTTAAATGTCACACACCCTATCAATATTTTAGTCATTTATCTATAAATTTATATTCTATTTGACGAAATGAATGTTTTTCTATCGGTCAAATTATGTTTAAGTAATACTATCAATCCACCCACCCCCATTTTATCTTCAGATCACTGTTATATATATATATATATATATAGTTAGCTAAAGATGCTTTCGACATTTTTTTTTTATTAGAGAAATATTTTTTTAAAGATTTTTTTTCTTCAAACTTTTTTATATCTTTGCAAACTATGATTGAATTTTATTTATCTTTTGATTTTTTTTTTTTTATAAATCTGTTAAGGTAGAAATACCATATGTGACTTAATCCCAAAAGTTTTTATTCTTCTAAATTCCTTTTAGTCTCCTCTTCATCTTTATTCCAATAATATCATTGAATCATCTTGAAGGATTTAAAGAGAATAAAATACTAGTAATAATAGTTTGTCTATGCACACAAACATCCATCTTACACATCATCATAGCAAGCATTCTATTTACTATCCAGTTGGAGTTAAGTATTGACAACCAATTGGTTCTTATTGTTTAACACACACACATATATATATATATATATATGAAAATAAAGTTTATTAAAAACCAAATAAATATGGTTCTTAATAAAATAGCAATAGACATCAAAGATATCAAATTATTTTGATATATATCACATATAATGAGAATCTTTACTTTAATTCACAATCATTTAGGTGAGCATTGATTTTATCAATGTATACTTCATGAAAATTTAACTTCATGATCAATTCCTGATTAATCATCTCCAGTAATGTGTGTGAAATTGTTGTGACCACTTGATATCATCTATGATAATTTTATACATTTCCTAATGTGGCTATGTGATTGGCTAGAATGGTAAAAGTTTATAAATGAAATGTCATACCATCCAAATAATAACAACTCATTTGATTATTATTATTATCATCATCATTATTACTATTATTATTATTATTATTATTATTATTATTATTATTATTATTATTATTATTATTATTATTATTATTATTATTATTATTATTATTATTATTATTATTATTATTATTATTATTATTATTATTATTATTATTATTATTATTATTATTATTATTATTATTATTATTATTATTATTATTGAGCCAAATTGTTGTCCAGTTGTGGAGTGTTGAATCTAGTATCAAAAAATAATATAATAACCTCAATCACATATTAATTGTAATGAATACCACTTAGCAAGAAATTGTGATGTGACATTCAAGTATTTCATGCCAATATTTTCATGGACAAAAGATGAATTCATAGTATTATTTTTGAGAGCATCCATGTAATAAAAATATAATAATTAAAAAGCTAATGTGTCAGTAGAAGTACTTTCTTTAGAGCTTCTTCTTTTTAAAATCATAAGAAAGTGTGTGTAAAATTTAAAATCGTTATTTTTTTGGTTAATTTCTTCTCTTTCTCAAATTCTATTGGTTGAGAAATTTTAAAATAATATTTTATCCTCCAATAGTGTGTTTTCCAAATATTCTTAATTTTCTTTAATTCACACTTTTTATTTATGTTCTTTTGGCCTTTTACAAATATCTATATACATTGTTCAGATCAATTGGAGAATAAATATAAAAAATAAAAAACACACTTTGGCAGTTAGAGAAAAATCTAATTCATCAACTATTCATTCACACATTAAATTAACTAACCATGACATTAATGTTAATAAAACATATATTCTAGAAAAAATTGAACAATATGACCAGAGACTGCTAAAGGAAGCTCTAGAGATTTTTAAAAGACCTAAGATCATAAATGAAAAATGTGAATTAAAGAAAATCAACATTATTTTGAAAACACTATTAGAAGATAAAGCATTTTTTAAAACTTCTCACCCAATAGAATTTGAGAATGAGAAAATAACAAAGTAAAAATAACAATTTTAAACTTTCTTATGATTTGAAAAAGAAGCTCTGAGGAAATATTTGTTATTATAGTGAAATGTCAGTTATTTAGCTAATATATAAATATATATAGTAATAATAAAAAGTCAGATGTCACATGACTTATATATAGCTTGCACTTACAAATATGTAAAATTATGAGCATGCTAATAAGCTCTAAACAAGCTTTTTTTTTATTTATGATAAATGCTACTACAAGAGAAGGCATTCAAATCATTTTATCTTGGATTGGCCTCATCCCAGACCGGTTTTGACATATGGATCTCTTCAGTGAGGAGTTGGGACATTAGATTCAAAAAACCAACTCAAGCAAAGCATTTATATAAAAGTTAATTGTTAGAAGAAGATCTAAAACTTTTAAACATCTACATGTCTTTAAAGTCAGCTCTCCAACTGAAAAAATCATATGGGCCTGAACTTCATTCAGATACTCCATATATTAGTAGGCTTAGCCATTTAATTTAGCCAAAGCCCCAACAGCAAAATAATAATAGTAATAATAAAAAGTCAGATGTCACATGACTTATATATAGCTTGCACTTACAAATATGTAAAATTATGAGCATGCTAATAAGCTCTAAACAAGCTTTTTTATTTATTTATGATAAATGCTACTACAAGAGAAGGCATTCAAATCATTTTATCTTGGATTGTCATCATCCCCAGACTGGTTTTGACATATTGGTGTCTTCAGTGAGGAGTTGGGACATTAGATTCAAAAAACCAACTCAAGCAAAGCATTTATCTAAAAGTTAATTGTTAGAAAAAGATCTGAAACTTTTAGACATCTACATGTCTTTAAAGTCAGCTCTCCAACTGAAAAAATCATATGGGTCTGAACTTCTTTCAGATACTTCATATATTCGTAGGCCAATACAAGATAAAATGATTTGAATGCCTTCTCTTGTAGTAGCATTTATCATAAATAAAAAAAAGCTTGCTTAGAGCTTATTAGCATGCTCATAATTTTACATATTTGTAAATGCAAGCTATATATAAGTCATGTGATATCTGATGTTTTATTATTACTATTATTATTTTGCTGTTGGGGCTTTGGCTAAATTAAATGGCTAAGCCTTCTAATATATGGAGCATCTGAATGAAGTTCAGGCCCATATGATTTTTTCAGTTGGAGAGCTGACTTTAAGGATATGTAGATGTCTAAAAGTTTCAGATCTTCTAACAATTAACTTTTAGATAAATTCTTTGCTTGAATTGGTTTTTTGAATCTAATGTCCCAACTCCTCACTGAAGAGACCCATAGGTCAAAACTGGTTTGGGGATGGAGACAATCCAAGATAAAATTATTTGAATGCCTTCTCTTGTAGTAGCAATTATCATAAATAAAAAAACAGCTTGTTTAGAGCTGATTAGCATGCTCATAATTTTACATATTTGTAAGTGCAAGCTATATATATATAAGTCATGTGATATCTGACTTTTTATTATTACTATTATTATTTTGCTGTTGGGGCTTTGGCTAAATTAAATGGCTAAGCCTACTAATATATGGAGTATCTGAATGAAGTTCAGGCCCATATGATTTTTTCAGTTGGAGAGCTGACTTTAAAGACATGTAGATGTCTAAAAGTTTCAGATCTTCTTCTAACAATTAACTTTTAGATAAATGCTTTGCTTGAGTTGGTTTTTTGAATCAACACTAAAGAGACCCATAGGTCAAAACCGGTCTGGGGATGGGGACAATCCAAGATAAAATGATTTGAAAGCCTTCTCTTGTAGTAGCATTTATCATAAATAAAAAAAAAGGCTTGTTTAGAGCTTATTAGCATGCTCATAATATATATATATATATATATATATATATATATATATATATATATATATATATATATATATATATATATATATATATATATATATATATATATATATATATATATAGCTTAAATAATAAAATATTGTTAATAAACATTGAAAAGTAAATATTATTTTTAAAAAAAAAACAGAGAAGCCAACTAATTATGGATATATATTAAAAAAATATATCTTAATAACTGATAGTGTTTATCATAAAATATGTTTATTATACACAGGAAAAATATATTCATAGGTATTTATCATATATATATTCTAACCTGGTCTTGGGCATCTTCACTTCCAGATAATATATGATATGAAATAAAAATGGGTTCTAGCTCAGTTAATAATTAATAAGTAAAATATTCAGCATTAAAATTAAAATGTTTCACTAGCTCAAATTTAAAATGCAAATAAGGTTCAGTTTATAAAAATAAATTAAATAAATATTTTATATTTTCATGAGACTTGAAGTAAAAATACAGGTGACAAGATAGATTACATTGAGCCAATATCCCACAGGATACTACCTCAATGGCATAAGAACACTATCCCCCCTCATTACTATTTCAAATAACAAACTCATAGTATTCTTACGACTTTAATAAATTCTACTCACTAAGATTAAACTAATAATTACATCTTAATCTTCTTTTTATAATAATCTAGCTCAATAAAAATCTCAGGTTCATAAATTGTTCTAAGTTAATAAAAAAAAAATATGGTAGTAAAAATATGAGAAGGGATTTTATGTCATAATCTACTACACTGAAACTAATAATAATATTCTTCATTGTTTAACTACTACTGGATATCTTTTCTTTTCACTATATTTTTATTACCATAATAAAATAATTTTATATAATCTTTTATCTTCATGTAATAATATAATAAATACGTGGTAGCATATGATAATCTGATAAACAAAGGATGTGTGGCAACTGATAGCATATAATTCAGTATACTATTGTGATAACTGATTTATGACCAATAAAATAATATAAAATTATGATTATTTAATTAAAAGAATACCAATAAAATATTTAAATTCTTAAATATAATTCTCTATTTATCTTTTTGTGCAAAATTATATATTTGTTTCAATTGTTATGAATATATCATGATTTCATGCAGTAAAGTGGAGAAATAAACAATCCAGACACAAAAATTTAAAAAACAAATTTTAACAAAGTTTATTAATAACAACAAATAAATAAACAATTTATGTACACTATTTACAATGGATATCCTTATTTTATTCTTACATTTTTATCTACTAGGTTATAAAAAATAATTTATAGTTTAGTTATATCTTTATTTATACTTAAGACAAAATAAAAAAAAAAAATGTTACCATTTGGTTTCTCGTTATGGTTAACTTATTGCAAATATATTTACTTATTTTATTAGCAAAATATTTCATCCTTAATATTATTAAACTATCTTATTTTAAAACATTCATAGGAAAACATTTTACAGAAAAACAAAATTAACTTTATAATGAGTATGGATTTCTCAAAATATTAAAAAAAAATTTTCATCTTGCAAAGTCAAAGATGTTACATAAAATATTCATCCAAAATTCAGTACTAGATTTTAGTGTTTTATCACACGATGTTTACTAATCATAATATACTCTTATTTAGCCTTACTTTAGTATGATATAAGTGTAATAATCAATATATTCCTGTTATTCAATAAACAAAAAATATACTATGCATATTCCTTACATTTATTGTATATTATTGTTTTTTTAAAAATATGCAATACTTATTTTTCTCTAAAAAATAATAATAAAGCATTCAAAAAATAATTAACATTTTAAAGAAAATATCTTGTTTAGATACTCTATTCCAAAATTTATATTTCATTTCCGAAATAAAATTCAAAATATATTCTATGATTCTTTCCTTTCCTTAGGATATATTGGACCTTCAATTTTAAGTTATAAAATTCTGTTTCTTATAAGCAAATAAACCAATCTTATACAAAACGATAGCATAACCTAAGTTCTAAATTATTTATCATTTCTTTTCAAAATATCTTACTGAAACGATGCAGTTACATGAAATAAAGATAGCGAAACAGATGTATAGGATTTAAGGAAGAAAGCTAGAGTATCACTCATAATATATCTCAAAAATCATGGCACAGTGCAGAGAGGTATGACCTTTACCTGTCTAATAACCTCTAATACATGAACGATGTTAAAGCTATTTCTTCAGCTTTATTAGAACATCAAATATTTAAAGAAATATAAAACACTGTCCAAATAAAATGTGTACCAGTCATAGGGCTTTGTTAACTATGCTGATATCCACACAAAGACTAAATATTATTTCTATTCCTTATCATATCCTATTTCTTAAAAACATCATCTTGGTTTCCTGTTCACTAAGTACTTCCAAGCCACTATCTCAACATTATTTCTCAAGATTTTCCACATCTTACATCGATAAATAACTATCTGCATTTACAAAACAATAAATAAAATTCAGTGATAATTTTAAAACAATCTAGATGTTCCATAAGAAAAGTCTATCCACTTCATCATTCTGTATGCTTAATCATATATAATCTAATCAGACAATATTTGAATATCCTAACATGAAAATTTTGAAAGAATCACATAACTATTTGTTATTATGTTGGATTATATCATTAATATAAAAAAAAATCATCGTATGCATATTTTCAAATCAATCCTATCTTATAATGTTTTTAAAATGTTGTATGAAATGTGTTACATATAATAAAAAAAACTTTTACACTTCATTCTTACGATCCATAGATGATCTAAAGAAAACAAACAATATACACTATAAATTATTAATAGTCATTACTATTACCAAAATAATCTTTATCTGGTCATCATATTCGGTAGGCTTCTTCATCCACTAGATACTGATCATTGTAAACATAAAGAAATATACATTCATACACTTTATTTTAAAATATATTCTTATCTAAATTATTAGATTATTCCATTATAAAATTTTATATCATCAACAAATTAATGTTTTACATTTTCCTAATCTTATAAAAAAAAAAAAAATTAGATTTAAACTAGGTTAATAAAATAAAAGGAATCAAAACTATAATTACATATTTTCTTGACTATAGTTCCTGATAAGTCCAAAATATTTATTATTTTCTCTAGAGTTTTAAAATGTTCTCCTCCAAGTGCATTAAAGTTTAAAAATAAAAATAAATATTAATCCATTTAGTAAAATTTATAGAAAATAATCCTTGGTTTTAGTATTTAGGACGATAATTATTAAATCATAATATTAATTAATCCCATGAAATTTCTTCAATATTCTCTGCTGGTGTATCTGATGCATCACTCCATCTAGCTTAACTTTAAAAATATTTGGTAAACTTTTAAGTACTATTAATATTTCCATGGATCCATTTTTTATTCAACTATGTGTTCACTTTTTTTATATATGTTTCCTTCTTAATACATTTAAACTTTCGTTTGGTATTTTTTATATATAATCACTTTTTAAAAAAAAAAACTTCAAGTACTTTTAAAGAAATCTTTTCTAAATACATTTTAAACAATTCTAAGACTGGAGGTTTTAATATCAAAAAATGCTTCAGTAACATATTCTCCTGGGTTCTTTCTTTAACTCTTGAAAATATTTTTTTTTAAAAATGTTACCTTCAGAAAGGATATAACATTTTACTCCTTTTGATATAATATTTTATAAAACGATTCATAAGATATAATTGTCTTATTACTATTTTTAAAAAATAAATCTTGGATAAGCTTATCTAAATAATAATGCATCTCCAATTTTTCCCTTTTAATCAGAAAATAACTTTGCACTGTATCAGCATAATGTCCATACTATAATTTTTATGCACTAGAATAGTTCTCTGGTGAAACATTAATAAAGTTGTATCAAAATATTCCAAAAACATTTTTATATTATTAAAATTTATATCCATTTCATTCCACAGTATATCCATCTTTTCATTGCAAAGTTTAGGTCAAATTTCAGATAAAATAATCCTGGTAAGTACTTTTAAAAACTAGCAAATCATTTTCAAGAAGTTCCCAAATATATTATTTTTTTAAACTCTCTTTTGCAAAATACTTTTAAAAATATCAATTAGTTTTTGCAAATAAAAACTATAAGAAAGTATTTAAAATTGACTAAAATAAAAATTTTAAAAATACTATCTTTTGATAGCTGCTAATATACCTTTCTCTGGTTTCAATATATTATTAATCTCCCCTGATACCCCCATGCAATTCGTATTTATAGTCTGTAAGAATACCTCATTTGATTGGTTGATTCTTACTTTTAGCTTGAGAACAAATTTACATATATTTTTACTTTTTACAGAATTAAATCTTTAAAATAAAAATTTATGATGTAATAACTCAAAATATTATTTAAAATACCACTTTTAAATCAATTATTATTTTATCAAAATTATTTAAACATTTAAAATACTTGTAAAATAATTTTAATAACCTATTCCATTCTTAATATTCCATTTATCTATTTTTATTTAAACAAAATATTTAATTTTTATATTATGAGTGTATTCGTCTTTATTACATTACTTAAAACATTATATACGATAGTTAACTTAATATTTAATATTTGCTTTATGCTAGGTGATAATTCCATCCAATTCTATACTGCAATCTTTTAAAATATTTTAAACTTTGTTATTAATTCAAACAAGCAGTGTGTGTGAAAGTATGTAATATACAAGTCACATGATTAATATAAAATTTAGACAGACGATTTTTAATCTATTTCTCTGTCCGAATTTATAAAATTGCTACACTTATTGTACTACATAATATAATTATAAAATTTGGAAGAACAATTTTAGAAAATATAGAACTAGATATAACTTTCACCATCACAAAACTAATTTTTAAAATATACGATATTAATTTTGATTATTAAACAAAGTTTATAAATTTAAATACTGTATAACATTTATTTATCTATATGTTTAAGACTATTAAAATTGAGCTTATTAAACATACTTTTAAATATTTATAGCTGAGTTATTTAATATGGCCAGCTTTTACAACCATATGCAACAATATTTAAAGCTTTACATAACTACTTTTAAATGATTTGCTATAATTTTATATACTACATATTTGCTTTAGCCTCAACTTGTACTTTAAAGATATAATTAAGTTAATACGATTACCATATTAAAAGAACATATTCTAAAATTTAAAATTTTTAGTAATTGACTGAGATGGACTATTACTGACCTATAGAAAAGGGTACAATATATATATATATATATATATATATATATATATATATATATATATATATATATATATATATATATATATATATATATATATATATATATATATATCAATTTTCTAAAAGTACATTCATAAGCTTTTAAATATATTCATTAATTTTTAATTAAAATAATTTAAATCCCACATGAATGATATATAACTATCATAGAATTACTGATGAAGTATACAATATACACATACTTGTAAAAAATTAGAATACTTCTGGTAAAGTTTATTCATCAAGTACATTAATAATAATTTTATCTTATAAGTATAAAGTAAATGAATCCAAAATCCAGAAAAATATTATTTAATAAAGTAAGAATTCTCTAAGTTATAATAATTGGTTGTTGAATTCTAAACCACCATTGGTAATAAATAATATACTGACAATTGATTTATAATATAATGATGACAGCAAGATGACTCTCATAGTCATTATAAGTAAAATTCAGATACCACATCAAATAATATGAATGTTTTTATCATGCATCCAAAGTAGATAAACTCTGCACACACATATTTGTAATTGGTTTGCTTTAATGTTTCAAATGTTGGCTAGGTAATGATTTATTCTGTACATTAATTTTGTTAATTGTAACTGGGCAGATTATCACTAGTGAAGCCAGATTCGTAATACTCATAGGTGGCTAGGTATATTGTAGCATTTAAATTTACAATGCTAATTTATTAAAATATCAGTCATAATGCTAATTTATTTAAATTTATGCTTTAAATATTTTATTTGTTGAAGATTTGGATGCTATTCTCTTTCTTATTAATAGCATGGAAGTTATTAACAACACCTCTTTCACTGTGTTTTTTATCACCTCACTCAGTGCAAACAATTTTAACACTTATTGGATCAAAAATGTGATCAGATATTTGTTTGTGTTACAAGAAAATAGATTTATATTCTGAATTATTTTACAAGCAGCATTACTGCACTCTATTTTTGACCACTAAATGTTAAAATTGTTTGCACGAGTGAGACAATAGAAAATATAAAGTGAACAAGGCTTGACTAATTGCTAATAATAAATATTCCGTTAATAAAAATAAGGATGGCATCAAACTTTCCAGCCAATGGAATATTAAATCATTAATTTAAGTAAATTAGTGTTGAAAATCTTAATGCTACAACATACCTAGCCACCAATGAGATCTATGAATATGGTTTTATTAGCTGAAAGCATGCTCAGCTACATTTAACAAAATTAAGATACAGAATATACTTTTATTTAGCCAATATTTGAATCATTAAAGCAAACCAATTACAAATTGTATAAAGAAAAGTATAATAACATAAATAATATACAGACACATTGCAACAAGTGATATTTAATACATATTATATTGGTAAAAAGTAATGCAAATTTATCCACCATGATGATATATATTCATCTTATATCTATATAAAAGGGCAAAAAGTAAGCCTTATCAATTTGCCACATGTTACAATATGCATTTTTTAAAACATAAAATTAATGGGTTTCAGAAACCAAGCGATGGCATGATTCTTATTACATGTCTTAAAAATAGCCCATTTGGTTTCAAATGGAGCAAACAAACTATTCCTTCAAATTTGTGAATTTTAACTAAAACCACAAAATTTCAGTAGAACTAAAGCTGTGATAAAATAATGAAAATAATATTTCAAAAAAGGAGTAGGAATTATGTTTATAAAAATTAATGTCTTAAACCATATTTCGCGTTTCATTTGAAATATTAGGATTATTCTACTGTATATTCCAAATACTATGGTCATTGTAGATATTAGCAACAATATTGCATGACCTCTCATATGCTTAATCATATGCTTCAAAAACAGTTGTTATATTCTATATCTAGTATGCACTTTTTACACTTTTATAATGCTTAAGGTAATAACCTGTATTTGTTCTAATTTGCTATGGATGGCATCTACTGCAATCTACAGTGGTAGTTATAATAATGAAAATCACATCTTGTTTACAGGATTATTCTATAAATTTAGGTACGATTTTCTCTACATTTATTACATTTGGAGCATTATAGAAAACAAAGGCTCTAATCATAATGTTGTACGTATTTATACACAAATTAACTAATTGTTTTAATAATCATAATATGATATGAGAATGGTGTTCAAATGAAAAATGTCTGTTTAAATTTAATAATTTGTATATCACGCATAACATATAATCATAGCGAACATTAAAAATTACACAATAGTCAAAAAATTTCATCATGAATGAGATATGAAATGTAATCAGAAAGTATCCACTTTGTAAAGTGAATTCAAATTCAGAAATATTATATTCACATCAGGGAACTATCGCATATTTCAACAGAAGATAACTCATATTTTCCCCATAAAAAACTGGGATAATTTTTTTTTTCTATACCATCCCATTATGGAGTGTAGAGAAGAAAGAGATTTTATAAATTTATTCATTACATTAATAGACAAAATAAGGGGAAAAAACATTATTTACACAGATAAATTTAGAGAAATATATTACTATTACTTTTTTACGGTCTATTTACACAACTGAATTAGAAAAATATTTCTTACCGGCATTAATCATTTTATATACACATATCTTTCAATAACCTAGTAGGTATATATAAATATTAGCTTGACTATTGTCTCTGCTCTGGATAAGCATTTTTTTCCAGGTTTAGCAGATATAGTTTGGGTGGTTATTTGAGTATGGTTGTAATATAAACAATTTTTCTTACAGGTTATTAAGCAGAAATTAACTTATATTTTTTTTGTTATTGTTTCCAGGAAAATTTAATACAGATATCAAAATAAAAAACTGATTTATATATTGTTTTTATTGATTTGATCGAGACATTTGATTAAATTAATTAATCTGATTTATGGCTTAAATGTGATATGTTGGATTATTTCCATCATCTATGAGTGAATGTTGAATGTATAGAAAATTTTAAACTTTATTTAAACTTTCCAAGTACAAACAACTTGTTAATAATAACACACAAATATACAACACTGGTTAATAATTTCATAACGTTTTGAGTAATATTATTTTCCATTCTTCTTCAGGTGTTGCTGGCCTGATATGCACAATGATAGTATTCGCATAGAAGTTGAACTCGTACCTTTAGATTCTTGAATATCCAATTTAAAGTAAACGCTTTAATTAAATAAGCTCTTCCTCGTTTTCCTAAAGTTTATTTATATTCGATACCTTCTATGTGATGGAATGTAATAAAGTTTTACTACTGACAAAACTTTGAAATATTTGGACTAAAAATTATTGTACAAGAAATTTGCCCAAACTTTATTTTTAATATTTAGGAATGTTGCTTTTGGAATTATTTTTGGGTGACTTCATTAATCAGGAATCAAGATAAGATAAAGATTTGGCAGCAGAATTTTTAATTTGAATCAATTACAAGAGAAATAAACAAATTCAACTTCTTAGATTTTGGATTTATTGACTGCTAATGATTGTGTTTTTTTCAATTCAAAAGACAATGTACAGAGTGTTCTTTATGTTTTAAATGCAAATTATACAAACATTGATTTAGTATTTTTTTTATATGTCAAAGCGTTGACCGATAAGCGAACCCAGGCTTATTGCTTGGAAGGCAGCTATGCTAACTGCTAGGCCACCAATGTTTGACTTTGATTTAGTTCAATTTTGTGATTATTCATTAAATGTATAAGAAGTATGTAGATATGTTTAGAAAAATGCTTTAACCCTTATCATATGCACCTTGAACATTTATAATAGTCAAACAATGTTTTTTTTTATTTTATTATAGAGAAAACTCTCAGACCTTGACACATGGTAGTGACTTTATAAAAAAAGAACATCTCATCTTTAACCTAAATTCCCACTTATATAGGCCAGTCTAAAGCATCTTGATTTCAGAGTGTGTAGCTGTTAATCTCTTCATTTTTTAAAGTCCATTATTTCCTTTACAAATTCACATTCATGAAACCTTATGATTTACAGTTAGTTAATATTACAATCCTTATACTGGAAATACTGTATATAAATGAATGTAAAGTTGTAATTATTTATTAAGTGTATATTTTCTCTCTCTCTCTCTCTCTCTCTCTCTCTCTATATATATATATATATATATATATATATATATATATATATATATATATATATATATATATATAAACATGAGAGAAATGAAATCAAAAGAAGAATTAAAGAGTCTTTATTATTGAAAATTTATTATTCTGAAGCAATTAACTTATTTAAGAGTTCTTTTAATATTAAGGGTGGATGGGAAGTGAATGGATTTGTGGGGTAGTTTTTAATAATATATATAATGTGTGGTTTTTTGTAGTTCTTTACACTTGAGAAGTCTGCTTGTAGCAGTGAAACCTTAGGTTGTGTTTTAATATTATTTTTATGCTGGTCTGGTTTAATTTTAGATTTGGGGTAGTTTTGATTTTATATATATATATATATATATATATATATATATATATCATATGATATATATATATATATATATATATATCATAATAACTTCTTTCATATACAATTCAATGCAAGGACATTTTTTTAAAAAACTTCTTTATTATTTGTTTTTACAGTTTTGACTGTCCAGCAGTCTTCATCAGAGAAGGTTGGATAAAACTCTGATGAAGACTACTGAACAGTCAAAACTGTAAGGAAAATAAAGAATTTTTAAAGAAAATTTGTTTGCATTAAAGTGTGTATGAAAGAAGTTATTATAATATATATATTTATTAAGTGTATGGGAATGAAAGATTTCACAAAGATTAATTTGTAAGTGAATAGTGGACTTAAAAGTGAAGTGACTAACAGCTTCACACTCCTAAATCAAGGTGCTTCAGAAATAGAAATTTAGGTTAAAGATAAGATGAGTGTTCTTATCCTTTATAAAGTCACTATCTTGCATGAAGATTTGAGAGGTATCTCTACAGTCAAAAATACTTTGTTTGATTATTATAAATGTTCAAGGTGCATATAATAAAGGTTAAAGCCTGTCTTTAAAAGTAATTAATGTTCAATAAACAAGTTTTTATCAGTCAGTAATGACTTCAGCTGAGATGTTTATTAACTTAAAAAAATAATCCAACTTAAATAACTTAATAGCTTTTAATTAGAAATGTAAATTTAGATATTAAGATGCATCACATATTTCCAACATATTGCTGCTGCTTTTAACCAATTAAAACAAAGTATATTTCTACACAATTAAATATCTCTCAGCATTGAGTGCATTAGTTGAGTGGTATATACTGGAGCTTAAAGTCCAAGAAACATAATCAGATTTACCATTTCAGATAGCTGAGCTTCCCATGAACTCCTAAACCTTAAAGCCTCTTAATTCTATATTTTATTTGGTACTGATTTAGTATGTGCTCACAGTCATTTTGAATTCTAAGAACCATTGAAAATCTCTGCTGACACATCGAAGCAATAAATGATATCAATTAGTCTACACATGTTCACAATATGACCATTAATTAAAAAGTCACAATTTTCATTGATAATTAAAAACTTAAAATGCAAATTTTATACGGGTATAGTTCATCTAATCATGTGACTAAAACATACAAATTGACAAATTGCATCAATAATTCAAAAATTAGAGTAAAAGGTTTATGCAATTATGCTTGATCATATGCTTAATAACAATTGTCAATGGGCAGGCAAATATTTAATTGCTATCTTTTATTTTTTATATCACACTTAAACAATTACTTCAACTAATTATAAGAAAAAATTAAGATGTGTGTGAATATTTTTTTTACCTTATTGAAGAATTAAAAACTGACACGAGACTGGACTGAATATATTGCTAAAGAAATGATAATAGATGGACAGTTGAAATCTTAAACTGTATTCCAAGAGATTGCAAAAGACTCGGAAAGAGACCACATGTTGAATGGTTGGATAAAATAAGAAAGTGTACAGGGATGATGTAGATAAAAGATGCTATGGATTAGAGAAGATGGATTAAACTTGGAAAGATCTTCATTCTGCAATGGATTGATAATGGTTGTCAATAGTCTTGATGATGATTTCCATCATCTAATATTAAGTATTGAATGTATTTAATAAAATTAACTTTATTTAAATTTTTCAGTTACATTTAACTATTACAATAGCAAACTATTCAACACTTAAATGCAACTAAAATACCATCATCACCAACCTTCAGATAAAACTAAATTAGCTATTTACAGATACATTATTTTAGCTAATATTTATATGGAGGTGAGAATTGGACATCTTATCTGTGTAACACAAAAATAACAGGAAAATTTTGCATGTAAAGATGCTTGATAAAATATTTTTTAAGTAGATTGGCAAGATCAAAATCCTATATGTTTTTGAACTTGCTAGCTGTGGTACTACAGGGTTTGCTAATGTAAAATTGCATCTTCATTGGATATGCCATTTAATATGATGATAATACAACTCTTATTAAAAGAATATTTTATACCAAACTTGAATATGTTTTTTTATGGAGGGATAGACCTAATTCACTATATAGAGATTATCTCAGACAAATTCTAAAACAGTTCAGTGATGATTGTTTTTATTGGGAATATATGCTGAAGAATAGAAGCCATTGTGAAGAGCTACAATAAGACAAGATGTTGAGGTAGTTCAAAAGAAAAGTTTTTTGAAAAAGTTAAATGACAGCACCACTAAGTATCAAATACACAGATTAATAGATCAGTATATACTATAGGTGGACTTACTTATAATTATTGCGAAACTTATTTGTAGTGTATTATCATTATTGTTTTGTCTTTTTATAGTTGGAATAGCCATATTTTTTCTAATGATTGCTGATGAATAACAGGTTGTTTTTAAGAGGGGGGGGGTTATGGCCTTCATTAATCCATGGAATATTTTGATAGGCAAATCTTTTTTGAGTCAGATCAACACATTTTCTAAGAGTTTCAATCAACATGTTACATTTTACTTTATGTTTGATTTGTAATAGAAACATCCTCTCATCTAGGAATGTTATGGATGGTCAATGAAAATAGATACACTTTTGATGGCAGTAATTCAATATATTGAACAAGCTTTCCAATGTAATGTATTAAGAAGTATATTCTTTACTGATATCTAACTTGCCACATTTTACTAATCTTAAATTTATTTTAAAAACAACAGATATATAATAGTTAAGACATTCTCTTCTTTACAGCTTGGAGGGTTTTTTTTTTTAAAAAAAACTGTTTTTGCTGCTTTCACTTAGCCAAGTACCAATTTAATCTAATTTCTTTTTCCTGTCCAATGTTTTATAAGTTTTGCACAATCTATCTATTGTGTTTCAAAAACACATTTACTTAATTCAGAAATTTCTTTGATGATCTCTCCCATATGTTTTTTTTTCAAAATATATTTAAAGATTTTAAACTAGGTCCCAACTTTGAATTAATTCCTGTTTATTTTTATTCTATTTTAATTACTTCTTGTTTATTCTGAAAACAAAAGTGCATTGTTAAATAAAGTTTTTACAATAAAATTTCATTTATGCCTAATTCAACTTTAATATCTGCAAATATTTTTATTTCATAAAATAATTCTTACTACAAGCTACCTTGTCAATCAAATGCTTTTAGCAATATATGTTGGGAATTTATATGTCTAGACCAATCAAATTCATTTTTATAAATTAATTTATTAGATTTGCAAAGTTAGCCTCCCTTTCTAGATATCAAAGAATGATTTTTTAGTATAAAGTGCCTTTCTTAAAATATATTATAATGGTTTACTTTATTATTTTTGAATTTTGTTTCTTTAATTGACATAAATGGTTATTTTAATTTTCACCAAAATATATAGATGTTGATGTACTCAGCTACCTATATTTGATTTTCTTTATAGTTGGTAAACACTGTTTTTATATCATGACGGTTTACTATAATGATTAATCGATCATTTGACTTGCATAAAACATATATATATATATGATATATATATATGATATATATATATATATATATATATATATATATATATATATATATATATATATATATATATATATATATATATATATATATATATATATATATATATAATGGAAATGTTATGTGTCAGACCAGATTTATGTATGTCAGATTTTCTAAGATTCATATGGATAAAGATTTGTGCAAGTACTTTAATGTTAATTATATTAAGTTACGTATTTTAAATACGTGTAAATATACATAAAATAACTCCTTACATTTTTAAATTGTATATATTCGTTGATTTTCATATTAAAGATTTTTGTTTTAAGACAAAGCAAAATGTAAACAATCTTCAATAATAAAATTATGCCTAAAGTTTTATATTAATTGCTAAAAATATCAGGTATGCTTGAAAAAATAATTTTTTATTAAAATGTTTAACTTATTATTTTTTTTCTTGCAAATTATCTCATGTGTAATGAAACTTGTCTTCAGGTAAAAATAATTTTTTTAAAAAAAGTAACATATAATAAATTTTCTGAAAAATAAATGTTAGATATAGTATATAAAATTTAAGGATAAACGTTTAAACCACAATTTTGAATTAAATAATACATAATAATATATCCACTTAAACATAATCGCACACAAATATACTATTTTTCAAAACTATGTTGACAAAATAGAATACGATCGACTAAGATGATCTAACACGATTTTTTATTTATTAAAAACTATTTACAATTTCTAAACATCTTAATACGAATTTTATTTATTCTAAATTATAAACATGAATATTCACGACTAGGGTTCAGGATCCTGCCTTTAATTTATTCAGGAGTACATCATCTCTTACTTCAGTTTCAAGTCTAAACCAAAACTCAAGAAAGAAACATATTCATTTTGTTAAATAAATGCTTTGAAAAACAATATCTTTTAATAAAGACTATTGAATCTATTGTTAAAGATCATATAAAAAATAATATTTATCTTCATTTATCAAAATTTCAATTTGCAAAGAAGGGTCATTCAACAATTGAAGCTGTTCAGCCTTTTCTTTTTCTTATTGAGTATATTAGGCGTTATAATAAATCAAAACCTGTGGTCGTTCAATTGGACTTCACATTGGCCTTTGATTGTGTTCTACCTTCTGTTTTGTTTCAGACTCTTCAGGATTATCAGGTTCCTACTCCATATGTCCATATTATAGTCAATCTTCTTTTTAACAGACCCATCTTTAATTCATTGGATGCTAAACTTGCAGATAGTTTTCATCTGCATCTCTCAGTGCCACAGGGATCTCCTCTTGCCACATTATGTTTTATTGCATATTTAAATCAGTTACTTTTACAGATAAAATCTAAACTGCCTGGTATCTATGTTCCTGCTTTTAAACAGACTATTCATCATATTTCTTATGTTGATGATGTTTCTGTCTTTCTTCCTGATAAATTTTTTCTTTCGGTTTTGTTGCAAATATTGGACTCTTTTTCTAATACTTTTAATCTTCATATTAATGTTACAAAATCTGCAATGTGGAAAATTAAATCTGGTTTGTCAATTATTTCAACTTTCACAGCCAAATCTCAGTCATTTCTTGGCTTTCCAATAGTTTTATCTTGTTCAGTAATTACAAAAAAAATGATAGTTGCATCACTTGTCAATATAAATATTTTGCTTATAGGTAAGGTTACACTCTTGAACTCTTTGGTCTATTAAGGCTGTTATTATTTACCAATTATTAGGCCAACAAAACGTTTTGAAAGGGCTATAAATTCGCTTTGTTCAAAATTATTTTGGAAAAACAAAGTCGTAGCCATCAGTATTGCTAAAATTCAAATGCCAAAGCTTTTAAATGGTCTAGGTTTGCATTCGGTCTTAACTCTATATCTCCAGAGATCTATATCTTTTCTTCATGAAACTTGTCTAAAGCTTGCTCAGTTATCCCTTCCTTTGGTTATTGATCCTACAGATATGCCACCTCCATTTTCAAGTTATTGGATTGATGATTTATGGAAGTCAGTTATTAAGTCAATACCCTTGGTCTAAGTTGTGCTTGATGGGAAATTGACATTCTGGAATGTTTATATATTAAAATTTCCACATTACACTCCTCTTTTGACTTCATTAGGTGTTTCAAATAAAGTTCTCTTGCATAAAATGAAACTTCTTTTCATTGAAGCAAGACATGTTGATTTTGTATTTAAACTAAATTTAAATGTGCTCCCAACAAGTTATTTTTTAGTGACCAGCAGAGGCTTCATTAGCATTTTGTCTCAGTGTCAGTTGTATAGATTATATGATGAGACAATATTCCATATTTTCTATATTTGTCCTGCTCTTAAGTCGATTAGGGACTTTATTGTTGCGAATGTCTCTCTGGATCTTAGGGATGCTCTTTCTGTTTTTAATACTCTTAAGAAGGGATTATTTGCAGCAATAAGATTATCTATCTTTATAACATTTTTTTTATGGTTGATGTGTTGCAGGCTTATCTTTGGTCATTCCCAGGACTCGGCTCTAAGTGTCTTTATTAAGCTTCTTGATGAAGTCAAGCAGCAAGACTCTCTGCTTTTGCCTGCGAGTCTACATGATGATACTTGGGTGAAAGTTTTATTTTCCTCTTAATCTTATTAAGATACCCTTTTCTCTGCATTGATTTTTTCAAGTTTCATTCTGAATGCTATGTAAATTTTTATAAAGTTTAATTGTATATTACTACGTTACTATGTTTAATAAATTTATTTTAAAACAAAAACAATATCTACACTATAAATTTCCAATTAATTTTATTTTATCATATTCGTTAATTACTTTTTATTTCCCATTAATTGGTATTACAATTTCATTTTTAATATAGTAAACAAAATTAAAAATGAAGTGTATGTATAATATTCATAACATTTTTTGGTTATAATAAAACATTTTAAATTAATTATAATTACAGGAAGAAAGCTGATAAAAAATAATAGCTGTAAATAATACCCCCCCCCCCCGGGAATGTGATAAACACAGAATATATCGAAAGCCCTATGTAGATTTAAGC